>OY728140.1:1238204783-1238501189 GCA_963277665.1 Viscum album | reverse complement strand
GTAGAAAAATTTGTTTCACCAGTCCTTAATAGACTGTAATACTGGTATGTCGTTTCCAATAAGTAATATGTCATCGACATATACTACTAGAATAATGACCACATTCCCACTAAACCTCTTGTAAACACATGGCTCACATTCATTCTTAATGAAACCAAAATCTTTTATGGATTCATCAAATCGAATGTTCTATTACCTAGATTCTTTCTTCAATCCATAAATGGATCTCTACAACTTGCAAATCCTTCTGGTATCACCTGCAATCACCAACTCTTCTGGTTGTGTCATATAGACATCTTCTTGAATAATCCCATTAAGGAATGAAATTTTCACATCCATCTGTCAAATTTCATAGTCATGGTAAGCTTCTATAGAAAGAATAATTATGATTTATTTAAACATGGAAACTGGTGAAAATTTTTCATTGTAGTCAATTCTTTGACACTGTTTAAACCCTTTAGCAACTAGCCTTTTTTATAGGTAATTATTTTACCTTTCATATCTAGTTTTCTCTTGAATACCCATTTGTACCCAATGAGCTTTACATCAACTAGCACATAGACCATAACTAAAACATGGTTTTGATACATTGAATCTATTTTATAATTCATGGTTTCTTGTCATCTTGTAGCTTCTGAGCTCTCTACTGTATCTTTGTAGGAGATAGGTTCATTATTTTCAACCAATAATAAGTCACCATCTTCGTGGAGTAGAAAACCATATCTTTCTGGTTCTTTTACCTCTTTTGTGCTCCTACGTAGTACTTGTGTTTCAGGAACTACTTCTTCCACAAGGACCTATGGAATCTATTCCTGTACCAACTCTTATGTATCTTGAGCATCAAATTCATCAAAGTCGATCTTACTCTGACTATCGTTTTTAGGATGTGCTCCCTCTAAAGAAAGATTTCTTGTCTCGCGACTATCACTTTCTTATCTGAGAGGTTGTATAGATAGTATACTTTTGTTACCTTGAGATACCCTATAAAGATAAACTTTCTGCCTCGAGGTGCTAATATGTTTCCTGAGAAGGCCTTAACAAACGTCTTGCAACCACATACACGTGTGTGTGAAAAAATGGGTTTTTCCCACTCCCTTACCTCAAGGAAATTCCATTAGTCATTTTATTTGGTATTTGGTTTAATGTGTATGTCGTAGTTTGTAATGCACATCCACAAAAGGATAATGGAAGATCTGCATAATTCATCATCGACCTTACCATGTCTAACAAGGTACAGTTCCTCATTTCACTAACCCCATTCCACTGTAGTGTGTAAGCTGGAGTGAGTTGAGATAGAATCTCAAACCCCCATAGAAAGTTGATAGATTCTTGGTAAAAATATTCACCACCTCGATCAGATCGAAGCTTCTTTATCTTCTTTCCATGTTGACTCTCTACTTCATTCTTGGATTCTTTGAATTTCTCAAAGGACTGAGACGTATACATCATCAAGTAGATATACTCATATCTACTCGAGTCATTAGTAAAAGTTATGAAGTAAGGATATCCAACTCTAACTTCTATTGGAAATGGTCCACACACAACAGTGTGTATCAATCCTAAAAGTTTTGTGGCCCTTTCACCCTGTCCACTAAATGGTGATTTGGTTATTTTTCCTTAAAAACAAGCATTACATCTTTCAAGTGGTTCTATCTCATATGAGTCTAAACAACCATCTTGACAGAGCTTTGTCAAACGCTTCTCGTTTACATGACCAAGACGGTGATGTCATAGTTGGGTGTTATAAGAGTCGTGTGAACACGACTCGTTATCAAATTTTCAACACTTGGTTTTCATAATTTAATACATAAAGACCATTATTTAAAAGTGTTATACCATAACATACAGTATGTCTGTGAATGTGATATATGTCAGCAGCATAAATATATAGCTATGTCTCCACTAGGTTTGGTTCAGTCATTGCTAATTCCAAAATTGGTTTGGGACCAAATTTCCATGGATTTTGTTTCCGGGTTACTTAAATAGTAGGGGTATGATGTACTTTTGGTAGTGGTGGACCGGGTATTCAAATATGAACATTTTATTTTAATGTGGTATCCATATACTGTTATGTCAGTAGCTGAGGTATTTTTTTGAGAAGTAGTTCATTTACACAGGATTCCTAGTAATATTCTCAGCAATAGGGACACCCGTATTCGCTAGTAATTTTTGGAAATAACTTTTCCGCTTGGAAGGCACGACATTAAAAATGAGCTTCACTTATCATCCACAAACGGATGGATAAACTGAAGTAGTCAACCGATGTATTGGTGCATATATGAGAAGTTTTGCTTCCAATCGGCCTACAACATGGACCAGCTGGGTACCCTGGGCAGAGTATAGCTATAACACTACAACTCACTCGTATACTCAGTTATCTCCATTTGAGGTGGTTTATGGACAGTGTAGAGGAATAAAAATGAGAGACCTGAACCCCCAAGGTCTCTCTCTAAAGGAGCCCTTGGGGTGTATTTAAAATGAATATTAAAAACCACACCGGACCTCAAGTCCGATGTGGGATGCAGACTCCAACACTCCCCCTCAAGCTAGGTGTACCTAGCTTGGACACATAATGAAAAGAAATCAACAAAACAGAGACTAACACTCCCCATCAAGCTGGACATGCCCAGCTTGATTACAAAACCAGACGAAATAAAAAGAATGCTCCAAAGGCTGCTGCTCCCCCTCACGATCGAAGCTCCTGCGCAGGATGATGGATGGATGATGTCGCGGACGCAGTAGATAAACCACACAGAGACCGGGTCGGTTGACGGAACGCCAGGACTGCCGCACTAGTGGGGTCGGTCGACGAAATGCCGAGAAATCCAAACTAGCACCGGGAAAACCGCATTTGCGGGGCCGGCGACGGGAGGCGGGGATTCCGCAGAATTGTTGCGGGGCTGCGGCGCCAACGGGTCCAAATCCTAGGTGGTCGAGGTGCTGCGCCAGCGAATGGACGTGTCGGCGGACAGAGATGCGGCTGCCGGGAGTCGTCGGGAGATGCCGGCGAGGCGGGGATGCCGCAGGAGGTGTCGAAGAGCCGAAACTGAAGGTGGGCAGCCGCAGGGAGAAACTGCAGTCGGCTGGCTGCCGAAAGAGAAGAGCAGGAGGAGGCCGGCGAGGAGGCCGGGAGATGGCGCTGGAAGCCGGAGGAGGCCGGTTGTCGGAGGCGCCGGCAGGGTGGGGAGATCGGCTGAAAAGGGAGGCGACGGTGCAGCGGGATTGCAGCGGGGGTGCACGGGGACAGATCTGGCCGGAACTGGCCGAAAATCGCCGGATCTGGCCGGAGTAGCCTGGATCAGGCCGGAGCCGGCCTGAGCTGTCCGGATCTGGCCGGAAATCTCCGGATCTGGCCGGATTCGATCGGAGTTGTCCGGAACTGGCCGGAGATCACCGGATCTGGCCGGATTCGGCCGGAGCTGTCCGGATCTGGCCGGAAATCTCCAGATCGGGCCAAAAAATCTGGGAAGGGTCGGGAGGGCCGGCGACGGAAACCGGAGCCGTGGGAGAGACCCGCGGAGGGGCCCGCTGCCGGAGAGACCGGGGAGCCGGGAGCCGCGCCAGGCAGGATGGCCGGTTGTCGATCCGGGGGGGCGAGGCCGAGGGCGAGGCGCCGCTGGGCGAATGGAGTCGCGCCGGTAAGGAGAGCCGCCGGAGGGAGAGCCGCTTGGAGGGAGGACCGCCGGGAGGGAGCGCGCCTGAGAGGAGTCGCCGGGAGAAAGGCGGTTGCGCGACGGAGGAGCCTTGCCGGATGAGCGCGCGGCGGGACCGCGAGGGGCGACGGGAGGCGCGACGGGAAGCGTCGCGGGCAGCAGCGGGAGGCGCGGAGCACGTCGTGCACAGAGGAGGCCGCTGGGAGGTGTCGCGCGCACAGGAGAGCGCGCGGAGAGAGGGCGTCGGGAGGGGAGCTGCGCCGCTGGGCGAGGGCGCCGGGAGGGGAGCCGCGCCGGGAGAGAGGGCCGCCTGGAAGAGACACCGGGAGCCGGGGTGACGACACGGCGAGAGGGCCACCGAACAGGGGGCCGGTTGCTCGGGAGGGAGGGGAGGGGCGACGGCAGATCGAAGCTTCTTTATCTTCTTTCCATGTTGACTCTCTACTTCATTCTTGGATTCTTTGAATTTCTCAAAGGACTGAGACTTATACATCATCAAGTAGATATACTCATATCTACTCGAGTCATTAGTAAAAGTTATGAAGTAAGGATATCCAACTCTAACTTCTATTGGAAATGGTCCACACACAACTGTGTGTATCAATCCTAAAAGTTTTGTGGCCCTTTCACCCTGTCCACTAAATGGTGATTTGGTTATTTTTCCTTAAAAACAAGCATTACATCTTTCAAGTGGTTTTATCTCATATGAGTCTAAACAACCATCTTGACAGATCTTTGTCAAACGCTTCTCGTTTACATGACCAAGACGGTGATGTCATAGTTGGGTGTTATAGGAGTCGTGTGAACACGACTCGTTATCAAATTTTCAACACTTGGTTTTCATAATTTAATACATAAAGACCATTATTTAAAAGTGTTATACCATAACATACAGTATGTCTGTGAATGTGATATATGTCAGCAGCATAAATATATAGCTATGTCTCCACTAGGTTTGGTTCAGTCATTGCTAATTCCAAAATTGGTTTGGGACCAAATTTCCATGGATTTTGTTTCCGGGTTACTTAAATAGTAGGGGTATGATGTACTTTTGGTAGTGGTGGACCGGGTATTCAAATATGAACATTTTATTTTAATGTGGTATCCATATACTGTTATGTCAGTAGCTGAGGTATTTTTTCGAGAAGTAGTTCATTTACACAGGATTCCTAGTAATATTCTCAGCAATAGGGACACCTGTATTTGCTAGTAATTTTTGGAAATAACTTTTCCGCTTGGAAGGCACGACATTAAAAATGAGCTTCACTTATCATCCACAAACGGATGGATAAACTGAAGTAGTCAACCGATGTATTGGTGCATATATGAGAAGTTTTGCTTCCAATCGGCCTACAACATGGACCAGCTGGGTACCCTGGGCAGAGTATAGCTATAACACTACAACTCACTCGTATACTCAGTTATCTCCATTTGAGGTGGTTTATGGACAGTGTAGAGGAATAAAAATGAGAGACCTGAACCCCCAAGGTCTCTCTCTAAAGGAGCCCTTGGGGTGTATTTATAATGAATATTAAAAACCACACCGGACCCAAGTCCGATGTGGGATGCAGACTCCAACACTCCCCCTCAAGCTAGGTGTACCTAGCTTGGACACATAATGAAAAGAAATCAACAAAACAGAGACTAACACTCCCCCTCAAGCTGGACATGCCCAGCTTGATTACAAAACCAGACGAAATAAAAAGAACGCTCCAAAGGCTGCTGCTCCCCCTCACGATCGAAGCTCCTGCGCAGGATGATGGATGGATGATGTCGCGGACGCAGTAGATGAACCACACAGAGACCGGGTCGGTTGACGGAACGCCAGGACTGCCGCACTAGTGGGGTCGGTCGATGAAACGCCGGGAAATCCAAACTAGCACCGGGAAAACCGCATTTGCGGGGCCGGCGACGGGAGGCGGGGATTCCGCAGAATTGTTGCGGGGCTGCGGCGCCAACGGGTCCAAATCCTAGGTGGTCGAGGTGCTGCGCCAGCGAATGGACGTGTCGGCGGACAGAGATGCGGCTGCCGGGAGTCGTCGGGAGATGCCGGCGAGGCGGGGATGCCGCAGGAGGTGTCAGAGAGCCGAAACTGAAGGTGGGCAGTCGCAGGGAGAAACTGCAACCGGCTGGCTGCCGGAAGAGAAGAGCAGGAGGAGGCCGGCGAGGAGGCCGGGAGACGGCGCTGGAAGCCAGAGGAGGCCGGTTGTCGGAGGCGCCGGCAGGGTGGGGAGATCGGCTGAAAAGGGAGGCGACGGTGCAGCGGGATTGCAGCGGAGGTGCACGGGGACGGATCTGGCCGGAACTGGCCGAAAATCGCCGGATCTGGCCGGAGTAGCCTGGATCAGGCCGGAGCCGGCCGGAGCTGTCCGGATCTGGCCGGAAATCTCCGGATCTGGCCGGATTCGGTCGGAGTTGTCCGGATCTGGCCGGAGATCACCGGATCTGGCCGGATTCGGTCGGAGCTGTCCGGATCTGGCCGGAAATCTCCAGATCTGGCCGAAAAATCCGGGAAGGGCCGGGAGGGCCGGCGACGGAAACCGGAGCCTTGGGAGAGACCCGCGGAGGGGCCCGCGGCCGGAGAGACCGGGGAGCCGGGAGCCGCGCCAGGCAGGATGGCCGGTTGTCGATCCGGGGGGGCGAGGCCGAGGGCGAGGCGCCGCTGGGCGAAGGGAGTCGCGCCGGTAAGGAGAGCCGCCGGAGGGAGAGCCGCTTGGAGGGAGGACCGCCGGGAGGGAGCGCGCCTGAGAGGAGTCGCCGGGAGAAAGGCGGTTGCGCGACGGAGGAGCCTTGCCGGATGAGCGCGCAGCGGGACCGCGAGGGGCGACGGGAGGCGCGACGGGAAGCGTCGCGGGCAGCAGCGGGAGGCGCGGAGCACGTCGTGCACAGAGGAGGCCGCTGGGAGGTGTCGCGCGCACAAGAGAGCGCGCGGAGAGAGGGCGCCGGGAGGGGAGCTGCGCCGCTAGGCGAGGGCGCCGGGAGGGGAGCCGCGCCGGGAGAGAGGGCCGCCTGGAGGAGACGCCGGGAGCCGGGGTGACGACGCGGCGAGAGGGCCACCGAACAGGGGGGCGGTTGCTCGGGAGAGAGGGGAGGGGCGACGGCAGAGCTGGCCAAGGAGGCCGCCGCCCCCCTGACGGGGAAAACGTGAGTAAACCCTAGAGCAGAATAAAAAAAAAGATGGGAGGGAGGGGTCGGGTTTAGCAAACCTCCTCTGATACCATGTAGAGGAATAAAAATGAGAGACCCGAACCCCCAAGGTCTCTCTCTAAAGGAGCCCTTGGGGTGTATTTATAACAAATAATAAAGATCACATCGGACCTCAAGTCCGATGTGGGATGCAGACTCCAACAGACAGAAACCACCAACCATTACACGGTTTATAGGAGATACGCCTGTGGATACAGTGGCAAGAACCATTGTGGAGTGCCATACAATTTTAAGTTAGCTCCAACAAAACCTCCATCGGACACAGTAACCAATGTCTAAATTTTAAGATAAGCATAGGAGAGAGGTGAAGTTTGTTGTCAGGGATTCTGTTTTTGTTATGTTGATGCCAACTGTCTAGACTAAGTTTAAAAGAGTTTATTCGAAATTGGTTTCTCGTTACTATTTCCTATAAAAAGTGATGTCCAGAATTGGAAACACAGCCTGCAAGTTAGATTTTCCAGAAACTAGTTGGTCGCTTCCTATATTTCATGTGTCTTAGCTCAAAAGGACTGTGTGTGAGGCATTTGTGCAGTCAATGCCTCATGACTTAGGGGAAGTAGAGCATTTTCCTTTTATTAAATCAGCTGGGACACTGAAAACCATAGAAGTCCCTAGACACCCGCAGGGGATGTGGCTCATCAGGTAGACTGGGAAACCTATAGAGGAGTCTACTTGGGAAGACACTGTGCAAATTCATGAACAATTTCCAAGCTTTCTCCTTGGGGACAAAGAGAGATCTGTGAAGGGGCGAAAGGTTAGAACTCAAGAGGGTGTTGTAACCCTTGGTGAGGGTGTTTCACCACTTAGCAGTTCCTCCCCCCCCCCCCCCCGATTGTTCAAACTTATCAAAGGAGGGGTAAAATGGGAAATAAAGGAAATGTTACTTGGTCAAATGCTCCTGATCCTGTTAGTTAGTCAGTTCCTCCCACTCCTGTCTGTATATTTGGATGGGAGTTCCTTCGAGGGAGGAAAGTAGAAAAATACCTGGATTGAGGGTGTATAGCTTGGGAGTAGGCACACGAAGTGGTGGTCTCATGCCAATTTATTCTTCATGGAAGTGGTGGTCAAAGGCATCGGGAGGTGGCCTCTCACTCTCGTATTTCCTCTCCCTGTAATTCTGTGAACTGTGTAATTCTGTAAAATGTGTAATTCTGTAAACTGCATGGTAGTACAAAATTCTTACCGGTAAAAATATACAAGTAGTTGTTATTTTTTTCGGTAGAAGTCATTGTCCTAAGAGCTATCATTGTTTCATCACCTACTCGTCAAGGTGAAGGTTTAAACATGATGATGAATAAGGAAAATAATATACCAAAAAGTAATTATGTTAGAAGGATAAATGAATTGAGTGATGAAATCAGATAATTTATAGTTGAAGTTGACTCGTATTTTTCTATGGTTGGAAATGTTTTATTTCACACTAAGTAGAAAATTATTCATACATTGAATAATATTAGGAGTAATATGGAATCCTGGTTTACAAAATTTGAATAGATAATGCTTGTTTTCATTAAATTACAATTTTTTATAAATACTCAATATAATGAAGGATTGAAATGTGTATCTGTTTCTCAATTAAAATGATATGAGATAAAGGTTCTACAATTCAATGTTCTATAGACAACTAAGGAAACATATAAGGATAAGAATGTAGAAAAGGGAAATATGGATGAAGCATCTCAAAAGGATTTAAGTGAATCTCAACAAGATTAGATGCTAGAAAAACCTCAAAATCAACTAACTAGGAAGGTATGGATGAAGGCCCTATCACACGACTATTATTAAAAGAAATTTATAAACTCTTTGTACAGACTAGTGAACTAACCGTGGTCGTCTCGTGAAGATCCAAGCCAATTCACTCACTTTCCATTACATTATTTATCAATTTATGCTTTTATAATAATTAAAGGAGGATTTCATGAAAGAGGGTTTGAGAAAGAAAACACCTTCCACTAAGACATTTTTTCTTATTTTCTAAAAGGACACTTTTAAAGGTTGATTGTGAACTTGAACAACAAAACACACCACAAAAATGATCCTAAACAAGATACAAAGACATTACAATAAAATAAGAGATTCCAAAACATCTAAAATAATCCTTAGATAGTTAACTTTGTCGTACCTTTTGTAACCCCAATCAAAATAAAACTTAAACCATTCAAGATCTTCATGGATGAGATACTCTATAAGGGAAGCCATGGTTTCCCAAATCATATTAAATTCTTCAAGATTGATTTTACCTTTCATTGAATCCTAGAAGCAGAACTCGATTTTTAGTGTCGATTCAAGTCAATTGTTGATCATTGGTTTCAACTTGGACATGTCATGAAAAAATCATGCCGGGTTCTTCATCTGAGCCATGGACAAAAAATTCATCTTCCACTGTCTTCATAGAATGCAGAATCACGTCCAGGGGGGGTTTCTTGGACAATGGTGTCTCTGTCTTCCTTAGAAATATCAACCTTGTTCCCGAGCTGAACTTGATCTACAATAACCTCCAAAGGGTCCTCCTTCTGAATGTAAATTCTCTCTTCCACCTACATAGGTCTTTCAATTCAAACCTCCTGTAGTGAAGGTATCTCTTAAATCAACAGAGATAGAGATTCAATTCTGAAACCTTGGTCGATACCTTATGGATCCACAGGAACCTTGAATGAATACTGAGCACATCTCTTAGAGCTGATCCCCTTGCCAGCCAATCTAGTAGTGATTGGTTTCGATAGATTGGAATAATCATTCTAAACCACAATTCTCTTCCCAGTAATAGCCAGATAAGCAACCAAGTGAGGGGAATTTTGTTTTCCATTCTTTCTTCCTAATCAGTAGTTACGTACAGTCTATGCTACATCCACCTACTCTTAAGTGGTCTGAAAATCTGTGCCAATCCCTTCTTCATTCATAGGAAGTTCCTTTATAGGGGAGCATCCACCCTTCTTTTTCCTTCTCGTCCCTACCATTTACCACCCATCTGATTCTTCTGTACCTATAAACGTATCTTCTATGTTGGAGAATCGGTTTTGTAACTGGACTATGGTGGGTAGCCCATTAAGGTCGCCCCGGTGAGAAGAGGATAAGGGGTACTCTTTAGAACAGGGGAGGAAATAGCCCTACCAGATTAGCTTCTCGCTCGTTGTGTATGTTCTGTCGATGCTTGCAAAGAAGGGCTTTTAGCACAGGTCGATGCCGCAATCTCTCGGCCAACCTAATCAACATTGGAGGCCACTCCACCTAGGGAATCTGAGATGAATGCGGCATAAGATTAGCCGTCAGCTCTAGATCCCCTCATCATCTTAGCCACAATAACCCTATCAATATCTCCCACCCGACTAGTTTCGTACTCATCAAAATAGGTCAGGACTGACTTGTCTGAAGGGGAGAAAAAACAGACATCGTCTCTAATTTCGTCAAATGGGGGAACCACGCAGCCGATTGTGGAAGGAGAAATACTGAACCGAGGATTAAAAATTCACTGATTGTTTGCAATGGGGGTATCCTTTAATCTCAATACGGATCCAATCCATTAGGGGTTTTGAGATTCAACTTCAATGTAGATAAAAAGGAAAATAGGATGACCTATAGAGTTTGTCATATTTGGCACATGTATTGACCCACCACGTTCCACAACTTCTTGAGGATTTGTGGGTTCTAAAATGGAGGAGTCTTGGATGCTCACACTGATCACTAAGGTCGGCGGGACATGAATTTATAATACATGGATGACCATAATCAACATCATTAAATCATAAACATAGAATCATCACCATAATCATAAGAGAAACATTTGATGATGATATTGAATGTGTCATGTGAATAATAATAAAACTTCATAACATAGTGGTCAATTATCACACATATTTGTATACAAAACTAGCATCATGTTCACACATAATATGTGTGTATATATCCTAACATCATAAATGTGAGCACAACTAGTATCATGTCCACACATAATACACACAATCTCCCTGTAATATGAGGATTAACGGACATGAATCAATAATACATTGGTGACCATAATCAACATCATTATATTATAAGCATAAGATCATCACCATAATAATAAGGGAAACATTTGAAAATATCATGTAATATGACATATGCATAATAATGAAATATCATAACATAGCGGTCAAATACCAGACATAGTTGCGAACAAAAATAACATCTTGTTCCCACATAACATATGTGCCTAAATCGCAACATCATAAATGTGGACAAAGTTAGCATCATGCTCACACATAGTACACATTATCTCATGAGATATAACACATTACTCAAAGCACTGGAAACCTATATAATTATGATTTCACTCATCATATCAAAAAATGTCTGTAATCATGCATGTCAAATGGAAGGATAACAATCACAGTCATGAAATAACTTATGAAAAAGAACGAGTTTCGTAAAAGATTTTACCTATCATACTTAATGAAAGGGACTTTAATGTAACGACCCAAACTTTTTAAATAGTATATTAACTTACTCTTAACGATTTAATAGAGATGTTAATGGTTAATGCAGAAAGAGGAGTCGATGGCTTCATCTAGTAGACTCGAACCTTATGAGCCCCACTTATCAGAGCTTGGGAAGGAGGTGGTGTCTTTGGGCATCACTTTGGACCAAGCCCAAGCCGAACTCCAGCGTGTCAAGCTTGAACGGAAACGCCTACGAGAGAAGTTCAAGTTAGTAGAGATTACTACCAGGGCAATGTTATCTGAGCCTCCCTCAGATTCTCTCACCATAGCACATCTTACACTTAGGTCATATGTCGGTGTTATAAGGGGCTATGTGACGAGACCCTTGCTTCTTTGTGCAATCCTTTGGGATGAATGAATTGAGATTTCTTCCTTTAGTGATGTTTGTGAAATTTCAAATGTCCGGATAATTTTAGGATGTATTTTATTGATGAATTTTGAAAAAAGGATATTTTAAAATATTTATGTAAACCCTAAATAATTAATGATGTGTAATGATTTTCAAAAAATGGTCTTCTGCAAAAGTGTTCAGTAAGGAATTTGGAGTCTAATAAGATCAACTTAATTTTTGATGAATAGTAAATTATGAATAGTGATTTTACGCTTAGGATTAGTAATGTGACCAAATGGATTAGTAATCTCACTTAAAGAAAGTTTTAATATAATTTAGACACCTTGATTAAGTAATGAGATTCAATAAAATGGGTAAATAACGGTTTCATAAATTATTAGTCAAGTATTAGTTTTTTCAGGTGAATAGTATTTTTTAATTAAAAATTTAATTAAAAATAATTAGAAAATTATTTTTATAAAATGGACTTTATTTTTGAACTCAGAGCATCGATATTATGTTATGGTAATTTTTGGGGATTTTTCTGAAAAAAATGAATTCTCGATGAATAGTGTTTTTATTTAAAAATTAAATTAAAAATATTTAGAAAATTATTTTTATAAAATGGAGTTCATAAATGTAATTAGAGCATCGATATTTGGTTAAGGTGAAATTTTGGGATTTTTCTGAGAAAGTTGAATTTTCAATGAATAGTAAAAATACAGTTTTAGGGTTTCGGTATGTTTAATGACATCATAACTGTGTCATGATGATGTCATGAGATATTTTAAGGGTTGGCAGGCCAAGGGTGATGAATTATTGTATTGGGGGGCCCATGTGGCCTAACTCCATGGTAAATGCCATGGGAGAGCACATGGTTTTGAGAAAAGCACTTGTGAGGTGTCCCTTGGCAATTAATGCCTTGTCCCCTCACTTTCCCTATAAATACCCACCCTTTCCTCCTTTAGTTTTCACTCCCAACTCTCCCCCAACTAAGTTCTGGTCTCCTTACCTCCCAAGGAGTCCTCCCAAGGTGCCCTCAAGCCCTCAAGGTCCAAACCTTTGAGTTTTAAGAGTTACATTTTAAGGTAAGGGATCCGACCTCTCTCTTTCTTTTCATGTAATCTCTTTTATGTCACTCCTTTTATTCTCCATGTTCTTATGTGAGAGGATTTTCTTTTATATTCCTCTTACTGCCCTTTTCATGTTTATATGATGAGAGATCCCCTCTTACTCTCATCATTTCGTTTTATGAAAGTTTAAGTGACGCCGTTAGGCTGCCGAATTTTTAAGGGATTCTTTCACCCTTCTCATTTTTCAAGTTCGATTTTCATGTCAAGTCTTTCAAGTTACTTTTTATTATGTTGGGGTATGATCTCTATATCTATCATACTGATCTCTTATGATCATATGATGAGAGACCCTATTTGATCTTGTCAAATCATTTTTTATTGAAGTTTAAGTGACACCGTTAGGCTGCCAAATTTTTATAAGAGAAATCTTATTTTTGTCTTACTTCCATGTTTTTCATTTCAAATAGTATGTCCTTAAAATTTCATTACCATGATTCATATCCCTTATATTTTGTCCCTATACTATTTTTATAGATCATTTATGAGTGGGTGACCCATATCCCCTCTCTTTTCAACGTTTTCTAAAACCCTGTAACGTAGCCGTTATGCTGCAGAATTTTCATCTCAAAATGCCTCTCTCTTTTTCTCAAAATTATTTTATGTTATTAAGTGAATACTCAAAGCTCTTATTTCTATAGGGGTATTCACATATATATCAAAATTTTCTATTTTAAATTCTGGGATTTACATACATGAAACCCGCTTTCCCTTTCTGTGGGTTTAAAGTGACATAAAGATCATGTCTTTAAAGCAGTTTTTAAAACGTTATGATTATGAAATGAAACCTATTTATTTTATGCCATATGGTTTGTTTATGAAATGATTGATGATGATATATGTGGCTCACATGATAATAAAGACATGTCAAGGGTGCGCCCAGATAGCGCTCCAATGCATTGGGTAAAGACTTAATCTCTAGAGATGACTTTTAGACTGATACCTTGGTGAATAACCTTGGTAATTTTTAATGACACCTTGGGGATGGACCTTGGTGAAATGAAATGATTGTCAATATTAAATGTTGCATCCACATCTTCAAGTTATGAAAAATGTTATTTTCATTATGATATGCCTCATGATTTCTTTCTCATGCCTTAAAGTTCTTTTCATTACCTTATTGAAGTATCTCAAGTTCACATGTAAAATGTTTCTCTTGTTTCCCTTACTGGGACTTCTGCTCACCCTTTCTTTTGATGTATGTCCCCAGGTTATGAGATGCAGTAATGAACCTAGGATGAACTTAAGGAGAAACATTTCAAGTGTTTAAGAAGAATGTTTTATGTTGTTTTCATGTATTATGTTCCTTGTTTCCAAGACAGTAAACCTTAAAGATCCTCAGTTTGGTGTAATGAAATGAAAGTTTATGTTATAAAAAGACGGGATGCTATAGTTGGTATCAAAGTATGGTTTAGTTATTTGTGGAAATTAGGATATAAAAACTTTAGGAAGAACCCTATAGAAAAGTTTAAATATAAGAAAACTTCCTGGTATTTTGGTAAGTATTGAGTAAGTGGTTTATCAAACAAATACATCACTGTCTGGATATGAGCAGGTAGAGGCGGATCTGGCACATATGTACATAGGGGTAAAACCCGAAAATACCGCTTTGATCTAGACTTGAACGAGAACTAGTGCACGATAACAGGCCTTGCTGCACTCTTGGTTACGACACTCTTGGGGGATATGTTTGGTTAATCACAAGCTTTTTATGAATCATTATGAAGGAATTATAGAGAAGTGTAATTGTCTAAGCATGAAGTCTTAGTTAAAAGATTCATAAATGAAATAAGTTTCTCACTAAAGTTTTATTCTTTTAGAAAATGGCGGGCAATAGGAGGAACTGTGCAGATGGTGACCGCAATGCCCCATGTACTGACGGCCCTCCGATGGAAGCCGGAATGGAAACATTCATGCGAATGATGAACAAACTAACTCAAGTTATGAGTAATAACTTGAATCAAGCTGAGAGGCTGATCTCACCATGAAGGGAACAACACTCTGTTGAGTCCTTCATGCATCAACGACCACCATCATTCAGTGGATCTACTGACCCTTTGGTTGCGGAACAATGGATAAGCTCCATTGAAAAGATCTTTTTTGTACTCCTTTGTTCGGAACAAGAAAAAGTCACCCTTGCTGTTTATCTCCTAGAGGGAGAAGCTGATCAGTGGTGTTCACTGGTCAAAAACACAAAGCCTAGAGGATAGATGGAAGCTATGAAGTGGGAAGAATTCCGGGGAATATTCTTTAATAAGTATTTCCCTCATTCCATGAGAATGAGAATGGAGAAAGAGTTTCTCGAGCTGAAGAAGAAGGAGAACGAATCTGTCGGAAGCTATGAGATGAACTTCACTCGACTTTCACGATATACCTCTAGCTTTTTCATGGATCCAAGTGGGAAGGTTGATAGATTTTTCGGTGGAATGAGACCTCATCTGCGGAAGAATTTAGCCAACCGGGACTACGATAGCTACGAGGAGATCGTGCGGAGTGCAATGAAAGTCGAGCTAGAGTTTGGTGAGACACAGTGGTCTCATAAATCAAATGACAATAAGAGATCGTTGGAGCCCAGTTTAGGGAAGACTTTTGATCAGAGAAGAGGTGGAAAGCAAATGCAACTTACCACATTCAATAAATGTGGGAAGAAGCATCCGGGTAACTGCTTGGTCGGAAGTGGCAAGTGCTACAACTGTGGAAGAGGAGGCCATATTGCTCGGAATTGTCGTAGTGAGGTGAAGCATCAACTCCCCAACACTAACGATAGAGGAAAGATGGTTCTGGCCTTACCTGAAGTCCATTTCTTCAAGTGTGGACAGCTTGGGCACTATGCTAATCTCTGTCCAAATCCAAGGACAGTGGAGGGGAATCACCATCAACCTCAGCAAAGGCCAGGGGAGCAAGGTCGTGCTTTTGCTATCACAACAACTGAAGTTGAAGCTCCGAATGACGTGGTAGCAGGTACTCTTATTGTCCTCTCAAAACTAGCAACTACTTTGTTTGATTCTGGTTCTACACATTCCTTTATTTCTTCCAAGTTTGCAAAGAATATAGAATCAATCCCCGAATTGCTTGAGGTAGAGTTGTCAGTCAAGACTCCAAGTGGGATTATCCATGCATCAACAGTGTTTAGAGACTCTAGTGTTTACTTTAGTGAGCACAATCTTATCGTAAATCTAGTATTCATTCCCATGTTGGAATTCGACATTATACTAGGGATGGAGTGGCTCTCAAAGTATAATGCTAAGATCAAATGCATAAGTAAGGAAATCTCAGTAGTCTTGAATAAACGACCTACAATTATCTTCCAAGGAGATATATCCAAAACTGAACCCTATCTAGAAGCACCTCCTATAGCTTTCTTTATGGAGTTAATCGGTGATGATGAAGAAGGAAAAGGGAGCATACAAATAGAAGATGTTCCAATTGTTCAGGAATACATGGATGTGTTTCCTGAGGAGTTACCTGGACCTCCCCCAGAAAGAGAGGTAGAGTTCTCTATTGAACTCATACCTGGATCTCAACCGATATCAAAGACCCCATATAGAATGGAAAATGTGGATCTAGAAGAGTTAAAGAAACAACTCCAAGACTTGTTGGAGAAGGGGTTTATCTGACCGAGTGTGTCTCCTTTGGGGCACTAGTTCTCTTTGTGAAGAAGAAGGATGGATCAATGCGGCTATGCATTGATTATAGAGAATTGAACGGGATCACAGTGAAGAATAGATATCCTCTTCCAAGAATTGATGATTTATTTGACCAACTTCGTGGGGCTCAATTCTTCTCTAAGATTGACCTTCGATCTGGTTATCATCAAATGAGGGTGAAGAAGGAAGATATTCCAAATACTGCCTTCCGATCAAGATATGGGCATTATGAGTTTACTGTTATGCCCTTCGGCTTGACTAATGCTCCTTCTATTTTCATGGATTTGATGAATAGAGTCTTTAAGGACTACCTTGATAACTTTGTGGTAGTTTTATTGATGATATTTTGATATATTCAAAAAGTCGTGAGGAGTATGAAGATCATTTGAGGGTTATTTTGAAAACTCTGCGGAATGAGAGGCTCTTTGGAAAGTTCAGGAAGTGTGAGTTTTGGTTACAACAAGTGGATTTCTTGGGGCACATCGTAACCAATGAAGGAATCTCGGTTGACCCTGAAAAGACAATGGTTGTGGAGGAGTGGCCTCAACCCACAATAGTAACTAAGATTCATAGTTTCCTTGGTTTAGCGGGATATTATAGGAGGTTTGTGAAAAACTTTTCACGACTTTCTAATCCACTAATCAAGTTGACTCGAAAAGGGGTTAAGTTCATCTGGACAAAGGAATGCGAGGAAAGTTTCCAAGAGCTGAATAAGAGATTGGTTACTGCACTTGTGTTAACACTACCCTCTATCGGAGAAGGATTAGTTATTTTTAGCGACACATCTCTGAAAGGGATTGGGTGTGTCCTCATGCAAAATGACAAGGTAATTACTTATGCATCTCGACAGTTGAAGATTCATGAGCAGAATTATCCTACGCATGATCTAGAGCTGGCGGCAGTTGTTTTTGCTCTAAAGATATGGAGGCACTATCTTTATGGGGAGAAATGTGATATATACACTGACCACCAAAGTCTAAAGTATATTTTCACATATAAAGAATTGAACATGAGACAAAGGAGATGTTTGGAGCTTATTAAAGACTATGATTGTTCAATTCATTATCACCCTGGAAGAGAAAATAAAGTCGCGGATGCTTTAAGCAGGGAAGACCCTGTTGTTATGGCAACAATGAGGATCCTAGGAGATCCCTTGATTAAAGATCTAGTAAAACTGGACATGGGAATTATAAGGAAAGGGACATCATCAACCCTATCCCAAATGATTTCTCAACCTTCATTACTAGAGAAGATCAAGAAGGCTAAAAAAGAAGATCCTTTGCTGTAAGAGAAGTTGGAGGCTGTAAAAGATGGGAAGTTCCCTGATTTCAATATTGATCAAGAAGGTGTATTGAAATTTCATACAAGACTATGTGTTCCATCTATTTCAGAGATAAAGAAAGAACTGATGGATGAAGCTCATAGCTCTACTTTCTCTATACATCCTGGAAGCACTAAGATGTATAGAGACCTTTGTGATCATTATTGGTGGGATAACATGAAGAGGGAGATTGCTGATTACACTACAAGGTGCCTGGTGTGTCAGCAAGTAAAGGTAGAACGACAACTTCCTAAGGGGGTATTACAACCGCTACCCATACCAGTATGGAAGTGGGATAATATCACTATGGACTTTGTAACTGGTCTCCTGAAAACATCCAAAGGAAATAATGCGATATGGGTTATTGTGGACCGTCTCACCAAGACAGCCTATTTTATCTCTATTCGGGAAGATTTCTCTCTGGATCATCTTGCCAAGATATACGTGAAGGAAGGGTAAGGCTGAATGGGGTACCACTATCCATCATGTCTGATCTTGACCCAAGATTCACATCAAAATTCTGGAGAAGTCTTCAACATGCTCTGAATACTGAATTGAATTTTAGTACGACCTATCATCCTCAAACTGATGGCCAATCTGAAAGGACTATTCAGACTCTCGAAGACATGCTGAGATTATTCTCAATGGAATTTAAAGGTGGATGGGATCAACACCTCCCATTAGTTGAGTTCTCTTATAACAACAGCTTCCATTCGAGTATTCAGATGGCACCCTATGAAGCTCTATATGGAAAGCGATGTGGAACTCCTACTTGTTGGGATGAAACTGGTGAGAGAAAGCTTCTTAGGACTGATCTTGTGCAAGAGATGACAGAACAGGTTCATGCCATCCAACAACACATAAAGGCTGCTTAGAGTCGGCAGAAGAGCTATGCTGACAATCGTCGAAGGGACTTAGAGTTTGGTGTTGGTGACAAAGTCTTACTTCGAATTTCTCCATGGAAGAGAGTCATGCGGTTTGGGAAGAAAGGGAAGCTCATCCCTAGGTACATTGGCCCTTATGAAATTCTTGATCGCATAGGAGCAGTGACCTATCGTCTAACACTTCCACCGAACCTAGCTCAAGTTCACAATGTCTTCCATGTATCTCTCTTGAGGAAGTACATACCCGACCCTTTGCATGTACTGAACCCAGATGTGGTACAACTGGAACATGACCTCTCTTATGAGGAGCGACCAGTGGAGATCTTAGACCGTAGAGACAAGGTTCTACGAAACAAGACTACCCACCTTGTGAAAGTGTTGTGGAGGAATCATAAATATGAAGAAGCGACTTGGGAGCCTGAGGAAATGATGAAGCAAAAGTACCCTCACCTTTTCGACTAGGCCTCAAGTATAAATTTCAGGGACAAAATTTCTTAAGGGGGGAAGAATGTAACGACCCAAACTTTTTAAATAGTATATTAACTTACTCTTAACGATTTAATAGAGATGTTAATGGTTAATGCAGAAAGAGTAGTCGATGGATTCATCCAGTAGACTCGAACCTTATGAGGCCCACTTATCAGAGCTTGGGAAGGAGGTGGCGTCTTTGGGCTTCGCTTTGGACCAAGCCCAAGCCGAACTCCAGCGTGTCAAGCTTGAACAGAAACGCCAACGAGAGAAGTTCAAGTTAGTAGAGATTACTACTAAGGAAATGTTATCTGAGCCTCCCTCAGATTCTCTCACCATAGCACACCTTACACTTAGGTCATATGCCGGTGTTATAAGGGGCTATGTGACGAGACCCTAGCTTCTTTATGTAATCCTTTGGGATGAATGAATTGAGATTTCTTCCTTTAGTGATGTTTGTGAAATTTCAAATGTCCGGATAATTTTAGGATGTATTTTATTGATGAATTTTGAAAAAAGGATATTTTAAAATATTTATGTAAACCCTAAATAATTAATGATGTGTAATGATTTTCAAAAAATGGCCTTCTGCAAAAGTGTTCAGTAAAGAATTTGGAGTCTAATAAGATTAACTTAATTTTTTATGAATAGTAAATTATGAATAGTGATTTTACGCTTAGGATTAGTAATGTGACCAAATGGATTAGTAATCTCACTTAAAGAAAGTTTTAATATAATTTAGACACCTTGATTAAGTAATGAGATTCAATAAAATGGGTAAATAACGGTTTCATAAATTATTAGTCAAGTATTAGTTTTTTCGGGTGAATAGTGTTTTTTAATTAAAAATTTAATTAAAAATAATTAGAAAATTATTTTTATAAAATGGACTTTATTTTTGAACTCAGAGCATCGATATTATGTTATGGTAATTTTTGGGGATTTTTCTGAAAAAAATGAATTCTCAATGAATAGTGTTTTTATTTAAAAATTAAATAAAAAATATTTAGAAAAGTATTTTTATAAAATGGAGTTCATAAATGTAATTAGATCATCGATATTTGGTTAAGGTGAAATTTTGGGATTTTTCTAAGAAAGTTGAATTTTTAGTGAATAGTAAAAAAACAGTTTTAGGGTTTTGGTATGTTTAATGACATCATAACTGTGTCATGATGATGTCATGAGATATTTTAAGGGTTGGCCGGACAAGGGTGATGAATTATTGTATTGGGGGCCCCATGTGGCCTAACTCCATGGTAAATGCCATGGGAGAGCACATGGTTTTGAGAAAAGCACTTGTGAGGTGTCCCTTGGCCATTAATGCCTTGTCCCCTCACTTTCCCTATAAATACCCACCCTTTCCTCCTTTATTTTTCACTCCCAACTCTCCCCCAACTAAGTTCTGGTCTCCTTACCTCCCAAGGAGTCCTCCCAAGGTTCCCCCAAGCCCTTAAGGTCCAAACCTTTGAGTTTTAAGAGTTACATTTTAAGGTAAGGGATCCGACCTCTCTCTTTCTTTTCATGTAATCTCTTTTATGTTATTCCTTTTATGCTCCATGTTCTTATGTGAGAGGATGTTATTTTATATTCCTCTTACTTCCCTTTTCATGTTTATATGATTAGATATCCCCTCTTACTTTCATCATTTCTTTTTATGAAAGTTTAAGTGACGCCGTTAGGCTGCCGAATTTTTAAGGGATTCTTTCACCCTTCTCATTTTTCAAGTTCGATTTTCATGTCAAGTCTTTCAAGTTCCTTTTTATTATGTTGGGGTATGATCTCTATATCTATCATACTGATCTCTTATGATCATATGATGATATACCCTATTTTATCTTGTCAAATCATTTTTTATTGAAGTTTAAGTGACACCGTTAGGCTGCCGAATTTTTATAAGAGAAATCTTATTTTTGTCTTACTTCCATGTTTTTCATTTCAAATGGTATGTCCTTAAAATTTCATTACCATGATTCATATCCCTTATATTCTGTCCCTATACTATTTTTATAGATCATTTATGAGTGGGTGACCCATGTCCCCTCTCTTTTCAATGTTTTCTAAAACCCTGTAATGTAGCCGTTATGCTGCAGAATTTTCGTCTCAAAATGCCTCTCTCTTTTTCTCAAAATTATTTTATGTTATTAAGTGAATACTCAAAGCTCTTATTTCTATAGGGGTATTCACATATATATCAAAATGTTCTATTTTAAATTCTGGGATTTACATACATGAAACCCGCTTTCCCTTTCCGTGGGTTTAAAGTGACATAAAGATCATGTCTTTAAAGCAGTTTTTAAAACGTTATGATTATGAAATGAAATCCATTTCTTTTATGCCATATGGGTTGTTTATGAAATGATTGATGATGATATATGTGGCTCACATGATAATAAAGACATGTCAAGGGTGCGCCCAGATAGCGCTCTAATGCATTGGGTAAAGACTTAATCTCTAGAGATGACTTTTAGACTGATACCTTGGTGAATAACCTTGGTAATTTTTAATGACACCTTGGGGATGAACCTTGGTGAAATGAAATGATTGTCAATATTAAATGTTTCAGACACATCTTCAAGTTATGAAAAATGTTATTTTCATTATGATATGCCTCATGATTTCTTTCTCATGCCTTAAAGTTCTTTTCATGACCTTATTGAAGTATCTCAAGTTCACATGTAAAATGTTTCTCTTGTTTCCCTTACTGGGCCTTCTGCTCACCCTTTCTTTTGATGTATGTCCCCAGGTTATGAGATGCAGTAATGAACCTAGGATGAACTTAAGAAGAAGCATTTCAAGTGTTTAAGAAGAATGTTTTATGTTTTTTTTCATGTATTATTTTCCTTGTTTCCAAGACACTAAACCTTAAAGATCCTCAGTTTGGTGTAATGAAATGAAAGTTTATGTTATAAAAAGACGGGATGCTATATTTAATATTCCCAAATAAATAAGGGAGATCATAATTTCCCATAAAATATCATTTTCTTCTTTGAAAGGAGAAACAACTAAAGGGGAATCAAGAGATGTTTTTGAAATTTATTTTTTCTGGAAAAAATATTGTAAATGACTTAGAAAACATTTTAGAAGGGAAAAGACATGTGTACCCTTGAAATAAAGGGAAAGAATATTAAAATGACTTCATTTAAATATTAGAGGGATATTCATACTGAAAAACAATGTGAAATAGGAGATAATCCAAAAAAAGTTTGAGTTTCAGAATCCTCTTACAATAAATCTCACTTTATTTCGTCGCTTTTTCATCTTCTAAATAATAAACTTGGGTTTATTAAAACATCAAGTGAATTTTTGTCATTTTTTTCATTATTTATCAATTATAATCACTAGATTATATTTTTTAAATTCCCCTGGTTAAAGGATAAATATCTTGATATCATTTTTTCCTTCAAAATTTATCATTTTGCTTCGATTTCTCTATTTTTGTTCAAGTTCATTTATGCATTATTAGAATAAATTCTAAAAGATTAAAATACTTATATTTATACATTTATATATCATGAATAATTTATTATAACCTTCCATAAGGTTAGTGATGAGAAAAGAATTGATAATGTCCTCATTTGCGGTTAACCAACCGTTAATAGGACATTGTCCAAGGAGGAGGTATGAGAATTGCGAAATATAATTACATAGTATATTAAAACAAAAATAAGTGGAGAAAACAGAAAGTGTTAATGAAAACATACCATCTTCTCAGTGTTGATTCTCTTGTACAACAGTAAACTCTTTTGATGCTTGGAGTTTGTTACTCCAAAACATTCTTAAGAATTATAAGGGGATTGTGGGGGAGGATTTTGAGAGAGGTTTAACTTTGGTAAGTGAGGAGGAGCTGTTTTCCAAGGGGAGGGAGAAAGATTATTTATATTTGACAAGAGAGGGGTATTTTTAGAATAAAACATTGAATAAAATACTTTATCAAAGTTAAACCTTATAATAGTGATATTAATAACATTAGGGACCATAAATCAATTAAATATAATGTTTTTAGGACTTTAAACCCCTTTATAATTCAAATTCAATATTTTATCAAAAAGGAAAGTGAAAAAGATGAAAATTTTTATTTTACTGGAATACATTAGATCTTAAACATTGGAAAATATCTTTTAGGCTTGGAATACATGTTTATTGTGTCTAAATTACCAATTTTTCAAATCTAATATGTTATTGGTCGAGCAAAATTTTCTAGAATTGATTATGTCATTATCACATCATGAATGATGTAATTTAAAATACATCGGTAATGAAAAAACTATATTTTTACTATTCACTTAAAATTTTAAGTATTTCAAAAAATTACTAAAAAATCACCCTTAAACAATTTCGACATGCCAATTTCAAAAACGAAATTCATTTTATAAAAACAATTTTCCAAAATAGGTTATTTTAATTTTTAATATAAAAATTATGAATTTTTTGAAATACCTTAAAATATGGTTTATTAAAAATGTGTTTATATTTTCTTTGAGTTTTTAATATTGATATATATTTTTTGCATTATAATATTTACATTTACTTAAATTATTTATGATAAAAATTATTTATATTACATTTTTTAATTTTGAGGTCAAATTACTATTCCAAAGGTTATATTACTATTCTAAATGATCAAATTACTATTCCAATGGTCACATTCTTGTTCCAATAGTTACATTACCTTCTATAAATACTACTTCATTTATTCAATCAACATTCACTATAACTCCTCTCAAGATTCTATATTTTCATTTTATAATATGATGATTGATTTACTAATATTTTGTTTCATTTTTATAGTATTGGTAGTGGGGGTGATGATTCTAGGAGATTGGAAGGATCTAAATTTTCTCATTCTACTTTTCCTAATTTATATATTTTATCTCATTATAACGTTTGACATTTTCATTGGTTTAGTTGATGATTAATGTAATGGCCTTTATTAATGAAATATTTTTTTTTCAGTTTCTTTATTTGTTGTATGTGTATAATACTAAATAATATAACACACATTTATTTCAAGAAACAAATATCATTTATAAAATATGGGTAGTTATATTCTTCCACCCTTCAGAATTTGTTTTCTCAAAATTTCAACTCATATTCTCAATTTAGAATAGATGACGGTACTTTTGTTTCATTTTTTCATCTAGTTCCCATGTCGTCTCTTCATTTTTATGGTTTCACTACAACAATATGACAAGGTTAGTTATCTTATTGCTTAGAACTTTGTCTCTATGGTTAAATAGGCACAAGATCATCATCATAATCATAAGGGAAACATTTGACAATGGCATAGAATGTGGCATATTCATAATAATGAAACATGATAACATTGTGGTCAAATACCACACATAGTTGTAAACAAAACTAGCATTATGTTCCTGCGTAATAAATGTTCATAAATCATAAAATCATAAATGTGAACAAAACCAGCATCATGTTCACACATAATACACATTATCTCATAGTAATAGGAGGATTAATGGACATGAATCAATAATACATGGGAGAGCATAATCGACATCATTATATCATAAGAAAATGATCATTACCATAATCATAAGGAAATAATTTTATGTTAGTATGGAATGTGGCATATGCATAAAAATGAAACATCATAACATAGTAGTCAAATACCACACATAGTTGTGAACAAAGCTAACATCTTGTTCATGTGTAACATATGTGTATAAATCGTAACATCATAGATGTGAATGAATCTAACATCATGTTCACACATAATACACAATATCTCATGAGATACATCATATACACAGTGAATTATAGTTTTATACAACTCATAACTCACCAATCATATTATAAAATGCTCAAAACCATGCATGCCAAATGGAAGGAGGACAATCATAGTCATGAAATAACCCATGGAAAGAAATGAGTTTCATAAAATATTGTACATATCATACTTCATGAAATAAACTTTACTGTTCCCAAATAAATAATTAAGATCACAATTTATCATAAAATATCATTTCTTCTTTAAAAGGAGAAACAACTAAAGAGGATTCAAGAGATGTTTTGGAAATCGAAGTTTTTTTTGAAACATCATTGTAAATGAATTTGAAAAAATTTTAAAAGGGAAAAAAATTTATATCCCTGAAATAAAGAGAAATAATATTAAAGTTAAATATTTTAAATATTAGAGGAAATTTAATTCTGAAATCAATGTGAAATAGGAGATAACCCAAAATAAAGAGTTTGGGTTTGAGAACCCCCTTACCTTAAATCCCACTCTATTTCGTCACTTTTTCATATCCTAAATAATGAACTTAGGTTTATTAAATAATTGAAAAAGATGTTAATTATTTTCATTTTTTTTCACTATTTATCAAATATAATAATTGGGTTTTATTTTTTTTATTCCCTTAGTTAAAGGGAAAATATTTTGATATCATGTTTTCCTTAAAAATTTATCGTTTTGCTTCGATTTCTCTATTTTTGTTCAAAATAATTTACACATTAGTGGAATAAATTAAATAAGTTTAAAATTATTATATTTATAGATTTATATATCAGAAATAATTTGGTATGACCTTTCATAAGGTTGGTGATAAGAAAAAAATTGACAACGTCCTCGTTAGCAGTTAACCGATCGTTAACGAGACATTGTCCATGGAGCTGATACGAGAATTATGAAATATAATTATATAGTTGATATGATTATTTAAGTAGTATAACATCATTAATATGATTTTAATATAATACTTAATTTATCTTATAATATTTTACTTTTGAAGGGATAGAGAAAAAAAGAAGAGAAGAGGAAAACATAAAGAAGAGTTAATAAAAATGTACCCTCTTCTCAGTGTTTCTTATATTTCATGACCCTAAACTTTTTTTATGCTTGAATTTGGATAATATTAACCCAAATTGGTGAAATACCTTGAGGGGGGGGGGTTAATTGGATTGTGATAGTTTAAAACAACTACCCCTTCAGATCTTTTATCATTGTTAGCAAAACTCTTTTCTCTCCCTTTCCCGTAGTAATGTATGAGCCAAAATTAAATCATGCACGAGACATAAAAAATTTACTTGGTTCAACCTAATTGGGATATTTTCAAGGATCATACAATGATGATGTGAAAATTTACCAAATTCACTAAGAATCATCACCAAAATACAATGTTCGGCCTAAATCACTTCTATGCCTGGAATCACTGCCTTTACAAGGTTTAGGGTTTTCTCACTACTTTCTCAAGGGTCACTCTATGAGTCTCTTTCTCTAGATCACTATTGGTATAAAGAATCACATTATTACTCTATCTTTTCTCACTGATATGGAAAGGATCCACTCATATTTTACAGACAT
Organism: Viscum album; assembly: GCA_963277665.1. Taxonomy (NCBI): domain Eukaryota; kingdom Viridiplantae; phylum Streptophyta; class Magnoliopsida; order Santalales; family Viscaceae; genus Viscum; species Viscum album. The sequence goes on along the minus strand of OY728140.1, from coordinate 1,238,474,755 downwards.
ATAGTTCCACGCATTATCACTAATGAATGCATTATCTATTGTAGATATATGCTCATTTGAAGTTCCACTTTTCCACATACAATTAGCTTGCAAAAATTGTTTCCGTGAAATATTTTATTCCCTCTTTAAACTATCCTAAAACCTTTGAAAATTTCCTTGAATCCTCTGCGAACTGCATTGCACTACGTGCCATGAGTGCTTCTTGGACCACTTCTTCTTCTGCGGAACGCCTTTTCTTCTGCGGACCACCTCTTTTTCGTAGACTGTCTCTTCTTCTGCGAACTGTCTCTTCTTTTGCAGACTGCCTATTCTTCCATGGACCACATATTCTTCCATAGATAACCTATGATATGTTGTCCCTTTTCATTTGTGGGCTATAGAGACCCGCAAACTCCTTTTGTGAATTGTTCCCTGCGAACTACCTCCTTCGCAGAATTCTCCCTCACGATCTACTTTTGACTTCACTGAATTATTCCCAGAGCAATTATTTTTTTATAATGAAATTCACTCAGAGTAATGATGTGATTATGGGTCATTATATAAGTAAATAGATCCAAAAAAATCTACTAATCTAAATTACCCAAATCTTTGATGCGGTACAACCTTCACCACAAACTGATATGTGGTTCGCATATCGCCTTAATCCTCTACAGTGACTATTGTCTTCCACAAACAGAAACCCTTTGAGGCTCCCTAAATCACCTCCTCTCAACCAAAAATTATGAGCCTCCTACTTACAAGTCTACTGTGATTCGTGAGCATCTTGTGAACTGTGAGCCTCCCACAAATTGTTTTCACTACATGGTCTGCGTAGCGTGCTTCGTCGTCCACATAATGCTGCTATTCAAAAATCTACCTCTTATGATTTTCCTTCACCATTCCACGTACCACCTTTTCGGTCTTTGGACTATGCTTCTTGGCCTATAGACTACTTTCTGAAAAGTCCTTTCCTTTTCCATAAAACAAACTCCCAATTTTGGGGTCTAAAAATTTGGCAAACACTGGGAAACTATGCCAACTTAAACATATGCTTCGACAACACCAACCATACTGATTTGTGGTCATTTGATTTTTTTCAACAAACATAATCAACCCAAAAATACTAAAATGTTAATTGGAGAGATTTTATCCCAATAGTTACTCAAGAACGCTCCTAAGGATTCGAAGGGGATTGTGGGAGATGATTTTGGAAAAGGTTTGACTTTGGTAAGTGAGGGTGGAGTGGTTTTCCAACGGGAGGGAGAGAGGTTATTTATACATGAGGATAGAGAGTTATTTTTAGAATAAAATATTAAATAAAATATTATATCAAATGCAAACCTTATAATAGTGATATTAATGTCATTATGGATCATAAATTATTAAAATATAATAGTTTTAGGACTTTAAACCCATTAATAATTCAAATTCAATAGTTTATTAAAAAGGAATGTGTAAAAAATGAAAAAAATTTATTTTAATGGAATACTTTATATCATAAACTTTAGAAAATACCCTTTTGGTTCGGAAAACAAGTTTATTGTAAAAAAATTATTGATTTTTAAAATTTAATATGTTATTGGTTGATCCAAATTTTATAGAATTGATTAGGTCATTATTACTTTATGAATGATGTAATTTAAAATACCTTGGTAATGAAAAAATTTCATTTTTACTATTCACCTAAAAATTGATGTATTTTAGAAAATTACCAAAAAAATCACCCTTGGAAAATTTCAACATGATGATTTCAAAAATAATATTCATTTTATAAAATAAATTTAACATATTTTATTTTAATTTTTAATATAAAAATTATTATTTGTACAAAATACCTTAAAATACAGTTTAATAAAAATGTGATTATATTTTCTTTGAGTTTTTAATCTTGATATTTATTTTTTTATATTATAATATTTATATTTACTTAAATTTCTCAGGATAAATATTATTTATATCATATTTTATTATTTTTAGGTCAAATTACCATTTCAACAGTCATTTTACTATTTTCAATGATCAAGTTACTATTCCAATGACCACAATCCCATTCCAATAGTCACATTACCTTCTTTAAATACAAATATTTTCTTTCACTCAACATTCACTACAATTCCTCTAAATATTCTATATTTTAATTTTCTAAGGTGTCAATGGGTTTAATAATATTTCGTTTCATTTATATAGTGTTGGAAGTGCGGGTGCTGATTCTAGAAGATTGGAAGGGTCTAAATTTTCTCATTCTACTTTTCTTAATTTATATTTTTTATATCATTGTAATGGTTAAAATTTTCAAGGGTTTAGTTTCTGATTAATGTAATAGTATTTATTAATGAAATAAATTGTTGTCGGTCTGTTTATGTGTTGTATGTGAATAATAATATATAATATAATACACATTTATTTCAAGAAACAAATATCATTTATAGACTCTAGGATGTTGCATTATTCTCCTATTTAGAAATTTTATTCTCAAAATTTCAACTGATATTCTCGATAGAGAATAGATGAGAGTACTTTTTTTCACTATTTCCTCTGGTTCACACATCACCTCTTCATATTTATGGTACTGATACAACACTTTGACAAGGTGAGTTGTATTGTTACATAGAAATTTGTCTCTATGATCCAAGATCTTTACTAGTTGATCCTCATTCGAGAGACCATTCTTCAGTTGTACCACCTCCAAATTCAATACATGTGAGGGGTCGAGTATGTAATTATTCAGAAGAGACACACAGAACACATCATTAACTTGATCCATATTTTGTGAAAGTATAAGTTGATAAGCCACTGCTCCAATTCAATCAAGGATATCGAAGGGGCCAGTGTAACTGGGGATAAACTTCTATTTCTTTCTGTCATGACCCCCTCCCACCAAAGATACCCCTCCTGAGCTGGCAATGGTGAAAGGGAGATAATGACCCCCCGAGTCCCGCCTCCAGTAGGCCCCAGGTTGGCGACTAGCACCAAGGGTATGAGTTTTCACAATTATGGGAGGCATTACCCCTTTTTTTTATTTAGGATCGGGAAATAGGACAAGTCAACTATCAAAAAAAGGAAAGAAAAAGTGTATATAAATAAACCCAAACCAAGCCCACATGCATGTTTAAACAATTTTATAACAAGGTACAAGTACAAGAAAGCTCAAAGTACAATACCAAAAGAAAAGGTACAGCAACAGCAACAACTCCAACTGTCTGACTAGTAGGGTCCCGTACGGCCCTGGTAGTCCTCCTGGAAACCTGAAAGTAAATGTAGGGTGAGCATACAAGTATACTCAGTAGGGAAACCTAAAGCTCTCGTGCACAAGTGGGGAGACATCCAAATGTCCCGTGAGAACAACAGAAGAAACCTAACAAGGGAATCTATCCACCCAACCTCGCCAGCCACACTCACCAAAACACAATCACAGCAGGTAGTAGTAGTATAAGAACAAGAGCATTGGGTACCCCACACCATTTCCCATTAGTTAGCTGAACGTCCTGACGCTTTCACACTCTCCCCGCCCGCACACACCTGGGCCTCACAACCACGTATCCCACCCGCACACACCTAGGCCTCACAACCACACATCCCGCCCGCACACACCTGGGCCTCACCACCACGTATCCCGCCCGCACACACCTGGGCCTCACAACCATAACCACATCCCCTCCCGAAGACACTTGGGACTCATCCCAAAGATTCTTGGGAACAGTAATAGTGACAGAACTCTCGCCCGAAGACACCTGGGCCTGAAATCGAAACCTACCTGAAGATTCTTAGGTGTAAGGTTGCCTCAAGTCATTATAGCCTATAAGTCTGTCCGAAGAGTCTTGGGCCTAATCACCCCAATCGAAACCTACCCGAAGAGTCTTGGGTGTAAGGTCACCTAAAGCCATCACAGCCTAGGAGAGAAGGAGTAGGAAGGCGCCAGTAACTATGGGAAAACACCCTCTCCCATGAAATGGGAGTGTTCGGCACTATGTTATTAACATGGGTGTGGTGCGATAAAACACAAAAGATACAGATATATATATATATAGCAACCACTCAGCCCAACCTATGGCTTCTAAAAAGAGGAACTGAGCACATGCCTCGACACTACTACCACGAAGCATGCATTCCACAAACAACCCCAACCCCATTTAGGTTTTCACGTTTCAGCAGAAATTAGCTTATTTAGTTCCTTAACTACTGGGCAACTATCCACAACCAACCACAACGATCGTAAGTATATCCCTGCCATCCACAAAGCAAGTTAGGAAAACCCAAGAAGCACCACAAAACCCTTCTTAACAACCAACCAACCCATTGATTATTATTTCGTTTCCAAGCCCCACCATTCATTAACTCTTCCACATTTATTATTTATCAAACACAACCCATAGTCCACTCACATTTAAACCCATCCCTGCAACCCCGCTGCCAACCATCATAACCACACCACACATCGTTATCCCTTTAATACCACTTATTGGAACCCCGATGCCCATCACCATTAAACATTCACACCAACCCACTACCAAGTCAACCACAGCCCCGCTGCTCACCCAAACCACAACAGCCCACAAAACACCCCCATCACATGCCACGTAACCAAGCCAACACCCACATGTTCATTATTCCATTTTTTTTTAACCGGGGTGATCACACAAGGGTTCCAGATTTTTATTTAATCAACCAAATTTACGTGATTATCCAATTTCCACATTCAACAAAGTTCCACTCACAAAAACGGTCTAGAAAGATAGGGAAACATTTAATTGCGCAAGAAAAGGCCCCCAATGACTGTGATTTTCAGTAGGTATAAGCCTATTCATTTCACAACATAATATCACAGGATATAAAAGGTAAATTAACAACAATCACAAACTTCCCATCCCCATTATTTAACTAGTTATTATCTTTATTTAAATGTTCAACCATTTCTCATGAAAACAAAAAGGATACCCACCCAGCATGATGCACAAATTAGAGAGACGAAGTTAAAACCCCTACCTCAACAGGTTCTGGTCACAACACGCCCCCAGATCAACTTTAGAAGACGTTCGTCGACATCCCGACAAAACCTCCTTGGGTGGAAGTCGGAGAGGAAAAGCCAAAGGAAAGACAATGGATCCAAGCTCGGAAGTTCGGCCTCGTCGTTATGATCCCGTGGCCGCTGACAGATCGTAAATCGGATCTCGGACGAAAAAGTTATGGAAGAAAGAGCCTTCGAGTCTCTTGAGAGAGCTCTGCTCAGAGGAGAGGGGAGGAGAGGTGTGAGTTGAAAGGAGGAGGGGACCCATCCTTTTATAGGCGTGAAAAGCAAAAGTACATGGCGTGTACTCGGCCATTTTCACACGGTCTCCACGCGGCCTCCAACGCGGCTCCGCGGCCATTGCCTGGTCAACACACGGTTTGAAGGTAACGCATTCGCGGGGAAGGAATACACGACGTGTAGATTGGACACACGACGTATAACCATTTATTGCACACGGAAAATACATGGCTCCAACGCGGAACATGACCGACGACTGGTCAACACACGGTAATGCGTACGCGGGGAAGGACTACACGACGTGTAGATTGGACACATGGAGTATACCCATTTATTGCACACGCCAAAGGCACGGCCATCCACACGGGGTATACCCGAAAAGAGGGTACACAGCGTGTACTCAAACTACACGGCGTGTAGTTGCAAAATTCTGTAAAGTGTGGGAAAAGTCCATTTTACCCTCCAGAACACTTCTTGGCCTTATTTTTGACAAAGGAATGGGCCGGAGAGGTCCGATCCATTACATCAGATACCTCTTAAAACATTCTCGTCCCCAAGAATTCAAAAACCAACCCAGAGGAACCCAAAAAGATACCTCTTAGGGTTCTCGTTATAACAGGAACCCAACCAACAACCCTAATCATATGTGTTAGGAATTCCTTCTCCTATGTCGAGATATTATCCGCTTTAGGCAGCACTGACTCGCCCGCACGGGTTCAATCGCATCCACATTAATGCGTCTCGATTAAGGGTCAGGTTTCTACCCTTTCCCACGCATTCAGACATGTTACACATTACCAGGGAACAAGAAAACAAAAGTTCTCACAACTGATAATCCAAACATTCCATACATCAAAGGTACATAGTACAACATCAACACAAAGCTCAAAAGAACAAGGGAAAACACAAGTCAAAAAAACTCCAGGTACTGAGCATGCATCTGGGTCTCCCGCTCCCAAGTGCTCTCCTCGAGGCTGCCATGCCTCCACAACACACAAACCAAGGAAATGGTTTGTCCATGGAGCACATTCTCTTTACAATCCTCGATTCTGACTGGTCGTTCCTTGAAGGTTGCGTCGTATCACATATCCAACTCTCCCCAGTCGATAACATGAGAGTCATCGTGTATGTACCGATGAAGGTGAGAGACGTGGAAGACGTCATGAACTTTCTCCAACTGAGGTGGCAGGGCCAGCTGATATGCCACCTCACCGACTCGCCTCAGCACCTTAAAAGGTCCGATGAAACTAGGTGAGAGCTTTCTCCCTTTCCCAAACCTCCGCTGCCCCTGTCGAGGGGAAACCTTCAAGAACACATGGTCTCCCACCTCGAACTCCAAGGGCCTCGTCTAACGATCAGCATAAGACTTCTGTCAGTCCTGAGCCGCCTTCATCCTCTCATGTACAAGCTGGACTTTCTCCGTGGTGCTCTACACTACCTCTAGCCCAAGAGCACCTGTCTCACCAACCTCTGCCCAGCAAATGGGTGAACGACATGGCCTTCCATACAAATCCTCAAATGGTGCCATGCCAATAGTAGAGTGGAAGCTATTGTTGTAGGAAAACTCTACTAAAGGCAAGTGTCGTACCCATGATCCTCCGAAATCTAGAACGCATGCTCGCAGCATGTCCTCTAACGTCTGGATAGTCCGCTCTGTCTGCCCGTCGGTCTGGGGGTGGAAAGCAGTGCTAAGGAATAATTGGGTGCCAAAAGCATGATGTAACCCCCTCCAGACTCATGAGGTAAACCAAGTATCCCAGTCTGAGATGATAGTCCTCGGAACTCCATGAAAACGCACTACCTCATCTATGTACCTCTATGCTAAGGTACTCAACGGGCTCGACTCCTTGATTGCTAAGAAGTGAGCCGATTTCGTCAGTCGATCCACCACTACCCAGATAGCATCATAACCACCCTGATCTCTGGGTAGTCCTGTGATGAAGTCCATCGAGATGTCATCCCACTTCCACTCGGGGACATATAAAGGATGCAACAAACCACCGGGAACACGATGTTCAACCTTCACTTGCTGACACACTAGGAACTTAGCCACAAACTCCGCCACTTCTCGTTTCACCTCGGGCCACCAAAACTAATCCCTCAGGCCTCAGTACATTTTTGAAACTCCTGGAAGTACCGCTAAGGCTGAGCTATGGAACTCACGAAGAACTCCCTCACGCATCGCCTCTGGGACAAACAACCTTCCACAGAAAAGCATCCGATGTTGGCTGTCCTCTGAACATCCCTCTGGATCATTCCCCTAATCGACACGATCCAACATCACCTCTGCCTCGGAGTCCCCCCACTGAGACTCCTCCACCTGCTGCGACAAGGAAGATTGTACCATCATCTGGAACAAACAGCCTCTAACACCTTCTTCCCTTGAATCTAAGTGCAGGGTAGCCAACTCTCCCATCGCCTTCCAAGCATCAGCGGATTCCCGAACCACTTCCTTATGTGACTTCCTGCTTAGGGCATCAGCCACAATGTTGCCCTTACCTTCAGTGTAAGATATCTCTAAGTCATAGTCTTGGAGAAACTCAACCCATATCCACTTCCATAGGTTCAGGTCACGCTGGGAGAAGATATAACGCAGGCTCTTGTGATCTGAGAAGACCACAATGCGCTCCCCAAAGAGTTAATGTCACCACAACTTCAATGAGAACACTATTGCTGCAAGCTCCAGGTCATGGGTGGCATAGTTACGCTCGTGAGGGAGCAACTGCCTAGACCCATAACAAATCACGCCCTTCTTCTGCATCAGCACGCACCCCAGACCAAGGCCAGAAGCATCACAAAACACATCATACAATAACCCTTCATCTGGTAACCTGAGTACGGGAGCACTGACCAACTTCTCCTTCAGGTATTCAAAAGATTTCTAGCACTGCTCGCTCCACAGGAAGACCTGGTTCTTCCTAGTCAAAGCTTTCAATGGAGCAGCACCTCGAGACAAGTCCGAAACGAACCTCCGATAGTAACCTGCTAACCCCAGGAAACTACGAACTTCTGCCACGCTCTTGGGTGCTGCCCAAGAAACAACTACCTCCACCTTCGACGGGTCCACCGATACTCCATGCTGAGACACCACGTGCCCAAGGAAGTGTACTTCTTGTGTCAAGAACTTACACTTCGACAATTTCCCGTAAAGCTGGTGGTGTCGAAGGACTTCCAAGACTGCCCTGAGATACTCAACGTGCTCCTCCTATGATCTTGAGTAGATCAAGATGTCATTGATAAACACAATGAAGAACCAGTCCAGAAACTCTCGGAAGACAAAGTTCATAAGTCCCATGAATACAGTTGGTGCATTCGTAACTCCAAACAGCATCACTACAAACTCGAAGTGCCCATACCTGCACCTGAAAGCTGTCTTCGAGATGTCACTGTCCTTCACCCTCAGCTGATGATATCCTGATCGTAGATCAATCTTAGAAAACCAACCTGCTCCCCTCAGTTGGTCGAAGAGATCATCTATCCTTGGAAGGGGGTAACGGTTCTTGACCGTTACCTAGTTCAACCTTCGGTAGTCTATGCATAGCCTGAGACCACCATCTGCCTTCTTTACGAACAAAACTAGAGCACCCCATGGTGACACGCTTGGTCGAACAAAACCCTTCTCCATCAGATCGTCAATCTGAATCTGCAACTCCCGCAACTCTGAAGGTTCCATCCGATAAGGGGCCATCGAAATCGGACGGGCACCAGGCTGTAAGTCTATCCCAAACTCAAAGTCTCGTCAGGGGGGGGGGTAGAGTTACAACCTCCTCAGGAAAAACATCGAGGAACTCCCCAACAACCCCTGGGACATCCATCATCTCTGTATCAGCTGGAACCACTGATAACCTGCTCAACAAGGAAAGGAGAGGATCCACACGCCGACTTCCCGCTTGATAGCTCCTATCGCCAACAAAAGATACGCGCTTCCCATCTACGTCGGAGAACACGAATCTTCTCCGGAAGTAGTCGATAATGGAACTAACAGAAAATAACCATTCTATGCCTAGGATGACATCGTATGGCTACATCTGTAATATAAGAAGGTCTCCACTAGACCGATGTGGTCCCAATGTTAGCCCACATCCCCAGAAAACACAAGATACGCTGGTCTGGCCCCCAACTGGTGTACTCAGTACTAGTGGTATGGAAAGTCTCTCTACTTCTAGTACCAAAACATGGGCTAGACTAGGTGCAACAAAAGAGTGTGAGGCTCCCGAATCGAACAAAGTAGAAACAAGAGTGATGAACAAACAAATCGTACCTCGCACCACCTCTGGTCCTGCTGGAGCTTCCAACTCTGCTGCGTGCAACTGTCCACGCCCCGCTCCTCTACCTCTCTGATGTCGTTCACTTCCCCGACCATGCCCTGGTCAAGGTCCCTGAGGAGCACCCTGAGGTCGGCCTCCTCCCGCAAAGTCTGCACTTGGAGGAGCATGGTCCTACTGCTGCTGGAAGGGCCTCGCCGGCAACTGGTGCTACTGTGGTGGGCACTGAACCTGCCCACCTCCACTGTACGGAGTTCGGGTCGGGAATCGACTCTGAATGTGCCCGAAACCTCCACAAGAAAAACACCTCAGTCCTGGGCTCATGGAAAAGGGACGAGGACCTGAAGATATGAACTGGAACTGCTGGGGCCTGCTCCCCACTGGCCTGAACCTAGAAGGTCCTGTCGCAGGACACCTGCTGCTGACTGCCTTCCCCTTCGACGAACCTGGCTGAAACACCTCACGCGGTGCACCTCCCAGCGAGTGCATCCTCTCTACGACCTCTTCCTTCTTCTGCACTTCCAAGTACGTCGGAAGGGTGAAGGGGGTGACAGCATACTGGAGCGAAGGATGAAGCGCCTCCTCCAAACGTCTCGCCTGAGATTCCTCATCCGGAAAGTGACCCGAAGCAAAGCGCAAGAGATCTTTGAAATTGATCCCTAGCTCTTGTACCGTCATACTTCCCTGCTGAAGGGAGAGTAACTCCTGCCGCTTCTCCGCCTTGATCATGGAAGAAAGGAATTCCTCTCGGAATTCCTTCTCAAAGTCAGCCCATGGAACCTCTGCCTCTATCCTCTCTCCGAGGTAGAGCGTCCACCGTTGTCGCGCCGCACCTCTCAGATGACTGACTCCTAGGGGAACCCAATACTCCCTCAGAGCACGGATCAAGGTGAAAGCGATCCCTAGCTCCTCAAGACACCCCTCCGTCTCCGTATCCGAAGTACTACCCTCGTACTTCTTAAGGGTATGCCGTTGGAAGGAACGGAGAGTCTTCTGCCACTGGCTATCTTCCTCCTCTCGTTCAATCCTCAACTGATCGACCGCCTGAATCTGCTGGGCCTCGGCCGTCTGAGCCACCCGAGGACGACGTCCAGGTTCCATATCTGTACGGTAAACAAGGATCGCCTAAGCCCAAGTAGTAAGGAAAAACTCAAGGTTTTATTTTATCATTTTATTTAAATTTCTTTCCCAGAACACCCAAATCAAGTAAAACACAAACATGATGATGCATATACCTTCCCTAGGGTCTCTACCCTGCAATCAATGTAGTCTCACTTGGTCGCTCAGTAAGCTCAGATTCCTTGCATCAGATTACGGGGGGCCCTAAAATCCCGTGCCCTAGCCGGTCTTCCCTGGCCTATGTCATGCACCAAGATTAACTAACACTCTTGCCCTACCATCCCATGAAATCCTCACTGTGCCTAAATCCAGACTCCATCCTATCTCTCAACCATCACCTTTGATACCATTCTGTCACGACCCCCTCCCACCAAAGATACCCCTCCTGAGATGGCAATGGTGAAAGGGAGATAATGACCCCCGAGTCCCGCCTCTAGTAGGCCTCGGGTTGGCGACTAGCACCAAGGGTATGAGTTTTCACAATTATGAGAGGCATTACCCCTTTTTTTTTTATTTAGGATCGGGAAATAGGACAAGTCAACCACCCAAAAAAAAGGAAAGAACAAGTGTATATAAATAAATCCAAACCAATACCACATGCATGTTTAAACAATTTTATAACAAGGTACAAGTACAAGAAAGCTCAAAGTACAATACCAAAAGAAAAGGTACAGCAACAGCAACAACTCCAACTGTCCGACTAGTAGGGTCTCGCACGGCCCTGGTAGTCCTCCTGGAAACCTGAAAGTAAACGTAGGGTGAGCATACAAGTATACTCAGTAGGGAAACCTAAAGCTCTCGTGCACAAGTGGGGAGACATCCTAATGTCCCGTGAGAATAACAAAAGAAACCTAACAAGGGAATCTATCCAACCAACCTCGCCAGCCACACTCACCAAAACACAATCACAGCAGGTAGTAGTAGTATAAGAACAAGAGCATTGGGTACCCCGCACCATTTCCCATTAGTTAGCTGAACGTCCTGACACTGTCACACTCTCCCCGACTGCACACACCTGGGCCTCACGACCACGTATCCCGCCCGCACACACCTGGGCCTCACAACTACACATCCCGCCCGCACACACCTGGGCCTCACCACCATGTATCCCGCCCGCACACACCTGGGCCTCACAACCACAACCACATCCCTGCCCGAAGAGACCTGGGCCTCATACCGAAGATTCTTGGGAACAATAACAGTGACAGAACTCTCGCCCGAAGACACCTGGGCCTGAAATCGAAACCTACCTGAAGAGTCTTAGGTGTAAGGTCGCCTCAAGCCATTATAGCCTATAAGCCTGTCCGAAGAGTCTTGGGTCTAATCACCCCAATCGAAACCTGCCCGAAGAGTCTTGGGTGTAAGGTCACCTCAAGCCATCACAGCCTAGGGGAGAAGGAGCAGGAAGGAGCTAGTAACTATGGGAAAACACCCTCTCCCATGAAATGGGAGTGTTTGGCACTATGTGCTCAACATGGGTGCGGTGCGATAAAACACAAAAAATACAGATATATATATATATATATATATAGCAACCACTCAGCCCAACCTATGGCTTCTAAAAAGAGGAACTGAGCACGTGCCTCGACACTGCTACCATGAAGCATGTATTCCACAAACAACCCCAACCCCATTTAGGTTTTCATGTTTCAGCAGAAATTAGCTTATTTAGTTCCTTAACTACTGGGCAACTATCCACAACCAACCACAACGATCATAAGTATATCCCTGTCATCCACAAAGCAAGTTAGGAAAACACAAGCATCACCACAAAACCCTTCTTAACAACCAACCCATTGATTATTATTTCGTTTCCAAGCCCCACCATTCATTAACTCTTTCACATTTATTATTTATCAAACACACCCCATAGTCCGCTCACATTTAAACCCATCCCTACAGCCCCGCTGCCAACCATCATAACCACACCACACATCGTTATCCCTTTAATACCACTTATTGCAGCCCCGCTGCCCATCACCATTAAACATTCACACCAACCCACTACCAATTCAACCGCAGCCCCGTTGCTCACCCAAACCACAAAAGTCCACAAAACACCCCCATCACATGCCACGTAACCAAGCCAACACCCACATGTTCATTATTCCATTTTGTTTTAACCGGGGTGATCACACAAGGGTTCCAGATTTTCATTTAATCAACCAACTTTACGTGATTATCCAATTTCCACATTCAAAAAAGTTCCTCTCACAAAAACGGTCTAGAAAGATAGGGTAACATTTAATTGTGCAAGCAAAGGCCCCCAACGACCGTGATTTTTAGTAGGCATAAGCTTATTCATTTTACAACATAATATCACAGGATATAAAAGGTAAAGTAATAGAAATCACAAACTTCCCATCCCCATTATTTAACTAGTTATTATCTTTATTTAAAGGTTCAACCATTTCTCATGAAAACAAAAAGGATACCCACCCCGCATGATGCACAAATTAGAGAGATGAAGGTAAAACCCCTACCTCAACAGGTTCTAGTCACAACGCGCCCCCAGATCAACTTTAGAAGACATTCTTTGGTGTCCCAACAAAACCTCATCGGGTGGAAGTCGGAGAGGAAAAGCCGAAGGAAAGACAACAGATCCAAGCTCGAAAGTTCCACCTCGTCGTTACGATCTTGTGGCCGCTGACGGATCGTAAATCGGAGCTCGGACAAAAAAGTTATGGAAGAAAGAGCCTTCGAGTCTCTTGAGAGAGCTTTGCTCAGAGGAGAGGGGAGGAGAGGTGTGAGTTTAAAGGAGGAGGGGACCCCTCCTTTTATAGGCGTGAAAAGAAAAAGTGCACGGTGTGTACTTATGGTACACGGCGTGTACTCGGCCATTTTCACACGGTCTCCACGCGGCCTCCAACGCAGCTCCGCGGCCGTTGCCTCGTCAACACACAGTTTGAAGGTAACACATACGTGGGGAAGGACTACATGGCATGTAGATTGGACACACGACGTATACCCATTTATTGCACACGGCAAAGACACGGCTCCAACACGGCACACGACCGACGACTGGTCAACACACGGTAATGCGTACGCGGGGAAGGACTACACGGCGTGTAGATTGGACACATGGTGTATACCCATTTATTTCACAAGGCAAAGACACAGCCATCCACAAGGGGTATACCCGGCAAGAGGGTACACGACATGTACTCAAAATACACGGCGTGTAGTTGCAAAATTCTGGAAAGTGTGGGAAAAGTCCATTTTACCCTCCAGAACACTTTGTGGCCTTCTTTTTGACAAAGGAATGGGCCAGAGAGGTCCGGGCCATTGCACTTTCCAAACTACATGAATCTCTTCTAAGGTGATATTCTAAGGAAAAATTTATCTCAAACTTGAAACTCCAATTCCCTTTGATGATTGTCAGCACAACAATCTACCGAATCTGAGTAGGTTTTATATGTTTTCAGATTACTTGAACCTTCTCTATCATCTCTTTCAGAAGATCATGTCTATGTATCTTTCGTTCACCAACTTCTTCTGAACAAGTAGGATTACGACATCACTTCCCATACAGATCTTTATATAGATCCATTGGAATAATTGAGTGGAAGATGTTGTTATATGAGAAATAAACTAATGATAGATATTGATCCCATCCTCATTTAAATTCCATTAAGTAAGCTCTCAACATGTCATCGAGTGTCTGAATAGTCCTTTTATAATGACCATCAGTTTGGGGTGATATTTCATACTAAAATTCAATTAAGTATTCAAATCATGTTTAACACATCTCCAAAATTTAAATGTGAACCTTGTATCATGATAATAGATGGTCAAAAATGGTACCCCATGTAGCCTCACCACTTCCTTTACATATATCTTATCAAGTTGTTCAAGTGATAAATCTTCTTGAATAACGATGAATTGAGAAGTCTTGGTGAGTTGATCCACCATAACCCATATCGTATTGTTTCATTTGGATGTCTTTAGGAGACCAGTCGCAAAGTCCACAGTGATGTTCTTCCATTTCCACATGGGTATAGGCAATGGTTGCATCATCCCCTTAGACTTCTTCCACTCTTCTTTAACTTGATGACATACCAAGCACTTTGAGGTGTGCTCAATAATATCCTTCTTTATTTTTTCCCACTAGAATTGCTCTCGAAGATCACTGTACATCTTAGTTATTCCATGATAGATTGGGAAAGATGATCTATACACATTATCATATAGCTCCTTCTTTATATCAGGTGATAAAGGCATAAAAATTATAGTTCCAAATCAAATCACACCATCAACATTGATATGAAATTCATGAAGCTTCACTTACTTTACATATTTCACCTTTCTTGAAGCTATAGATCATCCCTTTGTGCATCCTTGATCTTCTATTGGATAGATGGTGGGATAATTATTTGTGAAAGGTAGGATTTATTCTCTGTCATTATGATTTACAGATCCATATTTTTGATATCCATGAAGATAAGTTCTTTCTCAATATGCATCATGGATAGAGTAGTAGATTATTTTCTTCTAAGAGCATCAACTACCTTGTTCTTCATTCTAGGATGTTAGTAAATAGATAAATCGTAGTCCTTGATAAACTCTAACCATATTCACTGACACATGTTGAGCTCCTTCTGAATGAATATATACTTTAGACTCTTTTGATTAGTATATATTTCATAGTTCTCACCATAGAGGTAGTTCTTCCAAATATTCAGACCAAAGATCATAACTTCTAGATCTTGATCATGCATTGGATAGTTATGCCCATGGATATTTAGTTATCATAAGGTGTAGGATATCACCTTTTTATTTTACATGAGTATAAAATCCAATTACTTCTATGAAGAATCACTATATATCAAATACCCTTCTCCACTTGATGGTAGTGTGAGTAAAAGTGTGGTGATTAGCCTCTTATTGAGCTCCTTAAATATTTCCTCACATTATTTTATCCAAACAAACATTACCCCTTTATGTGTTAACATAGTTATTGGGCTAGAAAATTGTGAGAAATTTCTCACAAAACATCGATAATACCCTAAAAATATAAGAAAACTACTGATTTTCATGACACTGTTGGGTCTGGGAAATTTCACAATTGCCTTTGTCTTTTAAGGGTCCACAAAAATTCTCTCACTTGTGATCACATACCCTAAGAATGTGACTTTCTATATCCAAAACTCACACTTTCTGAACTTATCATACATTTTCTTCTTCCTTGATGTCACTATTACAATCCCTATATTCTCTTCAAATTCCTCATTCATCTTAGTGTAAATGAGAATATCATTGATAAATACTACCATAAAATTTTCAATGTAGTATCTAAACACTCTATTAATCAAATACATGAAGATTTCAGGGAAATTAGTAAGTCTGAAGTGCATCACCAAGAACTCATAATGTCCATACCTTGTGAAAAAGTCTATCTTTTAAATATATTTCTTATTTACCAACATTTGATGATATCCATAATGAAGATCCATATTTGAGAAGTACTGATCTCATCTTAGTTGATCGAAAAAGTAATAAATCCTTGATAAGAGATACTTCTTCTTTATAGTAATCTTGTTGAGCTCCCAAAAATCTATACATAGATACAATGATCCATCCTTTTTCTTTACAAAGAGCACTGGTGCACCCTAAGGTGATGTATTAAGGTATATAAACCCTTTGTTTAGATGCTCTTGAAGCTGCTTCTTGAAGTCATCTAACTAGATTGGGGCCATCCTATAGGGGAAGTTAGATAGATGAGTTTCTTTGGGTATAAGATATATTGGGAAATATACATAATGATCTGGTGGAAGTTTGGGAAACTCTTTGGGAAATACATTAGTTTATTCCCTAATAATGTGAATTTCCTCAAGGTTGATACTTTCTTTCAACTCAACCATTTGGTCAAGGTATGAATATTCATAGGTTATCATCACCGACACCATTGAGGGATTATACACAAGAGATTCATGATATTCCTTTAATTTTTATAGTAGTATGGTATGGTTTGGAATATGAAAATAAATTTCTTTTCCCTGATAGCTGATTTGTGCCCTATATATTGAGAGTCAATCCATGCTCAGTATAACATCTGGTTCCTCTAGGGGAAGGATTAAAATATTTACTAGAAGAATCTTCATAAAAATGTTAATAGGAGAAGAGTCCAACACTTGGGATTCAATGATCACACCACTAGGTGTTTTACATATATCTCTTCTTCAATGTATCAGGGTTTTGATTCAATAGTTTTATCAAACTTGTAGGATATAAACAAATTCATAGAACCATAATCAAATAAAACTTTTCCATTCTTAAGTGAATTGATATTATACCTTATACGAGTTCATTTTAATATTCCACCTCATCTATGGTCATGAAATAGAATTTCCCTTTGTCCTTCATCTTTGGTGGTGGATGATGCAGATTACCTTCAATGTCCTATGGTTTATTACACTGGCTTGCATATTTCCCTTACTATCTAAAGTTGAAGCATTGAACCATGGGTGGTGCCTTCCTTTCCTCCATCACATTGTTTGAATTTTTCATGTCTCTTTTACATTCATGTGTCCGGGGTCCTTCTCTTCCACACATGAATAATTTCCTTATCATGTTGAGGCAATTCCCATGATGCTTCTTCCCATATTTTTGACATGTTGGTGGTTGGATCTTCTTTCCTCCTTTATCATTTGATCTGTCGATCTGAAACTCCATATTTCATCTCTTATCTCTATAACCATGATATCATTCACTAAAATCTATATCAACTTTAAGATTCATAGAAATACATCTCTGTAACTCCCAAAGTCTCGAATAGCTAGATCCTTTTAGAGGTGTGGTCTTAAACCACTAAAGAATCTATCTATTTTAATATCATTATTGATAAAAAAACACAAGTTGTATCTTGAAATACTTATGAATTTTACCTCATAATCCATGGAAAATTCACCTTCATTTTTCTTAATCTCAAGTAATTCTCTCTTCTTCTTGGTTTCGAGAATTCAAGTGAAATACCTATTAAGAAATATTTTCTTAAAGTAATCTCACTCCATCTCTTCAAATTCATACTTTGACTTGGTATTATTTATCAATGTCCTCCATTTATTGGTCTCTCCATAAAAATGATAGACATCTAGAGTCACTTTATCCTTCTTATAATAGTGGAGCACATAAAATATCTTCTCCATTGAGTTAGCATACTTTTCAGCAAAAACTGGATCAGAAAACCCATTGAATGTTGGTGGTTATTGTCGTATAAAAGACCAGGTATCCAACTAATACTTCATAGGAAAAGGAAAACAAACCACATGGTTTAGGTTATTATTCATAGCCCGAGACAACTACTAAAGAATCTCTATAATGTTTTGAACACCACCTCTCATGGCATTGGGGATGTCATTCAAAAAATCGTTGCATTGTCTCTCACACATGTTGTTGTTCTGGTTTCTCTTGGTTCCCACCATTTTCTAAAATAGAAAAATTTTGATCAAAAGGTAAGTAAAAAAATCATGAATAAATAATTTATTCTTATATGCACATTAATTATAATGTCATATCTTATGGGTCCCTATGTTTAACCTTTTTCTAATATTATTCTTCTAGGATATTCACCTATACATAAATATATACTTATGGTTTTATCTAACTTTTTATAATCCTAATTACTAAACTAAAAAAAACCATTATCTGATACTAACTACAATGACTGAACTTTTTCTTACATGAAATTACATCATTTTTAAGATAAACAACAAAATAGTGATACAATCCAGGATCCAAAGGTTTAGTGTCTTGGGAAAATTAGGCTAATACATCACATATAAAAAATAAAACATAAAAATTTATTTAAATATTTATTAATTATCCTTATAAAATCTCTCATTTTTCTTAGTACATGTAGTCACATGAGGATATACATAAGGGAAGGGGTAAGCTCAAAAACCAATAAGGGGAGGAATACGAGACATGAATTAATAATACTTGGGTAAAAATAATCATAATTATCATATTATTAGCATAAAATAATTGTCATAATCATAAAGGAAACATTTTATAATGGTATGGAATATGGCATGTGAATAATTATGAAACATCATAACATTGTTGTCAAATACTACATATAGTGTAAAACAAGTTAGCATCATGTTCACGCATAACATATGTGCATAAATCATAACATCATAAATGTGATAAAATATAGCATCATGTTTTTCATAATACACATATTATAATGTGATATATCACATTAACCAATTAATTTTAGTGATACATAATTTTGGGCCCACCAGACACATAATAAATTCTCATAATCATGAATGCCACATAGAAGGATAGCAATCGTTGTAATGAAATAACCCATGGAAATGAATGAGTTTTGTAAAATATTTTAGATATAATAATTCATAAAATGAACTTTAGGATTCACAAATGAATAATAGATATCATACTTTATCATAAAATAACATTTTCATCTTTTAAAGGAGAAACAAATCAAGAGGATTTGAGAGATGTTTTGGAAACTGAAGTCTTTTTGAAAAAGCATTATAAATAGTATATAAAACATTTTAGAAGGGTAGAAACATGTATATCCCCAAAATAAAAGAGAAACAATTTTTAAAGAACATATTTTGGATATTATAGTAACATTCATACCGAAATAAACATGAAAAAGGGAATAACACAAAATAAAAATTTTGTGTTTGATAATCCCCTTACCTTAAATCTTGCTTTATTTCATCACTTTTTGTCACCTAGAAAATAAACATAGGTTTATTAAAACATTTAAACAGAAGTGAATTATTTTCATTTTTATTTATTTATAAATTATAATCATTTTATTATATTTTTTAATTCCCTTGGTTAAAGGGAAAACATTTTGATATCATGTTTTCCTTAAACTTTTCTCTGTTTTCTTCGATTTCAAATTTTTTGTTCAAGGTAATTTATACATTAGTAAGTTTAATTATAGAAACTCAAAATAAATATATTTATAAATTTATATATAATATTTTTTTATTAAAACCATCCATAATATTGGTGATACTAAAATAATTAAAAATGTACTCATTGGTAGTTAACTGATCGTTAACGAGACATTGTCTGAGGAGGAGGTATGGGAATTATGAAATATAATTACATAGTAGATAAGATTATTTAAGTAATATAACATAATTAATATAATTTTATCATACTTATTAATTTATTTTAGAATATTTTAATTTGTAAGGGATAGATAAAAAAGGAAGGGAATAGGAAGACACAAATAAAATTTAACGAATAAATACCCTCTTCTCGGTGTTGCTTCTCTTGTATGACACTAAACACCCTTGATGATTGGATTTTGTTACTATATAATGAACCTAAGGATAATAAGGGGGTTGTTTGAGAGGTGTTTGGTAGATTTTTGGATTTTTTAAGTGAGGGAGGAGTGGTTTTCTGAGGGAAGTGTGAGAGGTTATTTATACTTGAAGAGAGGGGTGTTTTTAGAATAAATTATTGAAAAAATACTATATCAAAGGTAAAACTTCTAATATTGATATTAATTACATTATGGATCATATATAAATACAATATAATGTTTTTATGACTTTAATCACATTTAAAATTTAATTCAACAGTTTATTAAAAAGAAAAGTGAAAAAAATGAAATTTATTATTTTAATGGAATACTTTAGATTTTAGACTTTAGAAAATAATTTTTATGTTTATAATACAAGATTATTGTATTTAAATGACTCATTTATGAAATTTAATATGTTTTTGGTTGAGAAATTTTTCCCATAATTTATTAGTTCATTATTATATCATGAATGATTTATTCAAAATACTCCCGTAACGAAAAAACTATATTTTTACTATTCACATAAAAATTGAAGTATTTCAGAAAATTACCAAAAAATCAACCTTGGAAAATTTTGGTATTTTGATTTAAAAAATTAAATTGATTTTTTCTAATTAATTATTTTAACATAGGTGTTTTTTAGTTTTTAATATAAAAATAATGACTTTTAAGAAATACCTTAGAATATAGTTTATTAAAAATGTGCTTATATTTTATTTGAGTTTGTAAAATTAATATTTATTTATTTTTAATTATAATATTTATATTTAATTAAATTAATAATGATAAATATTATTTATATTTCATTTTATTATTTTGAGATTAAATTACTATTCGAACGGTCAAGTTACTTTGCCAATAGTCAGGTTACTATTCTCAACAGTCACATTACTATTCCAATGCTCACATTCCTATTCCAATGGTTACATTACCACTTATAAAGTCTAAATAATTCATTCAATAAAAATTAATTAAGATTCCTCCTAAGGTTCTATGTTTTAATTTTCTAATATTTCAATTGGTTTACTAATATTTTGTTTCATTTCTATAGAGTTGGCCATGTGGGAAATGATTCTAGTAGATTGGAAGGATCTGAATTTTCCCATTATACTTTTTATTAATTTATATTTGTTTTCACATTGTAATGTTTGGAATTTTAATGGGTTTATTTCATAATTAATGTAATGGTATTTATTAATGAAATAAAATTTTTTGGTTTCTTTATGTGTCGTATGTGTACGATTCTAAATAATATGACACATATTAATTTCAAGAAACAAATATTATTTATAAACTCTCGGTTGTTACAATTTAAGAGGTATGAGGCTTTGGTGAACACCATTGAGAAGAGTGGTATCTTGGGGAATCATAATCTTTAGAAGAGACCTTAGGTTAGAGAGAAATCATAGGAAAGGGTAGGAGTAAATTAGAGATGGTAAAGGGGTAGAAGTATCAAGGGAAAGCTATCAATGAAGATTGGAGACATCTATCCCCCTATAGAGGGGGAAATGGTTAGAATATATGGGCAATTCATTATCAAAAATATATTTTAAAACTAATTATATGGAAAGATAAATATCATTGGCAATCCACTTTCTTCAATATAAATTATGGGAATCAATGTACCTCATAATCCACTCTAGTACATAAATATTCATCTCCTTAATAGTGTAGAATAATAAAATTTCAATGGTCTTAGGAATCACACTATCATAACACTCCATTCAAACATATATGGTTTATCAACATAAATTCTCAAATTTACCCATAGTAAGAGAGCATAAAGAGAAGGGAGGGATAAATAATGTGGTATAATAAAGAATACAACCTCAAATTAGAAGAGAAGTAGATGATAACCATTGATCCAGTTCTACACTCAATCAGTGTAGAATGAAGAATGAGAATATATTATAACAAGATTAAAGTGTGGGGATTCAGTAACCAAACCAATATCCCTTGGGAAAAAACACTTGAGTTAATACTTTACTACTAGGGAGTTTAGAGATTTTATTAGAAAATTAAGAAGGATTTAAGTACAAAAGAATAAAAATAAGAATTAATATTAGTATTAATATTAAAAAGTAATAAAAGAAAATACAGAATGTTCCAAATCTAATACAATGGTTTAAAACTAAGTGGGTACCAATTTTATAGTGTTAATAACCTCCAAATTAAATAAAATTCCACATTAAATGTTTATAGGTCCTCTTAACTTCATTATTAAGCACCAATAAGCTTGGGTTTCAGTGCTATAATCATCTCCTTCTACTCTCACTTAGATTTTATTCCCCATATATTTATTATTAAAACTTATCTCAATTCAAATAGATAATGGAATATATGAGTCACATTATAAACAATTTTGATGCATGTAATCCACATAAAGTACTTGAAGTTTAACGGCTCATATTTGAAGTTAGGTTGTAGGATAAAACTCTTCTTCTTCCTAGTAATGTATAATAAGCTATGGCCGAGAAAAATTCCATACCTGATCTAAAATCCTATTAAAATGAGGAATGGAATACATGAGTAAATAATACATGGGTGAGCATAATAAAAATCATTATATAATAAGAATAACACCATAATCATAATAGAAACATTTTATGATGACATGTAATGTGATATATGCATAATAATGAAACATCATAACATATTTGTCAAATACCACACATAGTTGTGAAAAAACTAGAATCATGTTCAAACATAACATATGTTCATAAATATAAACATCATAGATGTGAACAAATCTAGCATCATGTTCATGCATAATACACATTATCTCTTAGTAATAGAAGGATTAACGAACATGAATCAATAATACATGGGTGAGAATAATCAACACCATTATATAATAAGCATAGGATCATGAAAATAATCACAAGGGAAACATTTTATGATGTCATGGAATATGGAATATGCATAATAATTAAACATCATAACATAGTGATCAAATACCACATGTAGTTGTGAATAAATATAACATCATGTTCACCCATAACATATGTGTTTAAATATTAACATCATAAATGTGAACAAATTGAGAATCATGTTAATGCATAATAATCATTATCTCATGATTTATGTCACATTACCCACTGAATTGGAGATATATATAATTTTGGTCTGACCCATCATATCATAAAATGCTCATAATCTTTCATGCCAAATGGAAGGATAACAATTATATTCATGACATAACCCAAGGAAAATAATGAGTTTCGTAAAGGATTTCACATATCATACTTCATGAAATGAACTTTAGGATCACCAAATGAATAAGAGAGATCGTACTTTTTCATAAAATATCATTTAATACTTTTAAAGTAGAAACAAATCAAGAGGATTGAAGAGATGTTTTGGTAATTGAAGTTTTTTTAAAAGCATTGTAAATGACTTAGAATTTTTTTTAGAAGGGTAAAAACATGTATATCCTTAAAATAAAGAGAAATAAAATTAGAAGTAAATATCTTGGATATAAAACCCCAAGGTTTTATAAAAATAAATTGAAATTCATGAAACTTTATTTTAAGTAGATATTTATATCTAGCCTTTAAACATAATTTTGCAGCTTCTATGTTTTAAATTTCAAAAAATAGTCATCTACAACTGTGATCGGTAAGTTATTTGGAGTCTAATGGAACCAACATGATTTTTGGTGAATAGTAACATACCCTTATGAATAGTAATATGACCATAATGAATATTAAATTATATTATTACTTTATTTTCATAAGGATTTAAGATTATGGCATTTTTAGTTAATTTTTCAATGTGATATAAAAACAGTTATAGTTTTAAAATTGTTAATTTTTGAATAAAGTATGATTTTATTTAAAAATTAAATTAATAATATTTAGAAAATTGTTTTAAAAAAATGGAGTTCATTTTTCAGTTCTACACGTCAAAAAATGGTATGGGTGAATTTTTTGGAATTTTTTGAAATTATAGAATTTTTGATAAATAGTGAAATACAGTAAATATCATATATTCAAATTATCAGTTAAATACACTATTTATGACATCATAAGTGATTTAATACAACTTGTTTCGATCTCACATGCCATTATTACTATTTGGGGTCACATAAATTAAGATTATTCATAGTATTGAGCAAAAAAATTATAATTATGATTAAAATAATGAAAAATACCTCCCCTCCTCCACTATAAATACCACCATCATTCCCCTCCTCCAACCACACATATCAAGACTTGATCCTTACCTATGTTCTGCCCAATACTCCTCCCAAGAATCTTCCCCACGTCCTAGAGCTACTGGTCTCACCAGAAAGTCAAAACCAAAGGCCTTAAGAAGGATCTCAAGGAGAAGAGATCAAGAGGTAAACATCCTCTTTTGTTTTCTTTATTTTCTTTCATTTTATGTTATTTTTTTAAATTACATTGAATTATATTGGGATATGTCATTATATATTCCTCTTACTGCCCATATTATGTAATAATGATGAGAGACCCCTTTTCTCTCATCAAAATATTTTATGAAATTTTAAGCAACGCCGTTAGCCTACCAAATTTTCGTAAGGGATTTCTTACTTTTATTTTATTTGAGATTCCTTTATTTTATATTCCTTCCTTGACTCCTCTAATACAAGAGGCATGAATGATTCAGTATCTTACATATTCTATATTTCATCATGTTTATGGAGTACTCACTATAGGGTCCTGAAAATTCCACCAAGGGGAGAAAATACCCCCACAAACGCTTTGCAAAAGGAAGAAAGTACTTCTACAAGTATAAAAAGGTGAATGGACTCAAACTGAGTTGAAATATTCAGAAGAAACTTGAAGGAATTTATGTTTTAAAGTAATTTTAAGTGTCCTGTGTACCATCAACAAGAAAGGTATGCAGACCAGCTGGATCACGAACCACTATATATATGGATCAATCCACAAACCGCTGGCCCGCGAGGCGATGGACAGTGAGCAAGGTGGACTGCGAACCGAGTCGCTGACAGATTCATATGCATGAGGACCATCCAAATACCATGTTTCAAACTCATCAGTTCACAGATAAAGCGAATCAATATGGTTTTGTGAACCATTATCATGAACCGAAGCCTCTGCAAGCCCCGGTTGACCGAGACTTCCACAAGTCAGGATATTGCTTCAATGGGCCTATGAAAATGGTGTCGCTTGCCCAATAGATACAATTTTTCCAAAGCACTGTAAAAATAGCACAATAGAAACACATCTGAAGATGGATAGAGAGAAGGAAGTATGACGAGAGCTTGAGGGAGACTCAGAGGTTGCACTCCGGCTTCCGTTTTGTTTCATCGGCGAAGCCTGAACCGCGAACCACTCTCTCCTTAGGTATATCCAGACATGAACCATAAAACGGGGGAATTGAATAATAATAATAGAACCACAAACCTAACTGGTGAACCACGAACCAAAGGCTTCTCGCGATTGAAATCCCTGCGAACGATGATCCCCTAGATCCTCCTTCAAAATGGTGGTCTGTGTAGCGTACCGCTACACAGACTAAACCTGGTGTCGCGTACTGTATTAGTACATAGATTGAACCCAAAGTGGTGCGATGGGCTACGTACCACCATGGTATGCAGTTATCTATACCCATTCCCATGTACTGAAATGGTATGCAGATGACCCCACTGCCTGCATACCACTATGGTATGCAGAGCCTCCTCCATCCCGCATAAAAAGTCAGAATGCAGAATAGGGTCTTTTCAGGTAATGTTTCTTCCGATTCCAACCTCACCCCTCCACTATCGTCTAGTCCTCCATGATCCATATACTAACCAATCCTCCATCATTAGGCCAATTCCTCCTCCAAATCCACCGAACCCATATGATTAGACCATTGGGTGCATCAAAGTGCCCCATTGAGTCTACATACCCATGATAAGCGAAGTCCCGAAGGCTCTCACCACAATGGTGTGGACTTCGGGAATACTTGTGAGGCTAAATTCCCATGGTAACCTAGAGTCCAATCTTGGGATGTCGACGTGAACCTTCCCATTCTAGGGATTAAGTGTGATCACTTGATTTTCCTTTAAATGAGGAATAATGATCAGTTGAAGGGGTTATGTTCGCTCCCCCCTTTGACAAGGAAGAAAATACCCCCTTCCCAAAACATGTTTCGGGGCCCTCCCACTGAGGTAAGTCCCCAATATTCCATGGAAGGGCTGCATGAAATTCAATGTCATTTCACATTGAAGAGTTCATTACACCATTCCCTCACCCACGACCGCCCTAGCCTCTTCTGTTGTGGGATCTACCTCCCCCACCAACAGGGGAGGAGGAATGTGCATTGTTGAATCTTTAACATCCTCTTGTTTCCCACATCGAGCATGACTCACATGGGCTTAGTGTTTAGTAAGGGTTACAACATCCACACAATATAAACTATGAGAAATTTGATTCCTGGCCAAACTAGGATACATAGTACACCTACCAAAAGGCCCGAGCTCAAAATATTTCCCATCCATAAAAGGGCCTCCCAATCATGTCCCCTCAAATGGGAAGCTTCCATGCGTAAGACCCACATAATCCAAACTACGTGGGTTTTGATTCCACTTCCAAGGATATGTAGGAAGTCCTCCTTATGGGGCCGATCCCAACATCATGTCACCTTCCACCCCCTTGGATGATGACAAACTTTAGAGCACCTATAATATGGATCAAGTCAGTACCACTGTCGTATCATCAAATATATGCATGATTATAATTATCCTACTAACAAAGGGTAGCCTGTGGATACACTCTTTGGGAATGAACCAAGGATTCATGAACATATGAACATGAATTAAATCTATAAGAGAGTCCCGTAACTGGCAACAATCCTCCCCCGGAAGGGTGTGGTGAGCCCGACCTCCCTTCCTCTTGACCAATGGAGTCCTTTAGTGTCGTTGGCCAAATCATCAGCCAACGAGCATCTGCCTTTAGAAAGCAGGTCCATGAATGATGGATACTAGGGCCGTTGGGCATTCATGGCTCCACGAATCAACCCGTTGGAGACCATCTGAGGAATTTATATAAAAAAAGAACTAATTGCATGAATGATTGACCCCCACGTAATCGCCTGCTAGGAATAATAGTTACTGTAGGGTTAATTCAACCTTCTTTAAAGGACAATGACTTTGAATAAGATGAAAAAAAGGAACAGAGAATTCAACAAGAGCCCGTCTCTATAGAAAAAGGGATGGGTGACGATCCTCGTCAGACCATTTCTACACTTCCAAGAAATGTGCCACCTCAGAGGTGGAAAAAAATGGTTAACCTGAAGTGAATCCTTAACCAAGGTGGTGGTTATACCCCAATAATAAAAGAAAAAAGGATACTGCACATCAGACCATTTTGTTCTCCCTTGTAGGTGGAAACGCACCACCTCAGAGGTGGAACAAAAATGGTGAACCCAACATGAATTCTTAACCAAGGTGGAGGTCTTACCCCACTCAAACCCATCCCCCCCATAACAAAAGAAAAGGGTAAAGGTACCAAGATGAATCTTCAAATATGCATATATTTAAAATAATGATACTTTGATGATGTTTTGTGGTATGTATGCCATATATGTATATTGCAGGTTCCCGCAGAGCAACCTTCAATCCAAATGACATCCCAACGACCCATGAAAACACACACATCAGTGATCTTGTAGGAGGTCGGGGCCCCAATGAAGAACAGGACCCCCTCGCCTACCCAGTGTCTTCAATGATGGGTATCCAACACGCTGATCAGAGAGTACCACCGAAATGGTACTCTCCCCATAATGTAGGCTGCAAGACAAGCCCTCTAGTCTAAAAAGGCCCACCAACCGCCTCTTCAGCTGCTGTCGGCGCCCCAGTGAAAGGAGGCATCAGTGGTTGTCTCAAACCATTTCGTGAGCTTGTCCCCAGAACATTAAAATGAGTACCTCACTTATCTCAAGTAGGCAGATGAAGTCAATACTGATGACTTCATAATAACTGCACAGGGGTCCTACCCATGGTCCCCTGCTAGAGAACGTAGCCGTCGACACCAGACAACCAAGCCACCTCCCGCCAATGAGGACCTTATGCACAGGGAACCTACCAAAGTCTAGGAGACCCGAGCCCCTCGGGCTTCCCACCAAGGGTGGTGAATATATAACTAGGAACATGCTATCAACCTGGTTCATGAGGAGTAGCTCCGCCATACTAACGCAGTAGTATTCAATGGGTAGACATATGACTCTGCCCTCTCCAATCAACTCCACCACAGAAATAGGGTGGAACAATATGATAACATGCACGTTACTACTAGTTCTTGTTGGTCCTGCCGTGTAGATAGAGTTGAAAACTACAGGCATATGCAAATATCTGCCGAGCCACAACAAGCCCGCCATCCATATAGGGTGGCACCAAGCTACACACAGGCACAAACACCTGCTGATGCATTTTAGGCCTACCATCTAAATAAGGAAGCAACAAACTATACGTAGGCACAAATACCTGTTGATGCATATCAAGTCCATCATCAAAATAGGGCGGTAACCAAATACGAGCAGAGTCAAATTTCTAAGGATGCATACAAAGCTAGTGAGACAAATACAACAGCAAGAGAGCGGATGAAAATCTACGTTCATGAATATAAAGACCACCAGTCAAATATGATGGAAACTGAAGAAGACAACTGGTGACAGAGTCGTTACTCTATCCCAGCACAGGAGAACTACCAGTATCTATTGGAAACTCATGGTGGACCAGATCAGGCACCAACTCCTACTCTAACATCAGAATGTGTCTTCATACTCATTCTATCCAAAGATGTATCTTAGCATATCCTTGAAATGATGGAGGATTAGACATCGATTCCAAATCATATCCTCCGAAAATGCCAATATATCTTTGCATCAGTGGAAAAGGTGAGAAATTTGGCCCACAACCAAGTTTTCTTGAACATAATGACTCAATCGAAAAATAATTTAGTCACTCCAGAGCAGTTATGCATCCCTACTCCAGTTCAGGAGGGTCGATGACAATATCCCGCGATACACAGAAAACCAGACCGAGAAAAAACACTCATTCCAACTGGGGGACACCGGTCCAACGTGGTGGCAACTCCAGGGAAGGAACATATCCCTGCCAAAACTCAAGATGTTCTTCGGTGTATCCCAATGGCATCATAGGACCCAACAATATAGAGACCCTATATGAAGGCCATTACTAATAATAGATGTCCCCAGATACCCATAAGAGAGCGCTCAAAGATAAAATGCGCCAAAGGAAATCGGAAAATGAAGAGCACATGTATGATATAACTCTGCTGGAAGATGGGGTTCTTGATGCCCTCAAACATATATCAAGAATGTATCAACACCCTGATATTCCATTAACAAATTATGGAGGTAGTAGTAGCAGTTGAGAAGGTTCTCCATACAATATCGCTACCAGCAGCTCTGAAGGTCCCCCATAGACCACCCATGGGGGCTTACTCCATGGGTCAAGAATGATAAATAATGAGAGTCAATCTCTTGTTGCATGTTGGGGTATCCCTCCCCTCGAGCTGAAGATTAGATAGAAAAAAGGTCCTCCCCTTGCAGTCGTCTGCCTTGATGGTCCTCCCTTGGGTATACGCTGTAGATATGCTTCTCACTGCAGTTGGACATCAAGTCACGATGGTAGTCCTCACCATGATACCAGTCATTATGAAGGTCCTCCCTACAATGATAGTTGCTGTGAAGATCCTCCCCTCAGTGAAATCAAGCTGCAAGAAGGTCCTCCCCTTGCTACAACCCGCCCTGAAGTTTCTCCTCAAGGTATACGCCATTAGGAAAATTCCCACAGTCTGGCATCAAGTTGCAATAGTATCCCACACCATTGCAACACTGATTATGGAGGTCCTCCCCACAATCAATATTTGTGTTGGCAAGAAGGTTCTACCCTTTTAGGAACAAATAGGAGAAATCCCTCCAATGATGAGGTGCTCAAAATGGAGTCAGACACATTAGACACTCTGTCTATAGTGAGTGATATTATTTCTCTACCAAAGGATTCCCCAGGGACACACTCATCTTCTGAGACACCCCTGAAGCATTCGTAAATCAATAAGTCTCTCACCATCCCAGTTTCTTAGAATGAAAATACTAAGAAGCAGTCGAGTTGGTCATATTAAGTAGAGTAGCATCCGGAAGAACCACAACATGATATGTTTCTTGTGAAAAGACAACTAGGTAGGAATAATATACCAGTGATGTATTGGACTATGACCATTTCACACATTGACATACTAGGAGAGTTGTCTGGGGAATGCACGTATGACATTCACCTCAATATATGGACAACTCTTCATCAGCTGAAAGAAAAATTCTTACCCTACGAAGGGTATCTAGACCATGTCAGCACAATAGGGAAGCTTCACCGTCTAATGGACTTTGAATTCCTCCTATCTGCAAGACAACCATAGTCTGAAAGGTGAAAGAAAAACCTTGAACTGGCCTTTCACCATGCACTGTATAATTTGCATCGCCTCATTGGAAATGCCCTGGATGGAGTTCACATTCTGGGATGGGGAGAACATAAAGCTTTTCACTTCACCCCACATCCCATCCAGCATGACCCATTAGAAATGACATCCTGCAACATCATCACATAGAGGAAATAGTCATGTGAAACCCCTGCTTAGGAAATATGGGACACTCAACAAAAACTAGCCTGAAGTAAGTCTCAGAAGTGTAAGGGCTGAAGGGATAAAGCCATCAAAAAACTTCCGAGTCAAGAAACCAGGAACATCTTGTGTGCTTCCCACCTAGGGGAAGCCAACGAGTAAGCAATGATCATGTCTTATAAAGACCATAGACTCCGTGCAGGCCCAATTCCATAATCGGCTTACACCCGTGTGAGAGTATGTGAAATTGAAAAGGTTGAAATAGCAGCGGCTACCACCGCAATATGGGAACAACCCCAGACCATGGGGATGGGGAAATTTTTAAATCAAAATGCCCCCGTAAGACCAAAAAATACAGGTCGTAGCGCATCAACAGGGGAATTGGAACAACCACGACCTGCAGGGCTGGGGGAATTTTTACCTCAAATCCCTACACAACGGATGTCTATCTTCCATAGTCTAAGAATAATGATGGATAGAGGAGTTACATGTTCCACCCCTTATCGAGGTTTACACCATTTGAGACAAAGGCGTGTTAATAGGTCAGACCAGGGATCCCTTCGAGTCAATCTTCACCAAGAAACATGAAGAATACCGCAAAATAGAAGGAGAAAGTCAAATAAAGGGTGAAAAAAGCCTTCCGACCATTCGACACCGGGTACACAACCCCCAATGTGGTATGCCTCAGTTAGTGTGGTAAACTTTAACCCCACAGATCTCACAAGAAATGAAATAGGGGGAGAGGATGCCTTGGAAGTTGGTTCCCTCCCAAAGGCATCCCACACCGACACTACTAGAAAAATGGGCTTTTGAGCCCCTTAACCTATAGCAAACGCCATTGGCGGTCACTAAAATTCCCTAAAAAAAGGGGGCTTTAGCGCCCCCTCCCCCCCTCCCTCCTCGTAAAGCACCCCCCTTCCCCCCTCCTCGTCGCCGCACCCTCCCCGTCACCCCATTCCCCGTCGCCTGCGCCCTCCCCGTCACCGCGCCCTCCCCGTCGCCCCGCTCCCCGTCGCCCGCCCCCTCCCTGTCGCCGCGCCCTCCCCGTCACCCCGCCCTCCACCGCCCTTCCCTTCGCCGCCCCGCCATCCGCCGCGCCGCCCTCCGCCGCCATTCCCTCCGCCTCCCCGCCCTCCGGCCGGACGCCCTCCGACCGGCCTCCCTCCGCCGGCCCCACCCTCCTCCGGCCGCCCTCCGCCCTCCGGCTCCGGCCGCCCTCCACCTTGCGGCCGCCCTGCGGCCTCCTTCTACCCTCGTCCCTCCCGCCACCCACCTCCATTAGCCCGGCCGCCCTCGGACTGCCCTCCGGCAGCCCTTCGGATGCCCTCCGGCCGCCCTCCGCCCTCCGACCGCCCTCCGCCCGCCCTCCGGCCACCCTCCACCGGCCCCGCCCTCCTCCGGCCGCCCTCTGCTCTCCGGCTCCGGCCGCCCTCCGCCTTGCGGTCACCCTGCGGCCTCCCTCTGCCCTCGGGCCTCCCGCCACCCGCCTCCGGCAGCCCTCGGGCGGCCCTCCGGCTGCCCTCTGGCCTTCGGCCTCCAGCCCCTCTGGCCTCCGACCTGAGCCCTCAGCCCTCCGCCCCCTCATCCCTCCCCCCCAGCACCCCAAACACCCCCCCGCACCCCGCCAACCCCCGTGACCTTCGTCTTCGTCCCCTCCCTCGCCGCACCTCTGCCACTCGTCCCCTCCTTCACCGTCCCCTCCCTCACCGCACCAGCTTCGGCTCTGGCCCCCACCGCTGCCTCTCCTCTCCCTCGCAGCACCGCCTTCGGCTCCCCTCCCTTCCAGGTTTGTAGCGCAATCAGGTATGACATGGTATTTCACTTACATTATTATTTTATAAATGGTTCACAAACAATTAATTAGTATTTATTTTAAATATATTTGATATGAAAAATGAAAATGTAATAAGTCTTGTGTAAATGTTTGTTATAGGGATCTTATTATGGATAAGAGTTGGATTGATCTTCCAAATCGAACATCTAGAGAGTATTTCAATGGCATTATACAGTTTATTGACTTCACCAGAGGATTTTAAAGTGACTATATTAGTTTTCCATGTAGAAAATGTGCTAACAGATATCAATTCACACGAGATACTGTGAGGGAGAACCTATTCTTTAATGGATTTCTGAGAAATTATAAGAGTTGGACTCGTCATGGAGAAGAATATGTTTGTTTTGAAAATACGGATACAGTTCAGATGGATGTTGATGCAAGGATGAATGATCCAATGCATGAAATGCTTAATGAAATGGTACGTGGGTTGGATCCTGAAGGCATTGACATCCAGAATCTTGAGACCGGTGAGATAAATCTTCGCTCTGGTGTAGATCGTGATTCAAAGAGGTTTTATGAAGCAATTGATGATGCAAAAACAGAATTATTTCCTAGATGTACTTCTTTCAATAAATTGTCGTTTATCGTGGAGTTGTTGCATTTGAAGACTTTGAATCATTGGTCAGACACATCATTCGACATGTTGTTGGTGTTATTGAAAAAGGTTCTTCCTGTCGACGCTAAGATTCTTGAGTCGTATTACCATGCTCGTAAGCTGACAGAGAACTTAGGTTTTATATATGAGACCATAGATGCATGTGCAAACAACTATATGTTGTTTATAAAGGAAACTGTCCATTTGGATATTTGTATGGTTTGTGGTGCTTCCAGGTGGAAAGAGAACAGGGGAAATCAGACTCATCAAAGTCATATTGTGATACAGGGGAAACCGATTGCCGTAAAGCAAATGCGTTACTTTCCCCTTAAACCAAGGTTGAAAAGATTTTTTATGTCATCTAAAGTTTCTAATTTAATGAGATGACATGCAGAAAGAGTTCATGAAGGTGATATGTTAACCCACCCGACAGACTCTCATGCATGGAAGGATTTTGATAAGAGACATCCCGACTTTTCCAAAGATGTTCTTAATGTCTGATTGGGATTGGCAGCAGATGGTTTCAATCCATTCAAGTCTATGGTTGGTGCAACTCATAGCACATGGCCCGTGGTGTTGGTTCCGTATAATCTTCCTCCATGACTTTGTATGAATTAACAATTTATATTACTTTCCACTCTTATTGATGGACCTAAAAGTCCGGGGGATAAGATTGATGTTTACCTTCAGCCATTGATTGATGAGTTGAATGAATTTTGGGGCGATGGTGTGATGAATTATGACTGTGAAACGAATGAAATGTTCAAACTGCAGGCTGCTTTATTATGGACAATCAATGACTTCCCAGCTTATGCAAATTTATCAGGCTGGAGTACGAAAGGGGAATTTGATTTCCCTTGTTGCAACAAAAGTAAAAAATCTGTATGGCTTAAGCATTCCAAAAAATGGGCATACATGGGTCGCAGACGTTTTCTCCCCCCTCAGCACAGGTTCAGAAAGGATAGAGTGGCATTTGATGGTTCTAGAGAGTTCAGCCCAACACCAAAGATCATGACAGGAGTCGAAATGTTATCGCAGATTGGGGAAGAAAACATCCGCACGGTATATGAAATTCAGGATTTAGTGGCTCCTTCGGTACGTAATATTCGAGCTGCGGGTAGGCAGCGCAGTCACAATTGGAAAAAGAAAATTATTTTTTATAGTCTTCCATATTGGAAAACTAACACGCTGAGGCGTAATTTGGATGTCACGCACATTGAAAAAAATGTTTGTGATAACATATTGTGGACCATTTTAGGTGTCAGTAGGAAATCTAAGGACCATGTTAATGCACGCCATGATTTGGAAGAAATGGGTTTAAGGAAACAGTTTCATTTATAGTTAGCTGAGGGAAACAAGGCATATATGCCTGCTGCACAGTATACGATGAATACAAAGGAGAAAGAGACATTTCTTTCCATTTTTAAGATGCTCAAGGTGCCCGATGGTTACTCTTCTAATATTTCAAAGTGTGTGAATCTGACGAGCAAGACATTACAAGGGTTGAAAAGTCATGACAATCACATACTACTTCAGCAGTTGATTCCAATCACCATTTGTTATTGTTTATCCCCCAATGTTGTTCAGCCGTTGATTGAGATGAGTAATTTTTTTATATAGCTTTGTTTAATAAATCAACGAATGAGTGATTTAAAAAGTTTACAAGACCGAATTGTACTTACGCTTTATCACTTTGAGAAACTATTTCCACCCTCATTTTTCGATGTTATGGTCCACTTGACAGTACACCTAACCGATGAAGTAATGGATGTTGGTCCAGTGCAATTCAGATGGATGTATCCTATTGAGTGGTATTTGAGTACATTGAAACAATTTGTACGCAACAGAGCTCGTTCGGAGGCATCAATAGCCAATGGTTATTTGATGGATGAGTGTACTACTTTTTGTGCAGAATATCTTACGGATGTTGAAACAAAATTAGATAGGCCATCTCAGATTCAGGATGGTCCAGTTGGAGAAGGAACCACATATGATATGAACAACATCGAGTGGATACAAGCGCATCGATATATCTTGTTCAATACTCCATCAGTTGCACCATTAATACAGTAAGTATCTTATCACTTTATTGTTTAACTTTTACATGTTTTGTTTGCATAAGTTGATCATTTAAACATTGCATTATCATTTGTAGAAAACACATTAATGAGATAAAAGAAGAGATGTATCGTGCGATTGAGTTGAAAATTCAACAGTCTCGTTATGCGTCATTTCATGACTGGTTCAAGGATTATGTACGTATAAATTGATTTTCATTATGAGTGAAGTATTATACTAATTTATTTCTTCATATATCATTATTGAATTCTATGAATTATGTAGGTTCATAAGCTGAGGTAGTTAGGGGACCCCACACTAACTGAAGAATTTATCTAACTGGCTGAGGGTCCATCTATAACGGCTCGTCGTTATAAATCTATAGATACTAATGGTTTTCGATTTTGCATTAAAGATGTTGATGACAAACAAGCAACACAAAACAGTGGCATCGATTGTCCATTTGTCGATTCTGGTTATTACTATGGTCAATTGATAGACATCATTGAAGTTGTATACACACACGGGATGAAGTACATATTGTTAAAGTGTAATTGGGTTGATCCAGTGCGTGGATGTAAAGTCAATCAATATCAGTTTTCATTGGTGAATTTTAACTACATGTTATACATAAATGAACGAGTTGATAATGAACCTTTCATTTTGACATCACAAGTGGAACAAGTATTCTTCGTTACTTTGCCTTCAAATCCAAGTTGGCAAGTTGTTGTCAAAATGTATCAACAAGGAGTGTTTGTATTTGAACAAGATGAACCCGAGACTGTTCCTTTTGTTTCCCAACAACTTGATCAACATACCGTAGTTCAACGTGAAGAAGATATTTATTGGGTCAGAGCGGCTGTTGGAGGAGAAACGGTCGATTTTCATGATTAATGAAAGGTATAATTGTTTTCCCACTATTCATCCTAAGATATCATAAATTATGTAAACATTTTATAAATCCTTGTAAGTTTAATCCCCACTTTTTGAAGTTTATTCAGTTATAAATATTTAGGGTGATTTAACTCATGTTATATTGATGTTATTATCAGTGTATCTTCCCATTGAGGTATTCTTCATTTGGTTCATGTGATACTTGAATTTTTATTAATTCAATTTGAAATTTGGCTATGCATTGATTGGTTTTGTATATAATTTGTATATCTGTTTTGTGAACTTTCTGATTTTTTAAAATTCATTCCCAACTAATTATTCAATCCCTTTTTGTTTGATTAACAACTGTACAAGTTTGATTTTTTTAAAAACAATCCAATTTATCATTTGGACACTTTGGATAGTCCCCTTACTAATGTTTTCCATGACTGCAGGCATGTCAGGGGAAGAGGCAGAAGATCCACATCATCCATCGGACGTGCGGTGCGTGCGGTACGGCCGAATGCGTCATTTTCAGCAGCTCCGCGCGCGCTAAACCGGCGCGTTGGGAGGTCAAAACCACCCGAACTACCTCGGAATGCCATGAAACCGTACGACAACAGCCTTTGTGTGATTTGTGAAATGATCGGGAAGACGACATGTCAATCGGAGGTGTCGTTTGACCGCGGTGACCGGAAACGCGTTTCCGGTGTCATAAAACACCAAAAACGGCGTGAGACGGTCGAATTCGGAGAAAACATGCTCCTAATGACCTAAAACCACACGAAAAAATTAGGAATATTATTCGTGATGTGTAGGAGGAGACGACGCTCCCATTGGACGTGCAGTGCGCGTGGTACGGCCGAATGCGTCGTTTTCAGCAGCTCCGCGCGCGCTAAACCGGCACGTTGGGGGGTCAAAACCACCCGAACGACCTAGTAATGCCATGAAACCGTACGAAAACAGCCGTTGTGTTATTTGTGAAATGTTCGGGCAGACAGCACGTCAATCAGAGGTGTCGTTTGACCGCGGTGATAGGAAACGCGTTTCCAGTGTCATAAAACACCAAAAACGGCGTGAGACGGTCGAATTCGGAGAAAATGTGATCTGAATGACCTGAAACCACACAAAAAAATTAGGAATATTATTCTTGATGTGTAAGAGGAGACGACGTGCCCATCGTACATGCGGTGCGCGCGGTACGGCCGAATGCGTCGTTTTCAGCAGCTCCACGCGCGCTAAACCGGCGCATTGGGGGTTCAAAACCACCCGAACGACCTCAGAATGCCATGAAACCGTACGAAAACAGCCTTTGTGTGATTTTTGAAATGGTCGGGCAGAAGTCACATCAATCGGAGGTGTTTTTTGACCGCGGTGACCGGAAACGCGTTTCCGGTGTCATAAAACACCAAAACGGCGTGAGACAGTCGGATTCGGAGCAAACGTGCTCTGAATGACCTAAAACCACACGAAAACATTAGGAATATTATTCGTGACGTGTAGGAGGAGACGGAGCACCCATCGGATGTGCGGTGCACGCGGTATGGCCGAATGCATCGTTTTCAGCAGCTCCGCGCGTGCTAAACCGGCGCGTTGGGGGGTCAAAACCACCCGAACGACCTCGGAATGCCATGAAACCATATGACAACAGCCGTTATGTGATTTGTAAAATGGTCGGGTAGATGGAACATCAATCAGAGCTGTCGTTTGACCGCGGTGACCAGAAACGCGTTTCAGGTGTCATAAAACACCAAAAACGGCGTGAGACGGTCGAATTCAGAGAAAACGTGCTCCGAATGACCTGAAACCACACGAAAACATTAGGAATATTATTCGTGACGTGTATGAGGAGACTACGTGCCCATCGGACGTGCGGTGCATACGATACGACCAAATGCGTCGTTTTCAGCAGCTCGGCGCGCGCTAAAACGGCGCGTTGGGGGGTCAAAACCACACGAACGACCTAGGAATGCCATGAAACAGTATGAGAACATCCTTTTTGTGATTTTTGAAATGGTCGGGCAGACGGCACATCAATAGGAGGTGTTGTTTGACTGCGGTGACCAGAAACGCGTTTCCGGTGTCATAAAACACCAAAAACGGCATGAGACGGTCGAATTCGGAGCAAACGTGCTCCGAATGACCTGAAACCACACGAAAACATTAGGAATATTATTCGTGACGTTTAGGAGGAGACGGAGCGTCCATCAGACGTGCGGTGCGCGTGGTATGGCCGACTGCGTCGTTTTCAGCAGCTCGACGCGCGCTAAAACGGCGGGTTGGGGGGTCAAAACCACCCAAACGACCTCGGAATGCCATGAAACCGTACGAGAACAGCCGTTGTGTGATTTGTGAAATGTTCGGGTAGACGGCACATCAATCGGAGGTGTCGTTTGACTGCGGTGACCAGAAACGTGTTTTCGGTGTCATAAAACACCAAAAACGGCATGAGACGGTCGAATTCGGAGCAAACGTGCTTCGAATGACCTGAAATGATAGCATTTCTTAAATTGGAAGTTTTAAATTATTATAGAACCATGATTTGATGTCATATTTAATTTTATTATATGTATATAATAACTGAATAATTATGTTCAATTTACGTTTTTTTTTGTTTTTTTTGTTTTTTGTCTTATTGTAGGTTTTGAAGCAGAAGATTGAAATAGATGGACCTGCTCGGATCGTTGAAGCACGTTTATCATTTATGATGATTTTTATGTTTATGCTGTTTGAAATTGTTTTCCATTTTTTATGATTGTTACCTTTTTTTATCTCTGATTTTTCACCGTAAAGAAAAAAAAACACAATTCATACATTTCATTAAAAAAATGAAAAATATTTTATTTAATATTATATATATAAATATTTTCATTAATATATATATATATATATTATTTAATATATATATATATATATATTTATTTTGGTATGAATTTTTTTTAAAAAAAAAATTTCCCAGTTTAGCGACCGCCAAAGGCGGTCGCTATAGGTTGCCTGCCGGGCAGCATTAGCGATCGCCAATGGCGGTCGCTTAAGGTCGGCATTTCAGCAACCTATAGCGACCGCCAATGGAGGTCTCTATTGGCCTACAACGATGAAGCTGATGCGACCGCCATTGGCGGTCGCTAGGCGGTCTCTATAGGCCTATAGCGACCGCCAATGGCGGTCGCTAATGCCCTTTTTTTAGTAGTGCAAACACGATGATTTGCATAACTGGAACCAGAGGACAATCCTAAATATGGGTTCCCCCTTAGTCAATCCTACATTACCTCTCACGTTAAACCCCCAAAAGGAGAAGAATAAGTCCAAGTTCATCTATGAACCACATTCTCCTCTCACTAAGAGTGCGTCCCTCACCCTCAAGGAAAGGTTCACCAAGTAGAAAGAAGAAATGAAAGATATCAGTTGAATTAATGTCAAGCTACATGAAGGGAGCTACCTTTCCAGATGTGTTCCCCCTAAGAAACGTCAGCATATGCTCCCAAAATATGTTCCCATGCCATAGGCACTCATCCCGGTAAATGAAGCCAAGATTGAAGGACCGTTCAACCCAGCCCTAGAAGGACATCAAGTCTTCCCCCGTTGGGAAGGTAGCCAGAATATATCAAGGTAAACCCACAAATGATGCCCCCAGCTGGGTATCCGCCCCAAATTCCAGCAGTGCCGACACACCCAGTCTTGGTCACTGCCGCACCAACCTAAGATCAAGCTCGACAGGATATGTATCAAGGGCTCTTGAACACCTTCAAGAAGCTAACAGCTTGACTAGAATCCATGGAGGGTTGGTGCACTATGATACAACCAGAGTGAAATCCCTACCCCGAGTGGGTGTGTAATGTTCTGCCACCACCAAACCTCAGGAACCCCGTATTCCTAGTATTCAATAGCTCGGAGGATGCAAAACAACATTTGATGCACTATGCCTCTAACTATGACCCCATGATGAGCACTCCAAAGCAGCAAGAAGCTGTAAAACTCAGGTGATTTTTACAAACCCTACAGGGATTGGATTTCGTATGGTATACTAGCCTACCATCCAATTCAATCATAGGCTGGGAGGACCTCTGACAATAGTTTCTATTCCAGTTCAGTTCAACACTTCCTAATATGATGGTCAGTGATCTCATGAACTGCAAACAACGAGAGAACTAAAGATTCTCAGGCTTCATTTCTAGATAGAAGGTCCTAACATATTCCCTGAACTGGCCACTCCCCCAGGATGAGATGTTCTCCATGTGCAGCGATAACCTTTGGGCTGAATTATGAACACCGCTCATCCCATTGAAGTACACAAGTGGGTTTAGAGACTTTCCTGCCATTACCCAAAGGATAGAATAATCCTTGAAATGGACCAACCTTAAGTCCCAAATGGCCCCATCAGCCCCCTTGAAAAATAAGGGAAAAGCTGAAGTGGCTTCTCTCATGCTTAAGCCACCCCCAACACCAGATCCAGTTGCGAGGCCCCCACCGAACATTGTGGGACCCCCTGGATGCCAACAACCACACCCACCTTGACATGAAGAACGACGAAGTGCCAAAAGTAATAGGTTCAAAGAACAAAGAAATAAATTTTACTCATTCTCAGATGACCTGGTCCGCCACTATTTCATAACTTCCATGAATAGTAACTTCCTCTGACTTCCAGATCCGAAGTAGACTAATGAAGTGGGTCTCGAAAACTATCAAAATTATTGTCCATATCTCCAGATACTAGGAAAAACCATCCAGGAATGCTTCGTTTTCAAGGATCTATAGAAAAATTTGGTGGATTCCAGGCAAGTCAAGTTGGGCCCGCCACTAGCACAAGTAGCGTATGTCTCCACCTTAGACTCAAGAGATAAAGAGGAATGGAAGATAGTCACCAATAAGGAGAAAAAGTTCGAAAAATGGATGACCCGAAAGACCGTTAACCGAGTCCATGGAATCCTCCAACCACAGTTGAAACAACCAACTGTGCCCCCAAAAGCTCCTAATACAACACAACCATCCTCCTCAGCCCCGCAGTCCTCCAAATGCCAGAAGGGCAAAAAGAATGATCAAGAAGATGAGATGACACAAAATACAAAGTCAGTTTTGACACTTTCGGACTTCATACAAACAGTCTCGGAACAACGGGCACCACCCCTACAAATGGCACAATGAGATCCACCCCTCCAAACAGCACCATCAGAAGGAGACAGTCAGATATAAACAATGTCGGATCAAGAACTAATCTTTGGATACATTAATTTCATTCACTTTATGGACCCCTTCTCAGATGAAGACTATGGCCACGAACCCGAATCCCCCATGCCCAACTGGAGATCTGGAGGAAGAGGCCATAGAAGCTGGAGGTTTCCTAGAAGGCATGGTCATGACAGAAGTCAAATTCCCAGCAACACCACAAGTCAAACCGTTAACATCACAGAAACTCATAGAAGGAACCTCTGATAAACACAACAAGAACCAGAATGCTCCTTTTCCCCCATCAGAATAAATCAAAGGCCTATTATAATGGAATATCCACCAGGTGGAGAAAAAATACCAAACCACCCAAGGCATACAAGTAGACCAGTTTGGCCAAAAATGGAAAATTCCATAGCATCTTCGAGCCCTATTACAGAGTATGAACCATCTACATCCAAATCTCAAACCCCTAAAGTGTCTATAAAAGAGAATCTCCAAGCTGGGAAGCGTTGACTTTTAGAGTAGAAGTATGATATTAAAAACCAACTGGATTTTGTACCAGCAAAGATTTCAATCCTGGATGCATTGAGCCTATCCAAAAATCTTAGGGAGGAATGCATAGAAGCCTTGATATGTCCCCAGGAGTTCGAGGTTGAAGTAACAACAACTGAAGTCTAATGGACAGAGACTAGTCCCAAAGAGTGTCATAACGTCATCTCATTCATAGACAGGGATGAAGACTCCATCATGAAAGGGAACATCAAACCCTTATATGTATCCGAAAAGAAAAATGGAATTTATGTTCAGAGGATCTTCATCAACAACGGCTCTGGAGTTAACCTCCTACCACTACGAATGCTCCGTCGACTGAGATATGATGAAGACATATTGACACCCTTCACTACAACTCTACTGGTATACAAAAAAAGTTATCATAAACTATTGGGGCGAATCATGCTTAAAACTTGTATTAGAGATCTCATATCAGATTTTGAGTTCCTAGTAGTGTGGTAAAGTACGAACTTCAATGTCTTGTTAGGGAGGCCTTAGCTACATCAACACGCTGCAATTCCATCCTCAAAACATCAGTACATCAAATATTTCACTAATGAAAAAAACAGGATGTTGCATGCCAATGAATCCCCATTTGAGTATTGTGAATCGTATTATATCAACATTGGGTTCTTTGAATCAGAAGAAAAACATCTTTCGACAGACGACGTTGATTGGATCAATGCCCCGAATGGATTGGAGATGGCTCCCACTGGCCCCCTCCAGCAACTTGGTGAAGAGTATATACTACCCATCAACCAAGTTGAACGCATAAACACAAGTCCAGGTGAAAAATCAGTTGTCTACATGGTCTCTGTTATGACCACCATGTCCAAAGACACAGAAGAGCGGGCTGACTCACATGTAGTCAGGAAAAGCCCTATCAAAGATGCTCTTAGCCTGTCCTCAGGACATCAATTTTCCCTTGCATCACACAATAAGGAAAAAGATGATTTCTCTCCCAACATTGGAGAGTTCTTCTCAAAAATCCATTCTCCATCAGAAGTGGAAGATGATGATGATGAAGAAGAAGAGGAGGAGGAGGAGGAGGAAGAATAACTTAAATATTACCCTCCTGCATTCAGAGAAGGTGTCTCCACCATAATCTATGAACTGAGGGAGATAAATCTGGTCACTAAAGATGACCTGCAACCTACTTTTATCAGTGTGGCTATGATTTTTGAGGAGCAAGAAGAATATACCTCCTTCCTAAAGAAGTATTGAGATTTTTTTTCTAGAATTACTCATAAATTCCAGGACTCAATCCTGTGGTCCCAAACCATCATCTGGGCTTACCAGAAGATCACTAGGGCTATAAGGAGGAAGCTATAAGGACCCACCTGATGCATGCTTCCAAAATAGAGTCTAAAGTTGAAAAGTTGATCAAAGAAAACTTTATACGGGAGGTCCAGTATCCGATCTGGTTAGAAAAACATAGTTCCTGTTAAAAAGAAGAATAGACAGATTAGAATCTACATTGACTTTAGGGACCTTAATCGTTATTTCCCAAAAGATGACTTCCTGATCCTGATCAAATAATTTTTGATCAATGCGACAGCTGGATATGAAGCCCTCTCCTTCATATAGGGCTATTCTAGATACAATCAAATCTGGATGGACCAAGGAGATGAGGAAGCTACTGCTTTTAGGGCCCCTCAGGGATTGTTCTGTTACAAAGTGATGCCCTTTCTCCTAAAGAATATCGGCCCCACGTATCATCATGACATGCATCTCATCTTCAATCCCTTCTTGGGAAAATTCGTTGAGTGTTATGTCGATGACCTGGTGGTTAAATCATGGCAGTGCTCGAACCACCTAGATGATCTTGAAACTTTCTTAAAAAAATTGTGACAACACAATTTAAAGATGAATCCCCAAAAATGCATCTTTGGTGTTACCTTAGGAATATTCCTCGGCTTCGTCGTAGGCCATCGCAACATCAAAGTTGACCTCGAGAAGAAAAAATCCATCCTTAGCATGTTCCCACCTCGCAACCTCACCGAGTTGAGAGGTCTCCAAGGTCACCTCGCCTACATTCAGAACTTCATAGCCAACCTAGAAGGTAAATGTTTACCATTCACCACGTTCATGAAGAAAGGATTTACGTATGAGTGGGATGATGATTTCCAAGAAGCGTTTGAAAATTTTAAAAGATATCTCCTAATTGCACTGGTTCTCAAGCCTCCAGTTGAGGTAAGATCGCTCATTTTATACGTAACTTACTTGGAACGGTAATTTGGCACTTTCCATGTGCAGAAGAATGATGCTGATAGTGAGAAGAGCCTCTAATACCTTAGCCAGACAATGATCGATTCTAAAACTCGATATTCGAATATTTAAAAGAACTGCCTAGCCCTAATCTTCATGGTTTAGAAGCTCATACATTACCTTCCGCACCATGAGGTCTACCTGGTCTCCCGCTGCAACCCACTCAAATATATCTTCAATCATCCCATGATAAATGGGTGCCTATCATGATGGGAAATCATCATACAACAGTTTAACAGATGGTACGTGCCTTAGAAGGACATCAAAGTCCAGGTGTTAGCAAGCTTCCTGGACGAGCACCCCTCAGAAGAAACAACACCATTAGATGATAAACTTCTGGATAAAGAAGTTTTTTTAGTTCAGGAGGACCCCAGATGTGGGAAATGTACTTCGATGGTGCTTCCCGAAGCTCGATAGGGAAAAGGATGGAGGATCCCAAATTCAAAAAAATTGGGGTTTTGAGTTATATGCATATCTCTCAAAAAGGCCATCTTTCATTACTCTTTCCTGATTTTGGAAGGGTGTACAAATAATGAAGTGGAGTATCAGGTCGTCATTTCAAACCTGGAATTGGAACATCAGGTGCAATCCAAACACATAAAAATAAAGTGTGATTCATAGATTGTAATCAAATAGGTCAATGGTGGCTACACCATCAAGAAAGAGGTATTGGTCCCCTTGATGAACCTTATTCGAGCACTGATGGCAGAATTATCATCAAAACCAATGTTGACTTATGTTCCTCAGTCACAAAATTCTCAATATGATGATTTGGAAAATGCAGCTGTTTTCGACGCTTTCGCTGGGGCACGCGCATCCGTATGCTTGAGTAAGAAAGGCATAATTTCATTGCCCCAAATTCCCTCTTTCCAAAGGTGGGTAGAATTTGTTATTTATTC
Organism: Viscum album; assembly: GCA_963277665.1. NCBI lineage: Eukaryota > Viridiplantae > Streptophyta > Magnoliopsida > Santalales > Viscaceae > Viscum > Viscum album. The sequence continues at coordinate 1,238,429,994 of OY728140.1, read as the reverse complement.
AGGGATATTTGCTCCTTGATCAAAACAGGATGATGGGTTGTCGATTCTTCCATCTGTGGATTCCTCCTCGGAACACGTCACCTAGTCCGGGTGTCCCTTGTAGATTTAAGACGTTGTTCATGAAACTCTTCCTAGTGTCATATCTTCAAGGACACCAGTTAATTACACTGCTTCTGTTCAGACATTCCAAAGGGTCCGGTTAGGGAAACAAACTTCGGTCATGGGAGTTGTCATGTTGGACATCACTAGTGTGTCTGGACGCTGGAACATAAGCGCGTCTAGGTTTCTTCCCCTTATTATAGGGCTTCTCAAGGGCGAGGAATCCCAAGGTATCCCACACCGAACACAGGGAATCATATACTATAGGCATGTATCTGAGGTTTTCCTCAGTTACCCAAGTTTAACATAAGGTATGCCGCAGGTTTAACATCCAAAAGAGACAGATCAGACTGATCAGAACACTAATTAAAGTGGATCAGATGGGTGCAACCTCTGGAGGGAACATTGATGTTGGGGGGGGGGGGTGAGTTGTCATGACCTCACCGGGATGTGGCAGCCCGGGTAAGAATCAAGATGGATGATAGAGTGTGTGAATGAAGTGGATGGTGGATGGGATGGAACCGCTGGGAGGATGACAATGAATTTGGGCTTGAACCTCAAAGAGACTTCCTACCTATCCCTATGGTAGGGAGTCAAAGTCCTCGTAGTTCATCTAATGACAGCTTACCGCTGATTGGGGATTTCGACGACTTACCAGTGGATGGGGATGTCGATAGTTTACCATTGAATGGGGTCACAGCGGCTTACCACTGGATGGATTTGACAATGGATTACCGCTGAATGGAGTTTCAATGACTTACCATTGGATGAGGTCAAACCTCAGGGAGGATTCCTACATACCTTATCTAGGAGACAAGGATCAAACCCATGTAGTTCCTATGCGATGGGGGTCATTAAACCAACATAGAGGAGGAACATGGGTCTAATGGTTGTTGGTCTCGATCCTCAGGGAGGTGTCCTATGTACCCTACCTTGGAAAGGATCAAAATCCACATAGTTTGGGTATGGGTGTAATGGATTACCACTGACAGGGGGAAACAATGGCTTACCACTAATCGGGCTAGATAACAGCTTACCACTAATTGAGGATCACAGTTTAACGTCATGAAAGATGGGGGCGAACCATCGTGAAGAAGGACCTGGAGCCCAAATAGATGGTGGGCTTGAACTTCTTGGATTCTTCCTATATACCCTGCCTTGGAAAGGACTCATTGTTCAGGTGGTGTGGGAACCGACATGAAGGGGGTCGGAATGACTGGGTGGTGGTATTAAACCTCATGGAGGCTTCCTATGTACCCTTCCTTAGCAAGGATCAAAGACCACATAGTTTAGGAGGGAGTTTAGTGAACTGACATGAAGATGGTCGGGATGACCGGTGGATGGTGGGCTTGAACCTCCGAGAATATTCCTATGTACCTTTCCTTGTAAATTATCAAAGACCACGTAGTTCAGGAGGGGTTGGTGAACTGACGTGAAGATGGTTGGGAAGACTGGTGGATGGTGGACTTGAAATTCAGGGAGTCTTCCTCCGTACCCTGCCTTCACAAGGATCAAAGACCATGTAGTTCATGAGGGAGTTTGGCGAACCGACGTGAAGATGGTTGGGCTGACCGGTGGATGGTGGGCTTGAACCTTAGGGAGGATTCATACATACCTTTCCTTGGCAAGGATCAAGGACCATGTAGTTCAGGAGGGTAATTGGCGAGATGACGTGAAGATAGTCGGCATGACCAGTGGATGGTGGGCTTGAATCTCAGGGAGGCTTCCTACGTACCTTTCCTTGGCAAGGATCCAAGACCATGTAGATTAGGTTGGGTGTGGGGTTTACACTCTAGGCTACCTATAGAGGTTATCATGGTTGATGCTTTCTCTATGCCCACGTGAGTCATGTTCGGTGTGAGAAACAAGAGACAACATAGACCTGATGATCATGTCGTGAAAGGTGCATCCGTGATAAATAGAGTGGGGCTTACACATACTTAGCAGCCCAAAGAGGAAACAGGGGCTTATGCGTGGTCAGTAGCCCAAGGAGATGGAGATTGGGACTTACTCTATGATGGAGGCCCGAGTGGTGACAGAGCCCAGTGGGAGAGGGATTTAGAACCAAGGAAGAGAGGAGGAGTAGGAGTGCTACCTCCTACAAGGAAATCTAGGGTCTTACTCCCGGGTGGCTGCCCTTTCCCCGAGGATAGATGCTGCTACAATAAAGAGGATCTCATTCCATGTGAGAATTATTTTACTCCCATGGAGACCAGTGGGTGTAGAGAATGTCCTATTTGGGGTACCCCGAGTATTATGTGTGGGGTGAGGCCACAGTTCAACATAATGTGCTGATGAAGAAGGTGCTTGATAGTTTTACGTCCTGTAGCTTGGACGAGGTGGGTTTACTCCGTCCCCAAGGACATACATAACCGGCACCCTATACACCTTGGTGAAGAGAAGTGACATTCAACTCCATGGTTGGGGGTGTTACGGAGCAAACCATTGGGGGGTCCACATTGGCGTGGATATGCGAAGAAGCAACAACCATTAACATGCCTATACGATGGAGCATGAGGTGAAGCAATGCAACGGGACATATCGTCCAAGGGACTTTGAAATTGCTGTGTGAAAAACTGAGGGGCCACACAGGAAACGAGGGCATGAAATAGGTGTGTCGTTCATAATAGAGTCTCAAACACGGTGCCTCAAGTTGAGGGAAGCACATGGGGTGCATGTCAGAGAATGGGCCGAGGAAAAATTGGAAGTCTGCGCACAAGAGGGAAGGTTTGTGCACAAGAAGAAGAGGTTGCACACAATAGGTATGGGTGGTGCACAAGACAGAAGGATTTCACACAATACGGATGGGTGGTACACAATTTGGACCGATGCTGTGCAAGATGGAAGGGTTGCATGCAAGACAGACGATTTTGCGCACAGTTTGGATGGTTTGCGTGCAATTTGGATGGAATGTGCACAAGAGTGCCAGATGTAGTGGGGAATTTCCCGCAAGATCGGACCCCTTGCGCACAAACAAATTATTGAAAAACGAAATTCACAAGGATCAGAGGACCCATCTGAAGGCGGCCCCAGGGAACCTAGTGCGCAACAACTAGTACCCGAAGGCCATGAGTTTTTCACGCGGTTGCGGAAGATGGAGTTTTTTCACTGCAGAGCATCGCTTTATCTTCGGTAACCATCCCCGAAGAGTGAAGATATAATTATTTTTATATCTGGTTTCCTCAGAGTGGCACATAAGATCATGGAACACAAACCTTGTTCGACGTCGCCTTGGTCATGGAAATGGGGTCAGGCTCGCAAACAGACATTTGACGTCGCCTTGTACACGGAAACGGGGTCGGGCATGTAAAAAGACGTTCGACATCTCCTTGGGTAAAGAAATGGGGGCGGGCACGCAAACCCCCATTTGATATTGCCTTTGGCATGGAAACGGGGCCGACTACGCAAACAACCATTCCGCGACACCTTGGGCACGCAACGGGGTTGGGCGCGCAAACACCCATTTGTCGTCGCCTTGTGCACGGAAACAGGGCTAGACCATCCAGTCGCGGAGTGCAGTGGTTTGGGCGAGGAAGGGAAGGCCAACGCGCAAACCCTTATTCGACGTCGCTGTGGGTGGGGAAATAGGGCCGGGGCAGCCGACCGTGGTGGGTGACAGTTTGGGCGTGGAAGGGATGGACCACGCTCAACGGCTTGCACACCATAAGTCCTCTTGCGTGCCTCTTCCAAATCTTGCACGCACCCATCTCCCGAGCCCTGAGATCTCCTTTTGTTCATCCCAGATTCATTCAGTGTTTTTTTACACACCCGTTGTGGCCCTTTTTTGGATTTCGGTGTCAAAAAATTCCCCCTCAAAATTGGAGCTGAAAGGGAACCTGAAGGTCATATTTTGAGGGTACACCTAAAAATAGAAATGATATCCTCAGTGGCACGCAAAAAAGAAATTTTCATGCGCAAGAGTGTTGCGTGGGCGCAGAAGCCGCATTGTCCCTTTATAAATAGGACAAGGGCCCCCCTTAGCCCTACTTTTACTTTTTCTACGCGACAGGCTTTCTTTTTCTTGTGCACAAAAAACAAACTGTTCTGCGCGTAAGATTCCGTGATTGACTCTTGGTTTTTCACGCCATCTGGAATTTTTCTGCGCATGTCGACCTTCTTTCGTGCCCCTTCTTTTGCGCACCGAATTTTTCTTATTTCACGCCGCCACCATTTTTGAGCATCGAACCTTCCATCTTTCATGCCAACCCCTTCAGAGTTCTAAAAAATGGCCACTCAATAGACCGACCCTGAGAGGGAAGTTTCTGCTACAGCAAGAAGGACCCAAATGATCGTGAACCCTCATATTCTTTGCATGAAGAGAGTCGTGTCTGACAACCAAATGATTTTCGGCATGCTTAAACAATCTCAAAAGGACTACATCTTGAGTAGTATCCTAGAGCTATGGAACTTTGGTTTTCTAGAAGAGGTGATGATGCCAGGTGTCGAGACGGACACACCACGGTTGTGGGTGACACGCGAGGATAGTCTTCCACAATTCCATATTACCAACAACGGCCATCCTACTGAGGAGACAGAGAAGATAAACATCTACATCCTAAATACGAAGACTAGGATGGCTGTAGGAAATGAAGCAGTTCCCAAGGAATCTCTCGCTATTTATGCAAGTACTTTCAGAAGCAGCATTACTGATGAGACAACGGGCTGGCAGGAGTGGGATTTTAGATCGGGGAGAAACTTCACCAATGAATGGGCATGGGCATACTGGGTACGCCAGACATGCGAGGAATTCGGGCTGGAGATACGGGACATTGGGCTTTTTGAGGCCGTTTGGACGTCTCAATTCTATATTTACCGACAATAGGACATGGTAGCAGAGCAGTTCAGTCCCTGATCGCCTGATACTAACACTTTTTCACCTCCATCATGGGGAGGTGGGCATCAATCTATGGTATGTCCATTGTATAGAGGGAATCCCTTTGGAGGGGTATCTAGTATGATGAGTTCCTCCTGACGGAGAATGTTTGGGGGGATAAGACCCATACCCCAATCCTATCATGGTACCTGCTAGAGTAGGATAAAGTGGAACTCAAAATAGAATATATCCTAAAGGATATACCCTATTTAGGGTTGTTTAGTATCTTCCTAACCCAAGACACAACCATGAAGATTCCAGGCCGAGGGAAGCAATGCCCAAACACATCTCAGAGGGGAAATGAAGGATCATATTAAAAGATATTGGAGACGAGAGATTATAGATCGTGGGGATTTGGCATCAATGAAGGTCGAGACCCGAATGTGCAATATGCCGTGTTCCTCGCCGCGTTCTTGAGCAGCTGGTTGTTACCCGCGAGGGATATGAGGATGGGAGTCCTCTTGGGGAGGCTAATGATGGCTGAGATCATGGCGGAAATGAACATTGTTAACCTAGGGGTACTAGTTTTGGCTAGGATATACAGTATCCTAGGGTACATTTCGAGGGGTAGTACGCCTAGGAGGATATGAGGGCCATTCCATATCCTCCACGGTTGGGTCGCAGCCCATTGTGGTGGGTATGACTTCCCGAATTCCATACGCCCCTAGTAACGGTATGTGGCCATCCATCCTGAACATTGTTGTGATCCGCCCATTGACACTCATGGATGAATGAGTCATGCTCAAGATCGGAAGCCACACTCACTTCGACTTCCACCTGTTCTGAACCCCGATTTCCCAAATGTTAGATGACGGGCGGAGTCCACTAGAGTAGAGGGAGTACCTACAAAGCTTCGGGGGCAGCGTACTGGTGGCCCAAATTGATGGAAAAATCATCTCTGAACCCTATGTGCCGACCAGATTTTCCAGGTAGTTCAGGTGCATGCAACAGATGCCCAAGAAAGTATATACAGAGGTATGGGAAGAGCGGAATCCCTGCATTCTCCGCCAGCTGTGTCTTATGTTCACAATGACAGGCTTGGGAGAAATCATTACTCTTCCCCCCACCGATGCAGTGCCAGACTGTCGACAGAGTATGATGAACACTTGACGAGAACATACCCTGAGGAGATTCTTTGGAAATGCGTTTGGAAAATCAAGGCAACTAGTGCAGAACCCGAAGAGCAAGAAGGTGGGTGAGGTACCCCGGGGGAAGTGAGGCCAAGAATGGGTCGAGGGGCTAGCATGGCGCAGGATGGTACTTCATCAGTAGTGGCAACGCAGACAAAAAACATGCCTCTGCCCTCTGGGGAAGGGTGGTCCTATGTACGGCCTCGGGGACCAACTAGGGGCCTCCCAAGAAAGCAACTTAGGTACCTCTTGACATCATCCACTGATTCTATCTTCCCTTATCTATGGTCTTCTTGGAGGACGCTATGACAATCCATGTCTACTGAAGAGTTATGGCAGAGGTTGAGTTGTACCGGGATCGATCTACCAGACATAGGGTGTATCCAGATACTGGATAAAGTAAACTTTCATTGCCGGCACACATACCTAACATCCATGGACATGTACGCATGCCATCGAGGGCAATATGAAGAACCACATCTCCTGGTGAAAGTAATGCTTGTATAGGAGCGGGACCCAGAGAGGCTACCATATGAGGATGAAAGTGTATAATAGGAAGAAGAAGAAGAAGAAGAAGAAGAGGATGAAGAAGAATTAGAAGAAGAACAAGGACTAGAAGAAGAGTACCAAGTCGAGGGTCTTGGTGGCGAGGGGCCTTCAGAAGCTTCCACTCACCAGCATAGTTCCTGGGAGAGTGGAGAAATTGTTGGCTCTGATGCAGAACTGGTAGAGCAGCTTGAGGTTTGATTTAAACGTTATACCAGCTTTCATATTTTCATAGTCTCAATCCATCAACCAAACCATGTCCTATTTAGGAACATGTGGGCAAGGGTCCCCAGGAAGTCTCCCCCATCGAGGGAACGAGTATGCCTATGGAGAATGGGGAGAAACCTCAAGAGACGACCCTCAGGACTGGGCATAATGGGTCACCAATTTCAGATGGACTAGGCGATAATGATCCATAAGGAGAGCCTCCTTCCATCCCCATTGTCCAAGAGGATCCGACATCGGTAATCGAGTTGACCAGTGCCAATGGCTCTCCCATGGAGGGGGCCCCCGCCATGACCCATGTATTAGACACCGCTTCACATGGCTCCCATAAGTCCTTTCTCATTGGTTTTCCCTCTTTGATGGAGAATTTAGCTATTCAAGATACTGATTCTTGATGCATGGATCGCAAGGTTGGAGGCACGACAAACCGTCGAGTCCAGGACATCTGCCAGAGCGGGATGGGCAGCAAACACATCGGTCTTTGAAGAAGAAACCATTCCAAACAACCCTACCCCGATACTTGGTGAGATGAAGATCTCAATGAGGGGTGGTTATGCAGCTAGGGTGGAACTCCATCCCGACGAGAGTGAAGTCACTGACAAGGTGGAGGTTCCCAATGAAGACCCTACTGCTAAAATCCTCGCTGAATTCCCCAATTATCGGACCGCCAATCCTGAGGAGATAGACGATTCCAATTTGGAGGCAGATGAAGAGATCCATATGATGTGGTGCAAAGGGTGGAAGTGTATCATGTTCTTTCTCAATCAGCCTCAGATGGAATGGATAAAATGGATGGAATCACTCCATACCTAGCTGTGCATTCTCTATGCTGTAGGGGTGGATGCTCAACGCCTTCATTAGATAGTCTGCGACTACATGGCCAAGAAGATGCGCGAGAGCAGCCAACGCTCCCACATTTCTCAGTGTCTGGAAGAGTTTGGGAGTACCCAAGCCTTCCTGAAGGCAGAACAAGAAGTCCAAAGCCTCGAAGAATAGATAAAGGCGAAGGAGGTATTCATTGCAAACTGCTCCGAGATTGGGGAGCAATTGAGGGCCCAACTGGAAGACTCCCAAGAGAAGCTAGTGGATATGGGTCACCAAATAACTGCACTCCAAACTGGACAGGTGCAAGAATAGGCTAGGTTTAGTGAACTACGCCCTGTGGCCACTGATAAAGAGAAGGTTTTCAGGGGGCGGGAGGAAATCCTAGAGGCCATAAGCTAAAAGGTGGCATCTCTAGGGAAATTTATCCAAGATTCTGATCCCTAAAGGCCATGTTTTGGTCAAACTTATAAACACACTTCTCCTTACTGCATCTTTTTCTTAACTTCATGTATGTATAGATTTGTTTACTTGTTCGTTTGGTTTAATATCTTCCAACCACAATCCTGAAATAAATACAAATCCATTCCTAAACTCACGTGGGTCGTACTAGATGTGAGAAATAAGGGATGCTCGCACTATTACTTCACTTGAATGTAGGAGTTCCAACCAATCTTCAGGTGCTTGAGGTTATAAAAACCAATACAGATTCCTGGAAAGAGAAGAGAGAGACCTTACTGGAGAATGAAGCTCTCAGAATAGTCGAATTACCGTTTTCCCTATGTGCTCTTATGCATGAATGGAGTAACGCCATGGGCATTGGAATAAATCCGAATAGGGGGAATAGAAGGTTTGAATCACAATACCTATGATTCAGAACACTTTAGTGATGGCATGACAATTAACAATGAATGTTTATTGTGTTCGAAACATAGTATCCTTATTGTGTTAGCATGAAATGGGGATAACAAATGAGGGTCGACCACTGACCATGCTCGAAACACCGGGCCCGACTCGAAATGCCATCCATTAGTCTTCAGTAATGTTAGCCTAGGATAGTAGGTGAGCCATAGGCCTTCCATCCATGCCGTTAGGGGGTTCCTCTAGACATGGAAGAGTGCGAGGATCCGAATAAATGGAATGAAAATCTTGGAGAGTGGAGTGATGTGTTGTTCGACTGGAGTCCAACACTCTTGAAATTATGCCCCAGTGGTGGAAATGCATTAGGTGGGTGCATCGGTCTGACCATGGATCATTCCTTCTTTTAAACGGGACCACTCTGATGAGGAAACTATCACCTCCCAATGTTATCGTGGGGAATCCCAAACTTGTTCATGGTAAAGCTGAAATTTCATGGTTCCCCAAAAGAGCTCAGGTTAAGGGATCGAAAAAAGAGGGGGGAATGAGAATTATGATTCATAGGGTTTGGCCGGAAGACAATATTTCGGGGTGTTCCTACGTATCCCATGAAGAAGGGAATCAATCCATACATAGTTCTATAGAATGTCGTGTAGTTTACCATCTTACAACAAGGATGAAGTTGATCTTAGTTTAGGGTCGTAGAGCTTAGACTGTAGATGGTAGGCTACGCGGAAGACACATGGTGAGGTAATCATACAACCCAATGTGAATGAGGACCCGGCGTCTGGATCACCATGTGTTGAATGGGAATGTTTCAGGTCGAAGGATAGAAAACGTAAGTTTGGCTGGGCCCGAGGAAAAGTGCACGGGAATTCCTACGTATCCCATGTGGATGGGAATCAAGCCGTATGTTGTTCTAAAAGGTGGCATAGTAAGGTACCAGTTCTGAATACAATAAGGTCATGTGGGTCTGTCCCTTGCACCGAATGAAGCGGTATTTGATATATCTTGTTTGTCCTTTAGTATGAATGAGTGTTTTTTTGGTGTAGCGATAGACCTAGGATAGAAAGTCCAGACATCGCCACAAAAAGAAAGCTATGTGCAGGTGTTGACAAATGGTATGGTGTATGACTGATACCAAACATGATTCCTCCTTGAGTGAGGATATCATGGTGCAGTTCCGTTTTTCGTCCTGCATCTAGGACAATAATTTCCCAGTTTAGGGTCATGTGATGGGACCAACCATGCATTTTTAATGTCGTGCAGGATAGACACAATTGTTTAAAGTCATGTGGGACTAAGCATCATAGTTTAATGTCATATGTCTTAGACATATACAGGAGATATGAGGTTCCATAGGGGATGCACACTGCGTGATAAAGCATATGAGGATGAGGTCCACACCATACCATGTGCAATTCCGAGAAAAGAAACCTCGGTCCGAGGGTCCAGAAAAGGATAGAGGATATGGGGTAGGAGAAACTATCTCCCAATTGAGTTGGACCCGAAGACAAGATGTCCGGGTGCTCCTACGTATCCCATGAGAATGGGAATCAAGCCACACATAGTTCTTGTAGGTGCCTTTTAATGTTGTGCGGGACTACATACAGTTTAATGTCACGTGGGACATGAAGTAAGGGGATAAATCCTAGAAAGGGGTGTATGTGTTGTGGCTAATGAAAACCCGATGTGAATGAGGACCAGAGACCATACCACACCACATAGTTTTGTAGGAGTTAAATCCCCAAAGGCAGAATAGAAGAGATAAATTAGTGGAACTTGATCTAGACCCAAATAAAATATGTCTAGGCATTCCTAAGTATCCCATGGGAATGGAAATCAAGCTGTACATAGTTATAAAATAGGTCTTAGTTTATGGTCCTAGAGCTCGGACCATAGAAGAGCGAAATCCTTCCAAGTAGGTGCAAACCTCAACCTGATCCCAAAGACCACGTGAGCCAAACTAGGTGTGGGAAACAAGGGAGGAAGAAGTTTTTTGCAATACCTGGAACGCACGCCAAGGGGAAATCGGTATGGAGCACCAAATGACGCCTTTACTATGGCTTTTGTCCTCCTAACGTGAAAATGTGCAGTGAGGCATAGTACAAGGAGTGTTGAAATTATATTTGGACATGATGTGGTGGAAAATAATATGAATATTGTAACCAAAATTCAAGGATTGAAGGGACTATCATGACGATGGAGGATAACTGTTGACCATGTTCGTAACACAACATCCATATCACATCGCCTGAAATGGGAACAACAAATTAGCATCGAACGTTGACCGTATTCACAACGTGGGACTTTTATAGATTTGTTGTCTAAAACCCTAGAGGACGTTGGCCCATAATGGTAGGAGAGCCCTTAGGCCTAACATCAATTCCATTTGGGGGTCCCTTTGGGTGTGAAAGATTATGGAAGCCCAAATGAAGGGGAACACGAAGCATGGAAAATGGGCGACAACATGTCCAGGTAAAATCTGACCCTCCAGAAGCTGAACTAGAGTACTCTTGGGTACATTGGTGAATCACTGAAGAGGGTCGAGGGGCTCAAATTGAGAGCATCCAATTTGAAAAGATGTGTATAGAACATAGAGATGAAGAAATCTCATGAGAAATAGATACATGGTGTGGTTGTTACAAACCTGACATGAATGAAGACATAATCTCATACTACACCATATATCCATCTCATGGATGAATGCAAGCCAAGGGGCCTAGATAACAAGGAGATATCTACGAGATGGGGCTGAGCCAAAGGTAAAATGTCCGGGCATTCCTATATATCCCATGAGGATGGGAATCAATCCACACATAGTTCTAGAAGAGCGTAATGTGCAGTTTACCGTCATGAAGTAAGGACACAAATGGGTAAGATACCCCACATGAAGGAGGTGTACGGTGCAGCGAGTAACCCTACGTGAATGAGGACATAATACCACACCACACTATACAACCCTAAGTGATAACATGGACCAGGGGTCCGAGAAGGCCACGGGGCCTAAGGCTAGGCCTCATACGGAAAGTCCCGACCAGCTTGTAGTTTAACATCTTGCAGTGAGGATGAAAAAAGGGGTAAGATACCTCAAACAGGGGAGGAGTACGGTGCAACGAGTAACCTGATGTGAATGAGGACATAATCCCACAACACACCGTACAACCCTATGTGAGAACTTGGGCCAGGGGCCCAAAAAAGCTAAGGGGCCTGAGGTTGGGCCTCAGACAGAATGTCCCAGCTAGTTTCCAGTTTAACTTCTTATTGTGAGGATGAAGGTGATCTTAGTTTAGGGTCATAGATCTTGGACCGTAGATGGTAGTTTAATTTCATATGCGTGGGACAGAAAGGGTGAATCATTGTTCTTATGGAAGACCCCAAAGCAGCAACAATTATTGAGGAAAACCGTTGACCAGGTTCACAACACAGTATCCACCCTTATGTGACCCAAAGGTGGGCGAACAATTAAGTGCCAACCATTGAACATATTCAAAACACAGGACTTGCATCAACTTGTCACTCATAATCCTTGAGGGAGTTAGCTCATAATGGTAGGAGAGCCCTTGGGCCAATTATCCATGCCATTCGGGGGGCCCTTCTGGATATATAGGGTGATGGAAACCCAAACGAGGGGTCATTTAGAGCATGGAAAGGCCTATGCTCATATAACAAATGATAAATAAAGGAAGTTATATCTCAAGGGGATATGTGTGGTGTGGATAAATAGCCTGACGTGAATGGGGACATGAGCCCGCATCGCACCAAACAATCCTAAATGAGAACTTGGGTGAGGGGCCTGAACGGGTTGAAGGACCTGAGGCTGGGCATCCCTATAAAGACCCATAAATTTCAAGGAATTTTTTTTCTTAAATTATTTGGGATTTTACGAGTACGTAGTTTCTGATGGCACTTGATTCTGAGGTTCGGTGTGCCCGAAATCAAATTCCGAAGTTTAGCTCGGGTACGTTCAGTGAACGAACGAGCGAGTTTTTCTATCTTTTGATCCAGTGCTTGGAATTGAAATCTGAGGGCACCGATGAAACCGCAGTGCCGGTAATTTCTTAAGATGACCTTTCCCGAAGGTGCGTTTTCTTAGGAGGAGTTGTTAAAAATTAAGGATTAAATGTGAAGTAAATAAAATTGTGGTACAAATTTTCTTTTCTTTATCTAATGGTTATATCATACATGGGGTAGTTGGGGTGGGACCCATAAGCCCCTAACTACCAATATTAGGATATTTGTGAGGTGGGGCCCACACGAGCCCCAACCCTTCACATTCCTTTAACTCCTCTAAACCCCCCCTCTTAAAGTTGGCAACTCCCCATTAAATTTTGATATCCTTTAATTGTGTAACTCTCCCCTCTCTCCTCTTTAATCATACCAACACACTTAATAAATTAAGTGAGTTATGTGTTTGAATTTTAAAAATTTAAATGCATGGATTGGAGTAATAAAATAAGATTAGTCTTATTTTTTATTAGGGGTTAGTTGTTGTGTGAAGATATTGGGGGAGATAGCTCTATTCCCTTGAAGAACTTCATCTTCTTCATTGAAGAACGCCAAGACTCCGAGGAAGAGCATCGAATCGGCGACCCCGGTTTCTTCTTCCTTTTCCTCCTCCGTGGCAAGGAAGGAAACAACGACGTGAGAATTCGCCAACGACGTCACACTTGTTCTCTCCATCATAAAAAGAGGATAAACCGCTTCCTCCTCGGACGCTCTCTGTCGACATCTACGAAACCTCACCACGTGACTCCATCAATTGTGATGCCAACGTTTGTCATCATTTGTAGAGGTAGGGGTTATCTTCGTTCAAGTTTAATTTAATGTTCTTCGTTGATCAATTTGGCTGCTTGATATCAACATAACGGGGGAAGGTCGGACTGCACAAACACGGCCGATCCTCCTCCCCTTTTATTTGTTGATCCTCGTTGATTTTGAGGCGAAGGCAGCATGGTACCGTTGCACCACGTGGGAACGAAGAGGACCGTGGCTTGATCGGGCCACGGTGGTGGAGCGTGGCGCCGTCGCACCACGCCAATGAGACCGAAGGTGGTCGCGGCCAGGAGGGGGCCGCAACGGAGGGGCGCGACGCCATCGCGCACGCCAGAACTTCAAGGAGGCCATGGCCAGGGCGGGCCACGGTGGAGGGGCGCGGCGCCGTCGTGCCGCACCGGTCAGACAGGAGCCGCGACCTAAGGCCGTGGTGGTCTTCAAAGGGGCGGCCGGCCGAGCCAGCCGCCAGTGCCACCTGGAGGAGGGACCCCCCTCGGGGCCCGCGATTATAAAAGGCTGACCATAATGGCTGGCCATTTCGGAATCAGGAGGGGTGGAACCCCCCCTTCGCACCCCGCTCGGCCGGGAGCTATGCCGCGACCGGCATTCGAGCCGGGCCGCCTGCGCCGGGCCGGGCCAACCGTGCCGGGCCGGGCCGCCAGTGCCGGGCCGGGCCACGCCAGCTATGCCGGGCCACGCCAGTCGGGCCGAGTCACACCCAAATGGGTCGGACCCAGACCAGGGTTGGGTCGACCCGGTTCGGTCCGACCCAGGGGGTATTGGGCCAGGTCGGACCGGGCCCAAACCCCCTATTCTCAGACAGATTCGTTCAAACGTCTATATCTTGGGCTACGGACCTCCGATCGATATACCGTCATTTGAATTGGGATCCTTAGATTGATATGGTCGTTTTGGTATATTACACTCAAGATTTCAGTAAAGTTTGGGTACGGCCGGGTTGGTTTGAACCCGAAACCAACCAGGCCCTTGGAGCGGAAACACTTATAACTTAATGACCGGATGCCCAAATGACGTGCCGTCAATTACGTTGATTTTACTCTTAGTGAGATGGTTCTTTTGGCTTACTCCACTCGAGGTTTGGATGCAGCTGGAGTACGGTCGGGTTGGTTTTAGCTTAAAAACCAACCGGGCCCTTGGAACGAAAAGGCCAATATCTTTTAGACCGGGTGTCAGATTGACGCGCCGTCTATTGCATTGAGTTCCTATTGACAAGACGAAACTTTTTGATACATCAACTCCAGAATTCCTGATAGTTGATGTATCAACCCCTTGGCTCGTGGAGCGGACCCTGCCGGATTCGAGCATGCTGTGTGCGGGAACCCTAGAGCTTGCTGCGACTGCGACAACGATGGCGAATGTACTTGGATCCTACGTGGGTTCGGCAGTGAGGACGACTGCACTTGGATCCTCTGTGGGTTCGGCAGCGATGACGACTATACTTGGATCCTACGTGGGTTCGGCAGCGATGTTTACTGTACTTGGATCCTACGTGGGTTCAACAACGATGACTTCTGTACTTGGATCCTACGTGGGTTCGGTAGAGGAAATGATTCAGAGGCTACATATAATCATCTCCACCCCTCTTCGTGAGTAGTATACCTGTGTGAGCTGAGTCTTGACTTTCAATCATTATCATCGATGTGATTGACTTCTTTCCTGTGTGGACTGGGTTGTGCTTGGGCTCGAGATTTGGAGCTGAACTGGGATTGATGACTTAGGTATATGTATGGGAATATACCTAAGTAGAGTTGGTTGATACTTCGTGTTTGTATCTTTACTTTGTGGTTTATCATTTGTGGATTTTGTGAGGCCTTATGGGGTCTCGGAGTCCCTACTGAGTATCGTATACTCACCCCTGCATGGGCTATGCCCACACAACGTTGTGTTAGTTGCAGACGACGGACAAAGCTGATCATGGTTGAGGCCTGAGGAGCGGGACAATATACGGTAGTGGACTATCAGGTGGGACGTAAACGGAGTGGACGACCAGACTTGAGGAGCCGATGAGACTATCTGTACTCACCCTTCAGGTGGGAGTTCCAGAGGATGTATTGGTGGTTGCTGCTCTACTTTTCAGCTGTTGTACTTTATTTTCAGTTTTACTGTACTTTCAGTTGGGTTTGTATTATGGCCCATTTACTTCTTAGCACATACCTTTGTACTCAGTTTACTTAGTGTTTACTTCAGCTTGTGTACTCTGTGGAGTTTGTTTTCTTGTATAAAGGTAATGCCTTTCCTTTTATCGGGATTTACGCCTTTGGTGATAGTTGCCAGCCCCTGGCCTATGGAAGGTGGGCTTGGGGTAGTCACGGCACGGGCCCTGAGGACGGGTTGTGACAAATTGGTATCAGAGGAGTCGGTTCTACCACAGAACTCAGGACTCTGATAATTTATTCTCTTTGAAGAAATAATGTTAAGAATATTGAGTGTGGTTTTCAGTCCAGGGAGTCCAGTGTTGGTGTAGCGGCCGACGTATCCATACAACAGGACCCTGACTTCTGATTTCCGACTCAGTGCTCGAAAACACTGATTGCATGTGTGTTTATAAAGTTTTCTTTGTGATCACTTTGTGTCAGCTCACCAGGTATACTATATTAACCGAGGCGCACCTGTTACTTTTCAGGATAGCCCCACATAGGCATCCAGCTAGGGTTCTGATTTTTGTCCGAGATGGCAGCCCACCGAGCGACGAGGCCTCGGTACAAGGCCCCATTACAGTGGAGGCACCGACGGTACCTCTACCCGCTGGGCCACCAATACCACCGGCCCCAGTAGTGGAGAGTGCACGCCACCTGAGTGCGTTGAATGAGTTTCAGCGTCAGAGTCCGCCAAGGTTCCGTGGAGAGATGGACCCTCAGGCATCCGAGGATTGGCTGGAGGCTGTTGTTCGAGTCTTCAGATTAGTAGGGACACCAGCTGACCTCATGGTGATCCTTTCGGCGAGTCTCTTGAAAGTGGCAATAGGTATATGGTGGATCCTGATGCTCCGGGTGCAAGGAGAGGGAATCAATTCTTTAGACGGACTTTGAGAACCTCTTTCACTCGGAGTTCGTTCCAGCCACCCTCTGTACGATGCGCATCCAGGAGTTACTACAGCTGCGGTAGGGTATCATGTCAGTAGCCCAGTACTCGGTGAGATTTACTGATCTCTCGCGCTACTCCATGGACATGGTACGGGACCCATTCTTCTAGGTCCAAACCTTCGAGCAGGGATTGAGGCATGAGATCAGGGCTTCGATGATCTCCCTTAGAATTATGACACATGTAGGATTACTGGAGTGAGCCCTTCTTGTGGAGAGATTTCTTGCTGAGCCTACGCCAGTAGCGAGGCCTACCGCAGGGTGACACGTAGCAGAGTCTTCTATAGCCGGCAGTAGACAGATGTCGCAGAGGTCCAAGCGGACCAGTCCATTAGGTGGAAGACCTCAGGATATTGGTTTGGATGTGCGGGGAACACACAGAAGAGCCAGTCATACGAGAGGAATGCAGTGCTATGCATGCGGCGGGCAAGGCCACATGGCTCGTGACTGCCCGACCCGCCCTGCAGATAAGAAACAGACCGTAGAGGGACCACCCAGGCAGTGGTAGAGGTTCGAACGTGGTGGTCCTCCAGGAGTAGGTGGACGTGGAAGAGGATCCGACCAAGCAGCGGGTGGTAGACGATGTTTCGAGGCTCTACCACCACCACCACCACTAGGAGGTCCACCCCGACCATAGGGAACAGGTGGACAGGTGAGAGAACAACATCAGGCAGCTGAAGCTTATGATCATGGAGCTCCAGAAGCGGGTGAAAAAGAGCGGGACTAGCTCCAGGAATGGAGGCCTTTGTCCATAATTCTTATAGCTTCGTTGACATCGTTGTTTGTGTTGCTTTGTGTCTTTGTACTTTGAGTTGCAGTAATAAAAGACACTTGAAATAGTGACGTTTGCTTTCTTGTCTTTTGTATGATAATACTAAGAGGTTTTGGTTAAAAACCGTTGAATTGACCCTCAAATATGATATTCCTATTGGAGGAGACCCAGTGACCACACAATGATGCCGACAGTGTGACTCAACCCTTGGAGGCGAGAGTAACAGTTGGATCTCTTGGTAGCAGCGTCGAGGCCTTACGACGTCATCCATGGCATGAATTACAACTGTTCATGTCAGGATTGACTGTATTAGGCAAGGAATGTGGTTCATCCAGGGGATGAGACCAGATTTCTCTTTTCATCAAAGGAGAAATCTTTTCAGCTTTGCAGAATGTTAATGAAGAAGGGGAAACCCTTCGTGTGGTCAGACAGATGTCAGCATAGCTTCCAGGAGATGAGACATATATTGACCAGTGAACACATCTTAAGGTTACCATAGGAGGTCGTAGGGTATGTAGTTTACTGCTATGCATTATAGATCGGACTCGGGTGTGTCCTGATGTAGTAGCAGGAAATGATCGCTTACGGTTCACAACAGTTGAGGCAACACGAGCAGAACTACACTACCCATGACCTGGAGTTATAAGTAGTGGTCTTTGCCTTCAAGATGTGGCCACACTATCTGATGGGCGAGCGATTTACAGTCTACTATGACCACCAGAGTCTCAGGTACATCTTCTCACAGAAGGACTTGAACCTGAGATAGTGGCAATGGATCGAGTTCCTCCAGGACTATGACTTTGAGATAGTCTATACTCCTGGGAAGGGGAACGTAGTAGCTGATGCTCTCAGCAGGAGATCGGGCATTCAACTACTTATAGAGGTGATAGAGCAGTTAGCCACTCTACAGATATCCTTCATGGATAAAGATGGAGCAGATTTCCTATAGTCACTCACAGTCACTCCTCCACTACTTCAGCGGGTTAGGGAGGCACAACGTGGGGACGTTGACTGTGAGATGCGATGTGCACAGATACCCACAGGACAGGCACCTGATGAATTTTTCTATAGGAGGAGAGCATGTAAACCTTTTCAGGGGACGTACCATGGTACCAGTTTCATTACAGGAGGAGGTTCTGAGAGAATTTCACACTTTCCCATTGGCAGTACATCCAGGAGTAGCGAAGATGTACCAGGATCTTAGAACACAACACTGGTGGCCAGGTATGAAGAAAGCTGTGGCACAGTTCGTTTCATGATGTCTCACCTGCCAGCAGGTGAAGGCGGAGTACCAGGTACCAACAGGCTTGGTACAACCCTTGGAGGTCCCAAAGTGGAAGTGGGACGAGATATCTATGAATTTCATGACAAGGATTCCACGTACTTCCAGAGGACACGACTCCATCTAGGTGATCGTAGAACGACTCACCAAGTCGGCCCACTTTCTACCTATCAGAGAGCAGGGCTCAGTGGAGATCTTGGGACGCCTCTACGTTTAGGATATTGTACGGCTTCATGGTGTTCCATCGTCTATCATCTCCGATCGAGATTCTTTCTTTACTTCCCAGCTTTGGAAGGGGTTGTAGGAGGCATTTGGGACACAGCTACGCCTGAGCACTACCTTTCACCCTCAAACGGATGGTCAAATGGAGAGGACCATTCAGACTCTCGAGGAAATGCTCCATGCATGTGTCCTTGACTTTGGTCGTAGCTGGAAGGATCACCTACCCTTGGTGGAGTCTGCGTATAACAACAGTTACCACTCCACCATCGGGATAACACCATACAAGGCATTGTACAACTGACCTTGCAGATCACCTCTCTGTTGGACAAACCCTGGGGAGTCACCACTTGTAGGACCAGAGATGGTCCAGGCCATGACAGAGAAGGTTAAGATCATCCAGGAGAGGATGAGGACTACTCAGAGCCGACATAAGTCCTATGCTGACAGGAGGCGGAGACCACTGGAGTTAGAAGATGGCAACCACGTTTTCTTACGGGTCTCACCTCGGCGTGGATTACGGAGATTTGGCCAGGGCAACAAGTTATCTCCATGCTTCATTGGACCATTCTAGGTTCTCAGTAGGATAGGAGAGGTGGATTATCTCCTGACTCTTCCACCTCATTTGCACCGGGTGCACGATGTCTTCCACATATCTCAGCTGAGGAGATACGTGCATGACCCAACACATATCATCAACCATGGGGAGCTAGACATCGATGACGAGGTGACTTTTGTGGAGGTTCCGATGGAGATCGAGGATCGACAGGAGTGGGTCCTATATGGATGGTTGATTCCTCTAGTGTGCATCAGGTGGCAGCACGGGAACCTCCAGGAGAGCACATGGGAGCGGGAGGCTCAGATGCGTGCTCAGTACCCTCATTTGTTCCCCTAGTTTGTGTTGTATCTTTACGGGGATGTAAAGCCCTGAGGTGAGAGTAATGTAAAGACCTGTAAATTTCAAGGAATTTTTTTTCTTAAATTCTTTGGGATTTTTACGAGTATACATTTTATGACAACACTTGATTCCAAGGCCCGGTGTTCCCAGAATCAATTTCCAAAGTTTATCTCGGGTACATTCAGTGAACGAACGATCGGGTTTTTCTATCTTTTGAACCGGTGCTCGGAATTGAAATATGAGGGCACTGATGAAACCACAACACCGGTAATTGCTTAAGACGACCTTTCCCGAAGGTGTGTTTTCTCAGGAGGAGTTGTTAAAAATTGAGGATTAAATGTGAAGTAAATAAAATTATGGTACAAATTTTATTTTCTTTATCTAATGGTTATATCCTACATGGGGTAGTTGGGGTGGGACCCACAATCCCCTAACTACCCATGTTAGGATATTTGTGAGGTGGGGGCCACACGAGCCCCACCCCTTTACATTCCTTTAACTCCTCTAAACCCCCCTCTTAAAGTTGGAAACTCCCCATTAAATTTTGATATCCTTTAATTGTGTAACTCTCTCCTCTCTCCTCTTTAATCATGCCAACACACTTAATCAATTAAGTAAGTTATGTGTTTGAATTTTAAAAATTGAAATGCATGGATTGAAGTAATAAAATAAGATAAGTCTTATTTTATTTTGGGGGTTAGTTGTTGTGTGAAGATATTGGGGGAGAGATCTCTATTCTCTTGAAGAACTTCATCTTCTTTATTGAAGAACGCCAAGACTCCGAGGAAGAGCATCGACTCGGCGACCCCGGTTTCTTCTTCCTTTTCCTCCTCTGCAGCAAGGAAGGAAACAACGACGCAGGAATTCGCCAAGGACGTCATGCTTGTTCTCTCCATGATAAAAAGAGGAGAGACTACTTCCTCTTCAGACGCTCTCCATCGACATCTATGAAACCTCACCACGTGACGCCATCAACCACGACACCAACGTTTGTCATCATTTGTTGAGGTAGGGGTTATCTTCGTTCAAGTTTAATTTAACGTTCTTCGTTGATCAATTTGGCCGCTTGTTATCAATATAATGGGGGAAGATCGGACCGCAAAAACACGACCGATCCTCCTCCCCTTTTATTTGTTGATCCTCATTGATTTTACGGTGAAGGTGGCGCGGTGCCGTTGCACCGCGCAGAAACGAAAAGGACAGCGGCCGGAGCGGACCGCGGTGGTGGAGCGCAGCGCCATCACATCGCGCCGGTGAGACCGAAGGAGGCCATGACCAGAAGTGGGCCGCGACGGAGGGGCACGATGCCGTCGCATGGCACCGGTCGGACAGGAGCCGTGACCTAAGGCCACGACGATCGTCAAATGGGTGGCCGGCCGAGCCGGCCGCTGGAGCCACCTGGAGGCGGGACCCCCTCGGGTCCCGCGGTTATAAAAGGCCGGCCTTAATGGCCGGCTATTTCGGAATCAAGGGGGCGACGCCCCCCTTCGCACCCTGCTCGGCTGGGAGCCGAGCCGCGGTTGGATTCTGAGCTGGGCCGTAGGCCGCACGGGCCGGGCCGCCCGCGCCGAGCCGGGCTGACCGCACCGGGCCGGGCCAACCGCGCTGGGTCGGGCCGCCGACGCCAGGCTGGGCCGCGCCAGCCAGGTCGGGCCGTGCCATCCGGGCCGAGCCGCGCCCAAATGGGCCAGACCTGGGTCGGGTCGACCCATGGGTATTGGGCCGGGTCGGACTGGGCCCAAACCCCATATTCTCGGACAGATTCGTTCAAATGCCCATATCATGGGTTACAGACCTCCAATCGACACACCGTAAGTTGTGTTGGGATCCTTGGATAGAGACAGTTGTTTCAGTATATTAAACTCAAGATTTAAGTAAATTTTGGGTATGACCAGGTTGGTTCGAACCCAAAACCAACCAGGCCCTTAGAGCGGAAACGCTTAAAACTTAACGACCGGACGCCCAAATGGCGTGCCGTCAGTTACGTTGATTTTCCTCTTAGTGAGACGGTTCTTTTGGATTACTCCACTCAAGGATTGGACACAATTAGAGTACGGTCGGGTTGGTTTAAGCTTAAAAACCAACCGGGCCCCTGGAACGGAAAGACCAATATCTTTCAAACCAGGCGTCCGATTGACGCGCCGTCTGTTGCGTTGAGTTCCTATTGACGAGACGGAACTTTGTGATACATCAACTCTGGACCTCGTGATAGTTGATGTATCGAACCCTTGGCTCGTGGAGCAGACCCTCCCGGATTCAAGCGTGCTGTGTGCGGGAACCCTAGAGCTGGCTGCGACTGCGACGACGATGACGATTGTACTTGGATCCTACGTGGGTTCGACAACGAGGATGACTATAGTTGGATCCTTTGTGGGTTCGGCAGCGATGACGACTGTACTTGGATCCTAAGTGGGTTCGGCAGCGATGGTTACTGTACTTGGATCCTACGTGGGTTCGACAGCGATGAATTCTGTACTTGGATCCTACGTGGGTTCCGCAGAGGAGATGATTCAGAGGCTACATCTAATCATCTCCACCCCTCTTCGTGAGTAGTATACCCGTGTGAGATGAGTCTTGATTTTCAATCATTATCATCAATGTGATTGAATTCTTTCCCGTGTGGACTGTGTTGTGCTTGGGCTCGAGAGTTGGAGCCGAACTAGGGTTGATGACTTAGGTATATGTATGGGAATATACGTAAGTAGATTTGGTTGATACTTCATGTTTGTATCTTTCCTTTGTGGTTTATCCTTTGTGGATTCTGGGAGGCCTTCGGGGGTCTCGGGGTCCCTACTGAGTATCGTATACTCACCCCTACACAGGCTATGCCCGCACTACGTTTTGTTGGTTGCTGATGATGGACAACACTGATCGTGGTTGAGACCTGAGGAGCGGGATAATATATGGTGGTGGACTATCAGGTGGGACGTACACGGAGTGGACGGCCGGACTCGAGGAGCCAACAAGACTATCTGTACTCACCCTTCTGGTGGGAGTTCCGGAGGACGTCTTGGTGGTTGCTGCTCTACTTTTCATCTATTGTACTTTCTTTTTAGTTGTACTATACTTTCAGTTAGGTATGTATTCTGGCCCATTTACTTTTCATCACATACCTTTGTACTCAGTTTACTTAGTGTTTACTTCATCTTGCATACTCTGTGGAGTTTTTTTTCTTGTATAAAGGCAATGCCTTCCCTTTTATCAGGATTTACTCCTTTGGTGCTAGTCGCCATCCCCTGGCCTATGGAAGGCGGGCTTGGGGTAGTCACGGCACGGGCCCGGAGGACGGGTCATGAAAATCCCAGACAGCTGTATCCATATGACCTCTTGTGCGGTTACGACCTCATCAAAGCTCCTAAGCCCACTTGAACAGTAATCGGTGTGGGAAACAAGGAGCCGGATTTGGATTTACCTATCATATAAGGGTATAATAGGTGGAATCGCACAAAGAGAGTCACAACTTGAATATGCAGTGGGCAGGATGAACCACCACACTTAATGTTTGGGATCTATGGGGGTGGTGACAACAAAAAATGATAGCCACTGACCATGTTCGAAACACAGCTTACATATAGTGTGACCTGAAATGGGAACAACAAATGAGTATCAACCACTGCCCATATTCGCAACACATGAATTGTATCAATTTGTTGCTCAACATCCTCGAGGACATTTTCTTAAAGTGGTAGGGGAGCCATTGGGCTGAGTATCCATGCCAGTCGGGGGTCCTTTTGGGCATGAAGGATGATGGAGTCCTAATCAAAGGAGTGGTTGAAGCATAGTTGTGTCCGTGCATTTAAACGTCAAGTAGGGTGGTGAAAATGACGAATATCTCTGGGGAACAAGACGTATGGTGGGATCAAGATGAGATCAATGTGAATTAGGGAAAAATACTATACCATACCATATGTCTTGACCTTAGGGGAGATTTTAAAGTTCCAGCTAGGCCAACAGACGAAATTTCCGGCCGTTCCTACGTATCCCATGAATATGGGAATCAAGCCCTATGTAATTCTTAATGGCCCTGCTGTTTAATGTCATGTGGTGATGACGTGGGAGGATAGAAGAATGGGGATGGGGCATAGGGTGTGACCGTCATAATCCTAACACGAGTGGGGATAGAGAAGCCTTCACTATTCCTTACAAGGATACTCCAATAGGTCTACCGCCAATGGGGAAAAGTCAACGACGAGAGTTTGGGGGTTGGGATAAAGATGAAATTCTTGAGTGTTCCTATGTATCCCATGAAAATGGGAATCAAACCACACATAGTTCTAAGGGTGTAGTTTAATGTCTTGTAGGACGACATAGATTTTATAGTCATGTAGGACCGGCCAATTTAGGGCCATGCCGGACCCGGCAGTTTAACGTCATGCTGGACCAAACAGTTTTAGGGTCATGCCCGACCTGGTAGTTTAGGGTCATGTGGGACTAGATAGTTTTTGGGTCATGCCAGACTAGCCAGTTTAGGGTCATGTAGGACCAGACAATTTTAGGGTCATGCCGGACCCGACAGTTTAGGGTCATGCAGGACTAACTAGATCAAGCAAAGTATTGCTTGAGGAATTTGACATTTGTATGAGGAGTTATACACTCACCATCCATGGTCACTAGTGAGTACACACCATTGGGGTAAACCTTGTGAAAAATGAAAGGTCCTTCCCATTTGGGCTCCAACTTGGGTGGTTTCCTGCCAGGTATCATTGGTTTCCAGATGGCCAAAACTAAATCACCTTGTAGGAAAGAGGAGAGGAGAACCTTTTTGTTAAAGGCTCTACCTATCCTATTTTGTTGCCTTTCTAGATTGTGTAGGGCACGAAGCCTATTATCATCAAGTGCTTCTAATTCATCTAGATGAATTTCAGGTACCTTATCTGGTTCCTGCTGATCATTGACTGCTGTGTGTAATGAAGGCAACTGAATCTCGATAGGCAGGAAAACTTATGTTCCATATACCAGGGAATATGGGGTCACCTATGTGGAATTTTTAATCATCTTCCGATAAGCCTAGAGGGTGTTGGGGATCTTGTCCAGCAAAATCTTGTTGTTCTGAACAACCATTTTCAGCAAAATGTTAGAGAGGGTCTTGTTGAATGCCTCGATCTGCCCATTCTCTTGCGCGTGGAAGTGGGAGGTATGGTTAGAATGGATGTTGTACTTAGTGTACAATTTCTTCAACATGGTTGCTCGTATGTTTGTGCCATTATCGGTGAGCATGACGTGAGGGACTCCAAATCGTTAGATGATATTGGAGCTCACAAAGTCAATGATAGAACGGGCCTTGACCTCTTAGAGCGAAACTGCCTCTTCCCACTTGGAAAAGAAATCCGTAGTTGTCAGGATGAACCTGCACCGGCGAGCTGTCGCTGGTGGATATGGTCCCATGACATCCAGTACCTGGACTTCAATGGACCAAGAGTACATGGTAGTGTGGAGAGGCTCCGGTGGATGATACATGAAGTTGGCATGAACATGGAATGCATGGCATCTCTTCGTGAACTCGATGCAATCATGGGTCATGGAGGGCCAAAATTACCCCAGTCTCTTGATCTAGTGAGATAACTTAAGCCCGGTCTGATGATCCCCACAGGAACCGGGGTAAAACTCCTACATGGCCTGAGAAATCTCAAATCCTTGGATGTAACAGAGGAAAACACCATCGAACCCGTTCTTGTAGGGGATCTGCTCAAGACTAGGACCACTCTGGAGGGTAAACTGCAGCGCGCAACTTTAGATTTGCTCGTGCTCAGCCCGATTAGTCGGGAGGTAACCATTTTGGAGATACTCGAAAAAGGGGGCTCTCTAGTTGGGAGTCACTTCAACCACTACATCTGAGGGTCCTGGGGGTCCTGACGTGGAGGCCCTGGTGGTAAGATAGATTACTTGTAGGCCATAGTCATTATATGGTGTGACAGGATCAATGACTCTACGATGTTCCATGTGGATAATCAAGTCATCCTACTCGACCTTTGCAAGTGATGCAGCTAGGCAGGACAGGGCATCATCTTGACCATTTTGAGATCGAGGGACATGAGTAAATTCCAGCCGATATGGGAACTGGGCCATTAGTTTGAGAGTAAAATCCAACAATGGTACGCACTCTGACTTTTTGATGGCGTAGTCACCGTTGATCTGCTTGATGACTAGTTAGGAATCCTCTTTCACATGCAAATGGGGCACATCAATCTTAAGGGCCAGCTCAGGCCAGTGATTAGAGCCTGATACTCTGCCTCATTGTTGGTGCATCCTTTTGAAAATAGGAATGAGTACGACATAATGGATTGTGTTGGGGTAATAAAGACGATACCCAAGACTACTCTATTGAGCCTGTGATTATTGAGCCTCTTAAGAGTGGGACTTTGGGAAGCACCATCGAAATGCATCTGCCAACATGGGAGGGAATGATGTACTGAGAGGATTTCCTGATCAGGAAAATTGATATCCAAGGACTGTTTAGCAGGAGTAGGATGGGAAGCAAGGAAGTCTTCCAATGCTTTCCCCTTAATAGCTTTCTGAGGGACAAACCTGACATAGAACTGCTGAAGAATCATTTCCCACCAAGCTAGATGTCCTGTCAACATGGGGCGATTCAGAATGTACTTCAGTGGGTCTACCTGACACACCAGGTGTATCTCGTGGTGCTGCAAGTAATGTCTCAATTTCTGTATTGTGAATACTAGCACAAGAAAGCTCTTTTCGATGGGGGTGTATCTGGTTTCCATATAGATGAGCATACGACTGAGGTAGTATAGGATATTTTCTGTCCCCTCATTGTTCTTATGGATGAGAAGGGCGCCAAGAGATCATTCCAGGGTGGTCACATAAAGGACCAATGGATTTCTGAAGACAAGTGTCATTATGCCCAAATAATGGAGTAGATACTGCTTGATTTCCTTGAATGTGGTCTATCACTCTTCATCCCACTCATAGGAAGTTCCTTTCTTCATGAGTTGAGAAAAGGGCTTACACTTGCCGACTAGATTCGCAATGAATCGGCTTATATAGGCTAAGTGGCCTTGAAAGACTTCAAGCTCCCAAATATTGCTCGGGGGAGGCATCTGGCTGATGGCCTTGATCTTCTCCGGGTTGATCTTGATGCCTTGGTAAGTGACAACAAAGCCGAGGATCTTCCCATAGGTGACCTCGAAGGCACATTTCAATGGGTTCATCTTTAGGTGGCAGGAACCGAGGAAGCCGATGAGAATATGCTTCTTGCTTATGCCAGATACAACAAAACATTTCCCAATATCAGGGGTCATGGCCTCCAATCGATGGATTAGGAAGGCGTAGGCATCATCTAGACCAACCGAAACATGCTCAACCTCATTGTATTGAATCTGATTGTCTTGGATCTTATAATAGTCGGCATCCAGGTAACGGGCTTCACAAGAGGCAAAAGGATATGCATCACCTTGGAGCATGCCCACTCTACCATTGAGGGAGTATTTGAGGCACTGGTGGTATGATGAGGGAACCGCCACATGCAGGTGGAGCCTTGGTTTTCCCATCAATGCATTGTATGCGGTGTATTGGGAGACAACCATAAACTCAGTACTAGAAACTAGGCCACCGAATGGGTTTGTCAAACAAATTTTGCTGATCGGGGTCTGCTTTGTCCTATGGTATCCTTGGATCTTTAGGTTGGAGGGTGTCAAGTCATCTTCAGATAACTCCATCTTCCATAGTGTCCATGTTAGGATAAGGTTAATCCCGGATCCGGTGTCAACAAGACAACGACGAACCTCCACCCCATTGAATTGGCCAATTATGTACAGTGGGTGAATGTGCCCATGTAAGGGAGAACCTTCATATTCTCCGGAGAATGAGATAAAGGCATAGAATTCATCATTCTCTGTTTCTTCCACATGAAAGGCCTCTACTGCCGCGACATCCGTCTTAAACTGGAGGGGGATTCTTAAAGCCTTAGCGAGGGCCTCACACATATCTGTTGAGAGAATAAGGGCCTTAAGGATGGAAAGCCTTGATGAGATGCTAGAAAGGTGCTTGAGAACATCATACTTCTATACCAGGCATTACTTTCTGCTTGCAGGAGGTTGCTCTATGATAGGTGGTATGGTGGCCCCTACCGACTGGGCCGGTGGCTGACTGGTGCTGGGCATATCCCGCTGCTCACTAGTCAGATCCTGTTGAGTGGCTACTAGATGACAAACGGATGACTGAGACCAGCCTCTAGTAGGGCGTGGATGGTCGCGGCGTGTTCGAGGTGGCTCTTCCTGATACAGTAGCACAAACGGCAGTGAAGGCGGTCCTGATGACACCAGGTGATGAGGCTGCGTGTGTGGAGCTCTACGCTGGGCCTGCTGTCTAGTCTTAGTAACATGCACATCCTGGCTGGAAGTGCCAACTAATGTGCCTCTATGACCTATATAGTTGTGGATCCACCGACATTGGCATCAGCTGGTGACATTGGGGAGATCCTCCTGGCGCTCCCTTTCGTCGGGAGTAATGTAGGGGTTTACCAGCTCCATAATGTTAACCGAATTGTACCCTTGACTATCACTCAAAAATCCATCCACTTCTGAGTGGATTCTGGGAGGAATCCCCATCTTCAAAGGCATGAAGTTGCAGATAGTATGGGACGACGATGGCATTGGTGAGGTTCATTTCTTTCCCTTTCCCTCCGGTGTTTTCTCTTCTTGGAAGAGGCCGACTGAGATAACGATGCAGAAGTGGTGGCCACAGCTTCTAAAGGATTTGGCCAATTTAAGCATGCATGGATGATACTGTGGGTACAAGAAACCATTTTGTGAGCCATACAGTCATCATAATTCTGGGTCTTGCAGTTAGAAACTTCCGCCACTCGCCCACGCTATCGCTGCTGCTGTCTGACCTTACGACGACGCATGCCACTTGCGCAGGGGTCGGTCCCAACCTGACTATGTTGTTATCGAAATGGTCTTTAAGCCAATATTCGAATACATAACACTTCTTGAGAGTATTTCCTAGGATCTAGTGATAGAGGCAGATGTTGGGGAGATCATTGAGGTTCACATATTCTCCCCTTCTACACTCAGGCAAACGCACAATCCCCTATTCCAAGGCACTTCACAAATAGCAGGGAACCTGATTCTCATTAAACGAGTAGGTTTGGTTTCTTCTGTCCAGAAAGGGGGTCCTTGGAGCTTGGACCTGACGAGGATATGGAGGTGCCTATTGAGGAGGTGGAGCCTGGTTATCCCACATGGGTGGTGGTAGCGCATTGCGCGAGGGAACCTTCCAATTTAGAGGTGGATGCTGCTGGGCTGAAGGCTATGCCTGTGGTGGTAGGCCTCTACGAGGTTGTAAAGGCGGTTCCACTAGTAATAATTCTAGCTGTCTAGGGGCCTCTATTTGGGCCATTATAGCAGGATCAACTCTGGCAGCCCTCCTTGCAGGAATTACAGGGGGTAACAAACGTCCCTGACTATCCTATTGTAGGACTCATTCTAGGAACTAGGCCTTATCAGAGAAGTCTCAGAATCCTCTAGGGTAGTTCTGGGTGTTCAGAGTGGGAACCTGTTCTGTTTTAACATTCCCTACACACATCGTCAGTAATTGCTCCCGAGTCAGTGGCATGTCAAGAGAGTATGTGAGTCCTTTCCACCAGGTGATAAAGTCTGTGGCACGCTCATCAGGCCTCTATTTTCACTTTAAAAGGTCTACGATGCTTGTTTTCTGAGTAGTGGGGCTGAATTGGTAGAGGAATTACCTACGGAGGTCCTCCCAGCAGATCACTGATCTGATGGTGAGATGAATATACTAGAAAAAAATGCAGGCCCCTACAATGTCTCCACAAAACATCAGAGCTTGGCGGCCTCATGTTGCGTTGGAGTCCCTAACATGGGCCCACACCTTGAGGTGAAGTGGGCTAGAAGCTGTGGTGGGTCCCCTATCCCATTAATGGGGTAAAAGGTGGGATTCCCCAAACCCATTAGTGCCAGCATATCATCCAACCACACTAAATATGGCTTTCAATAACGTGGGAGTGCCACCTGTCACATTTCCAACTCCTCAAGGTGTGAAATGAGTGCCGCCATTGGATCATCCGGGCAGTTATCCCTCTCTTGATGGGGGTCCCAAAACACGAGTGTGTTGGTTGGTTCTTCAACATGGTAAGGTGGCTCGACAGCTTGTGGAGCGACTGGTGGAGTGACCTGTGGGGTAGCTGGGGGAACCCGAGCTGGGTTCCATGGATTTTCGCACTGTTCTAGAGGGTTTGGAAAGACATATAGCACCCTCTTACCGTATGTTTCAGCCTCAACCCTGTATGTGGGGGCAGGATGGTCAGGGTCACCTGGAGGCAGCTCGCTGAGGGGAAGTTGTTCGTAACCCTTCTTCCCTAGACTAGGATTTTCATAGTCTGGCCGTCGCTCTGTAGCACGTTCAGTGAAGAGTTCATTGACCAACTTATTCTGTTTGGAATGTTGTTGGTGCAACACAACCTTCTTAGGGTCCTCCTCTGTGTTCTGCACTGAGGCGGACGGGTCAGAGTGTTTGGTAGCTCCAAGGTTCTCTTTACCATTACCGTGATTTCGGCTAAGGAACAATGACTTAGTGGGTGCAGGGAGACCTAGTAGATTCCTCTGTTGGCGAGCAACTCTTCCTGATGGATCCAGTAGTGGTGGCATGACCTGAGGGGTTAATTCCCCATCAAGAAGCTCCAGCTCATTATCCTTGTCCACTATGTCGGCCATGTTGACTGTGAACCTTCCTGGGGGCATGTCCTCAATATCTTCTAGAAAGTCAGGATACTGTCAGATAGGAATGAAGAGGAGGGCAGCATACTGCCCCCATACATGGATTTTCACATGGGGGGAATCCTCCTTGATAATCTTGTGGAGTAACTTGAAACTATGAACGCATTGCTGTCGGAGGGCCTTACGACGGCCTGGTGACTCGGGGCATTGGGCCACAGGGAGTGCGACCAAATAAACTAGACGACATTGCTCGACATTGCCTTCAAAATGCGCTAGGCTCCTGGGATAAACCACTGGCTGATGACGAAGGAGGAAGTGCATTACCCAAAGGGTTTGGAGAAAACACTCAACTTCCTCTGGGGTGATGGATTCTGGCACGCATAAATTAGGCGCGGCCACAGGCCTAAACATCTTAGGGAAGTGGTCCACTGTGAGGATATTCCATAAGCTCATCGGCTCAAATTCAAGGTCTGCCCTTGATTTCCCCATTCTTCAACTGGGGGTGGCTGGGGAACTGGAAACAGAACTGAGGCCGACTGCTGGATCAGCAAGCTGGCAGGTGGGGATTACAACGAATGGGCGGACTGGTCGCCGAATCTTGGGCTATCCTCCGAAGAGTGTAGCAACTCAGCCACCACATCATGGTAGGATGGGCTGATGGCCGCAACTCCTGGCATAGGGGATAGGGCTACTGGTAATAGGCCTCACTACTGCTCTCCCACCATTAGTCCCCAGAATAGCTCTCTCTAATCTATAGTCGATGTAGAGAGTGCTTCTGGTGACGACGATGGTGATTTCATGACCGTAACCTGCGGGGTCACCAAATTTTTATCCTCCTGGATATACCTATAGATGTAGGAGGGAATCTGATGGACCTCACATTTTAGGAGCACTAGAATGATGCACCTTATTCCTACCCCAACTCTTGTCTCAGAGGAGTGAGGGGAGGGTTCTTGTGCTTAGTCGTACTCTGCTTCGGAGTCTGAGAAGCGAACTGGTTTGATCTCTGTCCAGAACTTCCTCGAATCTTTCTTATGGTGGCGACGACTTGCCTTCCTGCCCCTGGAAGGTTCCTTTGGACATGGTAGATTACTGACATGCGGAGGTCCTTCGTCCATACTGGTGCTAGGGCGGGGAGGACTTCCACCCAAGAAATCCGGGGTGTGAGGAGCACTGGGATAGATATCAAAAGGGATATGCGAAGGACCTCTATGGGAAGTGATGGAGCGTGTAGGACC
Source organism: Viscum album (assembly GCA_963277665.1). NCBI lineage: Eukaryota > Viridiplantae > Streptophyta > Magnoliopsida > Santalales > Viscaceae > Viscum > Viscum album. The sequence goes on along the minus strand of OY728140.1, from coordinate 1,238,398,458 downwards.
TCTGCTCGAGCACATAGGAGCATGGGTGGGACCCCAATGCTTGTTCCCTCTAATGACATCAGTATGAGGAGAGGCCTCGTACTGGTCGATCTAAACACGAGTTGGACCTCTGTGCTGGGCGCTGGTGAGACGAAGCTAGCCCTCACTCCTCTGATTGCTTGGGTGAGGAGGACCATCGCCAGATGATACAAGGACACGACGAGGGACCCCACGTTGAAGAGTGATCGGAAGTGAAACATCCCCATACCAACGGTCTATGGCGGGATGAATGACTCCATATCTGGTGTAGTGGGCATGGGAGAGACTTCCATAGTGAGCATCACTACCGTAAGGAGGACCCTCATTTGGATTGAAGGCAGCATGGGGTAGACCTCCATGATGAGCCTGGAAGTGGGGAAGGCCCGCGTTCTCCATGGTAGCAGTATGGGGAGGACCTCTGTACAGGGTTTCATCACTGCAGGTTAGTCTGTGATTGCCATTTCCTATACTGGTGACCAAGAGAGTCAACCCAGCCTACCCGTGGGGTAGTTGTATCCTCAATCCTTGTCGGGTGTATGGATTTCCTTGTTTAGAATACACAGGGAGTTGGTGGTATGCATCAACGGTGGCTCGGGCCACAGTAGCCACTGACGTTGACACCCCTTGGTGGGCGTCCTCTTCGGCTTGTGCCCGATGCTGGCATCGGGTTAGACAGAACGGAGCTGGTGGTGAAAGTGCATGGCTTACCTACTCCTCAGCTAGTAATACTGGGCGGTGGTGCTAACACGGCCAGGTGGGAGCCCTCGCTGGGAGCCCCTGGAATGAGACTCTAACCGGGCTGGCCCGAACTTTCCCTACCTCATCGGCGTAGGGAAGGGAGTCGTCAAAACGTTACAGGGACATGATCCCGAAATGGTTATATGTTCGGGTGGGGAGAAGTGGCTCCCTGAATAGCCCTCGGGGGTGTCATGGACGATGAGGTGTAGATGCCTCTAAATCCAGGCAGGCCATATCCCGAGTTGGGATAATACCCTCCTCCTCGTACCAGCATACGAGGTGATTCATCACCCTTCATTGGATGACCTCGGACGTGGAGATGGGGTGTGGGTGCCCCATGTTCATGGGTGTAGAGGTCATTGAGGAAGAGGCGAAGCCGCGCGAGACTTCTATGGTGGCACTGCCCCTACCCCTGCATCGGTGGAAAAGTGATGACCAGGTTCCAAGTGCAACAGCTTGGTTTCTAAAAACAGGGAGATTAACTCATCAGTGCTGAAATAAAATGGAAATCCATGACCAGTGCCCTAGACCCATTCCTCCTTCCATGGATGATAAGATGGATCCACACTGACAACATCGCAGACCGGGACGTCCAACATTCTACTGCCCCAACTTCTGGTGAGTTCCACACCAGGCCCGCTATTTTCTTGGCGGGACCCGACACCGAATAACTGGATCGGGTGACACACTATTACATTGATGTATCAAAAGCTAATAATATCCATATTTAGGATATGATCTTCACATTGGGTTAACCATTTCTATTTCTGACGCATTCATCGGCACACACACGTCCGTCTACTTGAGTATGGAAGGTGCGGTTTCGTTGCACCGCATTCCTGCTTAAAAAGGTGGGCGACATCCGTTTCTTATTCAGGGAAGTTTGCTCATTGATCCAAATGGGATGATGGGATATTGGTTTATCCTTCCATGGATTCCTCCTCTGAACTCGTCACCTATTCAGGGTCTCCTTTATAGATTTAAGATGTTGTTCGTGAAACTCTTCATAGTGCCATATCTTCATGAAAACTAGTTAATTACACTACATTTGTCAGGACATTCCAAAGGGTTCAGTCAGGGCATTAACCTTCGGTTAGGGGAGTAGTCACGTTAGACATCACTGGAGTGTCTGTATGCTGGAACACTGGAACGTCTGGGTTTCTTCCCCTTATTATAGGGCTTCTCGAGGGCACAGAATCTTGAGGCCTCCCACGTCGAACACAGGGAATCAAATTCCATAGGCATGTATATGATGTTTTCATCAGCTTCCCATGATTAACATGGGGTATGTCGTAGGTTTAACGTCTGGTGGAGATGGATTAGACTATTCAAAACACTGATTAAAGTTTATCAGATGGGTGAAACCTCTGGAGGGAACACTAATATTGGGGGGTGAGTTTTCATGACCTCACCAGGATATGGCGGCCTGGGTAACAATCAAGATAAATGATGAAGTGTTTGAATGGAGTGGATGGTGGATGGGATGGAACCTTCAGGAGGATGAAGATGAATTTGGGAATGAGCCTCAAAGAGGCTTCCTATGTATCCTCGTGGAAGGAGATCAAAGTCCTCGTAGTTCATTTAGTGTCGGCTTACCGCCGATTGAAGATTTCAAAGGCTTACTGCTGGATAGGGATTTCAACGGCTTACCACTGAATGAGGTTACAACTACTTACCATAGAATGGAGTTGAAAATGGATTAACAATGAATGGAGTCACAACGTCTTACCACGGGACGAGGTTGACAACGACTTACCGCTGAATGGAGTCACAATGGCTTACGTCTGGATGGGGTCAAACCTCAGGAAGGCTTCCTATGTACCTTATCTAGGAGACAAAAATCAAACCCATGTAGTTCTTGTGGGATGGGGGTTGGTAAAATGACGTGGAGGAGGATTTGGGGTCCAATGGTTATTGGTCTTGAGCCTCAGGGAGGTGTCCTACGTACCCTGTCATGGTAAGGATTGAAGTCCACATAGTTCGGGTATGGGTGTAATGGCTTACCGCTGACTGGGGGAAACAACAGATTACTGCTGATTGGGGGATATAACAGCTTACCGCTAATTGAGGTTCACATTTTAACATCACGCAGGATGGGGATGAACAATTATGAAGGAGGACCTGGAGCCCAGATAGATGGTGGGCTCGAACCTTGTAGAGGCTTCCTATGTACCCTCCCTTCGCAAGGATCAGAGACCTCGTAGTTCAGGTGGTGTGGGAACTAACATGAAGGGGGTCAGAATGACTGGGTGGTGGGCTTGAACCTCGTGAAGGCTTACTACGTACCCTGCCTCATCAAGGATCAAATACCACGTAGTTCAGGAAGGTGTTTGGTGAACCATCATGAAGATGGTTGGGACGACCGGTGGATGCTGGGATTGAACCTCAGGGAGACTTCCTACGTACCTTTCCTTGGAAAGAACCAAAGAACACATAGTTCTGGAGGGGTTGGTGATCTGACATGAAGATGGTCGGGATGACCAGTGGATGGTGGGCTTGAACCTCCAGGAGGATTCTTATATACCCTGCCGTGGAAATAATGAAAGACCACTTAGTTCAAGAGGGCGTTTGACGAACCGACATGAAGATGATTAGGATGACCGGTGGATGGTTGCCTTGAATCTCAAGGAGGCTTCCTACATACCTTGCCTTGGAAAAGATCAAAGACCACGTAGTTCAGGAGGGTGTTTGGAAAACTGACGTGAATATGGTTGTGATTACTGGTGGATGGTTTTCTTGAACCTCAGGGAGGCTTCCTACGTACCTTGCATGGAAAGGATCCAAGACCACGTAGTTCAGGTTGGGTGTGGGGCTAACACTCTAGGCTGCTCGTAGAGGATGTCATGGTTGATGCTTTCTCTAAGACCACATGAGTCATTCTTGGTGTGGGAAACAAGAGACAACAGTGACCTGATGATCACGTCACAAATGGTGCGTTCGTGGGAAATGGAGTGGGGCTTACACGTACATAGTGGCCCAAAGTGGAACCAGGGGATTATGCGTAGTTAGCAGCCCAAGGAGATGGAGATTGGGACTTTCTCTAGGATGGAAGTCTGGGTGGTGACAAAGCCCAGTGGGAGAGGGATTTGGCACCCAGGAAGAGAGGAGGAGCAGGGGTGCTGCCTCCTGCAAGGAAAGCCAGGGGCTTAAACTAGGGTGGCTGACCATTCCCCGTAGACAGACGCCGCTCCGATAAAGAGGATCTCATTCTATGTGTGGAATTATTTCACTCCCATGGAGACTAGTGGGCATAGAGAATGTACAAGGTGGGGTACCCAACGTATGATGCATGATGAGAGGCCATAGTTTAACATCATGTGCTGAGGACGAAGGTTCTTGGTAGTTTAACATCATGCAGCTCAGATGATGTGGGTTTACTCCGCCCCCCAGGACTTACATAACTGGAACCCTCTACACCATGGAGAAGATAAGGGACAAGCAACGCCGTGGTTGGGGGTATTATGGAAAGAACCATTGGGGAGTCCACATTAGCATGGCTATGTAAAGAAGAAATATCCGTTAGCATGCCTATGCGAAGGAGCATGAGGCGAAGAAACGCAACAAGAAGTATTGTCCAAGGTACTTTGAAATTGCTCTGTGCAAACTTGAGGGTCCACATAGGAAATGAGTGTGTGACGTAGGTGTGTCATGCATAAGAGAGGCTCAAACATGGTGCCTCAAGGTGAGGTTAGCACATGGGGTACATTTCAGAGAATGGGATGGGGAAAATAGGAAGTCTACGTGCTAGAGGGAAGGTTTGCACACAAGACGAAGAGGTTGAGTGCAAGAGGTACAGGTGGCATGCAAGATGGAAGGATTGCAAGAAAGACGGATGGGTGGTGTGCAAGTTGGACTGGTGGAGTTCAAGACGGAAGGGTTGTGTGCAAGATGGAAAATTTGCATGAAATTTGGATAGTTTGCACGTAATTTGGACAGTTTGCATGAAATTTAGACAAAATGCAAGAAAGAGCGCTTGACATAGCAGGGACTTGCGTGCAAGATCGGACGCCCTGTGCGCAAACAACCTATTGAAAAACAAAACACACAAGGATCAGAGGGCCCATCAGAAGGTTCCCACGGGGAACCTAGCGCACAACAACCAGTACATAAAGGCCATGGGTTTTTTGCGTGGTCGTAGAAGAAAGGATTTTCGTGCAGTAGAGCATCGCTTCGTCTTCTATAATCATCCCCAAAGAGCGGGGATATGGTTATTTTCATATCCAGTGTCATTGGAGTGGTGTGAAAGAGCATGGTGCGCAAACCCCGTTCGACTTCTCCTTGGGCGCGAAAATGGGGCTGGGTGCGCAAACTGATGTTCTATATCTCCTTGTGTGTGGAAATGAGGTCGGGCGTGCAAACAGATGTTCGATGTCACCTTGTGCGTAGAAATGGGGTCAGGCATGCAAACCCTAGTTCGACGTCTCCTTGGGCACGAAAACGAGGCGGGGTGCGCAAACACCCGTTCGGCGATGCCTTGGGCTTGAAACGGGGTTGGGCATGCAAACACCTATTCTCCGTTGCCTTATGCGTGAAAGCGGGGACGGAGCGACCAGTCGTGGAGGGCTGCATTTTGGGTGCAGAAGGGAAGGCCAGTGCAAAAACCCCCGTTCAACGTCTCCATGGGTGCTGAAATAGGGCTGGGGTGCCTGGGCATGGTGGGAGGCAGTTTGGGTGCGGAAGGGAAGGCCGACATGCAACGAATTGTATGTTGGTTATCCTCTTGTGCGCGCCATCCAAAACTTGTGCGCGCCCGCCTCTCGAGCCCTAGGATCTCCTTTTTTGCATCCAAGATTCATTCGGTGATCTTTTACCCTCCCATTTTTGCCCTTCCCTGGATTACGACATCAACAATAGCCACAACCTTGTTCGATCCAGACTAGGATGAAAGAGTCATTATCATTACTCACCACCGGATGGTCTTGCCATTCCTCCAGAGTAAAATGGAGGAAATTGATGAAATTAGCCCTATCTCTGAACCTTATGGTCATACCACTGGTTGGATTACACCGATTGAAAAATACCTTTGGAATGGTGAACTACCACCAGATATGACTGAAAGGGAGCAGGTCCAAATACGGGCATTCAATTTTGTCATGTATAATGGGGTAAACCAAGAAAAGGTCCTCTACAAATGAGGCCTTGATGGAGTCTTTCTCAGGTGCATTGATGGTGAAGAAACTAATTCCATCATGAAAAGGTGCACACTAGAGTTTGTGGAGCGCACCAATCAGCAACAAAGCTCTCTCACCAAATCCAAAGGCTTGTGCATTACTGGACCACCATGATACATGATTGTTCTATATTCACCAAGAAGTTCCATTCCTGCCACGTTCATGATAATTTTATACACGACCCACTAGAGTTACTTCATACAGCTAAGTAATCTTGGAAATTCGTCGCCTAGGGGATGGATGTTGTGGGACCATATCCCCACGCTACAGTTAGACATTTAAAATTCATATTCATAGCGATCGAAATCTTTTCCAACTGGGCCGAACCCATGCCCCTTAAAGAAGTCGAGGTGAAAAACATCATTATCTTTGTGAAGACCAACATCATTAACAAATTTTTTGTCCCTCATACTATCCTGATGGACAATGAAAACAACTTATGCTCAGTTGAATTGGACAAGTCATACCAGGAGTATGGAATTAATGCCAATCGTTCGTCCCGTTACCATACGGCGACCAATGGGAAGATATAGGCTTTCAATAATACTCTGTCCAACATACTTCAAAAGATTCTTGATAAGGATAAGAAATCGTGGCCATATAAACTCTTTCATGCTTTGTGGGCTTACTGGACAATGACCTCCACAACCACACAGTCTACCCCACACTCACTAGTATATGGGGAAAGTCAGTTTTTCCTATCAAAATCCAAGTGCCATCACTTCGTGTGGACATTTGTGATATACTATCCATGGATGAGCAATACCAGAGACGGTTTGATTAATTGGAGCAACTAGATGATAAAAGGCTGCACACTCTGCACTATTTGGAAATCTACCGAAATCGGATTGTATGAGCCTTCAATAAAAAGGTTTTCCTTCGATTCCTTAGAGAGGAAATGGTGTTAGTCCTTAAAACCCCGATGATACTCGGGAAGAATCCCCCAAATCTTGAACCAAAGTGGGAAGGACCATATGTCATACATAGGGTCTATTCCAATGGAGCATATACCCTGATATCAATGGATAGATAGCTCATCACGACTCCTATAAATACGAAGTTATTGAAGAAATACTTCGCATAACAGAAATTCCATGTCAAAGGTATGAGATATCTAACCCTAAACTACAAGTTATAAAACCCTCAATACCTAGGTCCAAGCTCTATGACCCCAAACTGTGAGTTATAACATCCCCCATGAAGCCATGGTCCAAACTCTAAGACCTTAAACTATGAGTCATTGTCTTGACCACATGACATTAAACTTTATGGTATTAGTCCATGCAACACGACATTAAATTGAAATTCCATGGTCCAAAATCTAAGAACATAAATTATGAGTCATTTTCCAGACCACATGACCTTAAACTATAATGTATTAGTCTATGAAACACGACATTAAACTGAATTCCACGGTCCAAACTCTAAGACCTTAAACTATGAGTCATTGTCCTGACCACATGACGTTAAACTATACGGTATTAGTCCATGAAACACAACATTAAACTGAAATTTCATGGTCCAAACTCTAATACCTTAAACTATGAGTCATCATCCTTTCCACATGATGTTAAACTATAAGGAACACATCCTTGAAACATGAAAATAAACTGTGACTAATGTCCTCACTGTAGGACGGTAAACTACATGACATAAAATGTTTTAATCGCATGAAAATAAACTGCATAATCTCCTACAGAACTATGTATGGATTGATTCGTGCCCTTGTAGGATACGTAGCGACACCTAGATCCTTGATCTTGGCCCAGCCCCACCAAAACAAATTTACCCCCATCATATCCTCTACCTCCCAACACTTTCGAAGGAAACCCTATGTCCACTCCTTGTTTCTCACAATTAGTATGACTCACGTGAAAATAGAATCTGTGGAAAGGATTATCCTATGTAAATAAGTAATGGAGATGTATGGTGGACCTTGAATCGCTAGTGAATGAAACAAAAATTTCCCTACACATCGAGCAAACATTTTTACAGAGCATCAATAACTACATACAGATTGATTCCTGCCCTCGCAGGATACGTAGTGACGATCGAATTTGACATTCCGGCAAAGTCATCATAAAAAACTTCCCTCAAATGTCCCTACAAATCGATAGAACATTTGTATGGAGCATCAATAACTACGTATGACTTGATTTATACCCTCGCAAGATACGTAGTGACACCCAAATTCGGCATCCTGGACCAGCCATAAAAAAATGCCCCTTTTCCCCATAAGTAGGCCAGACTTGTTTGGGGAGTCTATGAAAGGTCCTATCACATGAAAATAAACTACAAAATTCTTCTAGAGTTATGTGTGGACCTGTCCTTGGTATTATGAGATTCCGTACATGCCTCTTAGTCATGAGAATTCAAAAGATCCTGCTTCCCCCTATACATATGAGTCATACCTATATGGAATCTCTAAGTAGTTCATAGTTAATCATGGTCCGGGTAATCTCACGTTCCCAGGAACATCTTTCCCATTTTTCACACTCCATACCTTGGGAAAACATAGATCCCCATCTTAGTTGAAAAGAAAGTGTCATGTGGACACCTTTACTCAACTATGCATATCATGCCCCGGTGGCTCTACATATGTTGCCCACAAAAATGACCATCAATCAAAGGAAAATTCATCCCCACGAGAGTCCTCTCCTATCTTAGTATTTCCAATAGCTTCCAAGCCCCACGTCATCCCTCCTAATTCACGTTTCCATCAGGACTATGGTTTACACCTTCTATCATCACTCACGTCTAAGGAACATCGGAACATCCTAATTGTGATTAACCTAAAACTATTAAACATCTTTATGAAAGTATAATCATCATTACCAAATGACTCTAAACTACATAGAATTAAATTCTCACTGCATGACTTTAAATAGAAAGGCCAAAATCATCTTTTTTGTACGACTTTAAACTACATAATAATGGTTTAATCCCAAAAGTTCCCTATAATATTGATTTTTCTATTCCTATAAAATGACACGAAATCCTCGTAATTCTTTATTTCTCACACCGAGCATGAATAACGTGAGATTAGGGATTTCAGCGAGAGATCCACCATGGCATTATGGAAAAACAATCTAGGAATTTAGTCATAGCAGCTGTTTCTGACGCTTTCGCCGGGGCGCGCGCATCCGTCTGTGGAGGACGCGCTGCTGTTGCCCTGCATTACCGCTTTCCAAAGGTGGGAGGAATTCACTCCTTATTCAGGGACGTCTACTCCTTGATCGAAACGGGATGATGGGATGTCGGTTCTTCCTTCTGGCGATTCCTCCTCAGAACTCGTCACCTAGTCCGGGTCTCCCTCATAGATTTAATACGTTGTTTGTGAATCTCATTCCCAGTGCCATATCGTCATGGATGCCGGTTAATTACACTACTTCTGTCAAGACATTCCATGGGGTCTTGACATGGTAGCGACCTTTGGTCGGAGTAGACGGCAACATCAGGCATGTCAGGGCATCTCTGGGTGCATGGACATTGGGGAACCTGTATTCTTCCTCATGAGAGGGAATCTTAAGGGTGCATAACCCGAGTCATCCCGCGTCGAGTGAGGGGAATCATATGCCATAGGCATGTGCCTGAGGTTTTCCTCAGCTTCCCGTGTTTAACACAGGGCATGTTGCAAGATTAACGTCTAGCAGAGACAGTTACACCAAAGGCGTGTCATCCGTGGTTTTCCTCAGGCATCTCGTGTTTGTCATGAGGTAGGCCGCGAGTTTAACGTCTTGGAGAGACGGCATGAGGGTGATCAGAACGTCCCATAGAGATGGATCAAATTGGTATATCCCTAGGAGGGAACACCTGGAAGGTTTACCAAGGGGATGGATCAAAATGCCCAATGAGGACGGGTCTGAGGTGATGCGCCCCATGGAGGGGAGATGTCACACCGTAATGGCTGATCTGAACACCGCTGAGGGCGGATCAGGGGAAGTGCACCCCAGGATGGGGTACACCACGGATTACCATTAGTTGGGATTGAACCTCTTGGAGGTTTCCTACGTACCCTGTGTAGGGGACAGGGATCAAAACCCACATAGTTCAGGGTGATGAATCAGGGTGTACACAGAGGAAAACGACCCAGAGATATACTGGGGCTCACACGTGGAAAGCGGCCCATGCGCCGCTAGGAGCAGCGAGGAGGTGGATAGCATGATCCCACCGAGATGTGGCGGCCCAGGTGAGAATTAGGATGGGTGATGGATGGATGAGTGAAATGGAGGAGGATGAAATGGGACCATCGCAGGGGTGATGGTGAAGTTGGGCTTGAGCCTTGAAGAGACCTCCTACGTATCCCCGTGGTAGGGAATCAAAGCCCGCGTAGTTCGGGATGGTGCCGGTGGACCGACGTGAAGGTGGACCTTGGTCTGATGGATGTCGTCAATGAATCAACGTGAAGGTGGACCTTGGTCCGATGGGCATCGTCAGCGTACCGACATGAAGGTGGACCTTGGTCTGATGGGCATCGTCAGCGTACCGACGTGAAGGTGGACCTTGGTCCGATGGGCATCGTCAGCGTACCGACGTGAAGGTGGACCTTGGTCTGATGAGAGATGGGCTTGAACTTCGGGGAGGCTTCCTACGTACCATGCCTTGACATGGATCAAAGAACTCGTAGTTCAAAGGGTTTCATCGGTGAACTGACGTGAAAGTAGACCCGTGGGTCCACTAGTGGTGGGCTTGAACCTCTGGAAGGCTTCCTACGTACCATGCCTTGACATGGATCAAAGACCTCATAGTTCAGGTGGGAATGGGTGTGTAGTTTAATGTCATGCGGGACGAGGGGGAATACAGTTTAACATCATGCTGGATGAGGGCATGAAGTTTAACGTCATGCGGGATGGGGCGTGCAGTTTAACGGCATGCTGGACGAGGGAGAAACTCGACGTGAACGAATGACCGAGCAATGTGTCTTGAACCTCATGGAGGATTCCTACGTACCATGCCTTGACATGGATCAAAGTCCTTGTAGTTTGCTGGTATGGGGATTACGCTCTGAGACGGCCCAAGAGGGGGGATACAGTTTAACGTCATGCGGGACGGAATACAGTTTAACGTCATGCGGGATGCGATACAGTTTAACATCATGCGGGACGCGATACAGTTTAACGTTATGCGGGATGAGATACAGTTTAACGTCATGCGGGATGGGATACAGTTTAACGTCATGCGGGACGTGATACAGTTTAACGTCATGCGGGACGAGATACAGTTTAACGTCATGCGGGACGGGATACAGTTTAACGTCATGCGGGATGCGATACAGTTTAACGTCATGCGGGACGAGAGCGAAACTCTACGTGAATGAACGATCGAGTAATGTGGTTGAACCTCATGGAGGCTTCCTACGTACCATGCCTTGACATGGATCAAAGTCCTCGTAGTTCGCTATGGGTGGGGGTCAGGGTCGGTGCTCACTCTAAGCCCACGTGAGTCATGCTCGGTGTGAGAAACAAGAGGTTGCAAGGACCTGACGATCACGTCGCGAAGGATGCGTCCATGAGAAGCGAAGAGGGGATTACGCGTTAGGCGGCCCATAGTGCTGGGACTTACTCCAGGATGGTGGCCTAGGAAAAGGATGATGATAGTTTCGGGCTTGATCCTTGAAGAGGCTTCCTACGTATCCCCATGGAAGGGAATCAAAGTCCACATAGTTCTTCTGATGACGGCTTACCGCTGATTGGGGGTTCCAATGGCTTACCGCTGGATGGGATCACAACGGCTTACCGCTGGATAAGGATGTCAACAGCTTGCCGCTGAATGGGGTCGCAACGGCTTACCGCTGGATAAGGATGTCAACGGCTTACCCCTGCAAAGGGATATCAACAGCTTACCACTGATTGGGATCACAACAGTGGATGGGGCTTATGCGAGGAAGCTGCCCAGGTGCCGCTAAGGAGTGACAATGGTGAATGGGGCTTATGCTAGGAAGCTGCCTGGGTGCCGCTATGGAACGACAATGGTGAATGGGGATTACGCTAGGAAGCTGCCCGGGTGACGCTATGGAGCAGCAATGGTGAATGGGGCTTATGCAATGAGCTGCCTGGGTGCTGCTATGGAACGACAATGGTGAATGGGGCTTATGCAAGGAGCTACCCGTGTTCCGCTAAGGAGCGACAATGGTGAATGGGGATTACGCTAGGAAGCTGCCCGAGTGCTGTTATGGAACGACAATGGTGAATGGGGCTTACGCTAGGAAGCTGCCCGGGTGCCGCTATGGAGCGGCAATGGTGAATGAGGCTTATGCAAGGAGCTGCCCGGGTGCCGCTATGGAACGAAAATGGTGAATGGGGCTTATGAAAGGAGCTGCCCGGGTGCCGCTAAGGAGTGGCACTGGTGAATGGGGCTTACGCAAGGAAGATTCCCACAGTGTATGGGGCTTACGCTCTGAGGCAACCCACAGTGCCTTCCTCATGTCTGGCCATGAGGGCATCCCAACTCACTAGCGGGTCGAGGTAATCACCTATGCACTAGTGCACAAGCGGGATAACGCCAAGGGCATTGGAATCTATCCTAACAAAGGGAGATGAAAAGTGTGAATCACATGACCAATATTCAGAATGTCATGAGAGTGGCATGGTGATGGAGGATAACTGTTGACCGTGGCGGAAACGCAGCATCCATATCACGTTATCCAGAAATGAGGACAAACAAATGAGGGTCGACTATTGACCGTGTTCGAAACACAGGACCTGACTCAAAGTGTCGCCCAAAGTCTTCCAGGGCGTTGGCCCAGGACAGCAGGCGGACCAAAGGTCTATAATCCATACTGTTAGGGGGTCCCATTAGACTTGGAAGTGAGTGACGATCCGAATGAAGGACACGCAAAGCATGGGGTGGAGTGATGGAATGTTTTAATGGATTCCAATGCTCTTGATATTACGCCACTGTGAGCATGGAATAATGCATCTCATGCTAGGAGCATAAGGCATCTCTCGTATAGGGCAAGAGGAATCCTATGTTTGGAACATAGGGATTACTACAATTTATAGTCATATAGATAGGACTACTGGAATCTCATGCTAGGAGAATAAGGCATCTCTCGTATAGGGTAAGAGGCATCCTATGTTTGGAACATAGGGATTACTATAGTTTATAGTCATGTAGATAGGACTACTGGCATCTCATTCTAGGAGCATGAGGTATCTCTCACTTGGAGCAAGGGGAATCCTATCGTTTGTTAGATAGAGAGTACTACAGTTTATAGTCTTGTAGATAGGACTATTGGCATCTCATGCTAGGAGTATGAGGCATCCTACCATTTGTTAGATAGGGTGCACTACAGTTTATAGTCATGTAGAGAGGACTGTTGGCATCTCATGCTAGGAGCATGAGGCATCTGTCGTATAGGGCGAGAGGCATCCTATGTTTGGAACATAAGGATTACTACAGTTTAGAGTCATGTAGAAAGGACTGCTGGAATCTCATGCTAGGAGCATGAGGCATCCTACCATTTTTTAGATAGGGTGCACTACAGTTTATAGTCATGTAGAGAGGACTGTTGGCATCTCATGCTAGGAGCATGAGACATCTATCGTATAGGGTGAGAGGCATCCTATGTTTGGAACATAAGGATTACTACAGTTTAGAGTCGTGTAGAAAGGACTGTTGGGAAGAAGGTTCCTAGAAATGGTTGGTGTTGGGACTTACGCAAGGGTGGCCCTTTCTGGTTCAACCTAGCATAGGAGACAAGTGATTGGGTTTGGAGGAGTTACCTGAGGAATGGTTCGACTCAAGGTACCCGGGGAATTGATGATGAGAATCTCAACTCACGACATGGAATGAAACCAAGAGGAATATGTCAACTGAAGGTGTTACATGGTGTGTGAAGGAGTATTTCAAATCATGGTGTTCCATAGGTGGAAGGTGGGAGCGCATAAGGGCGCAATGGAAAATCCCGGCATCCCGGCCCGAAAAGTTCACGGTGCGACTCTCCATTTTTCATGGGAGTCTGTGACGGTTGCAAAGGGACCGGCCCGGAGGGCCGGGACCGCAGCCCGGCACTGACCTCGTGCAGGGGTGGGGGGGCGCAGCCCCCGCAGTATGGACCGGTGGGCGCGAAGGTAGGATCCTTGAGAAGGATAGGTCTTCGCGAAGTAGCTTCGTGGAGCAAGGCCTCGCGGAGCAATGGTCTCTCGCGGAGCAAAGGGGTATCGCGGAGCTTGGTCTCGCAGAGAAGCATCGCGAAGCATGGGCTCACGGAGAAAAGGGCTCTCGCGGAGCTTGGTCTCGCGGAGCAGCATCACGAAGCATGGGATCGCAGAGAAAAGGGCTCTCGCGGAGCTTGGTCTCTCGGAGCAGCATCGTGGAGCATCGGCTCGTGGATCATGGACTCATGGAGTCTCGGCTCGCGGAGCAGCAACGCAAAGGAAGCTGCTCGCGGAGCATGGCTTCGCGGAGCCACAATGCGGAGCTCCGCTCGGCCGCCCAAGGGGTGAAGTGGCCGTGGCCGTGGTCGTCCGTCCTTTGAAGAAGGTGGGTGAGATGGGTATTTATAGGCAAGGGGCGCTGCGAATCAGAACTCCTGTGCCTCCTCAGGTGCTTCGCGGCACGCTCGCGAACGTCAAATTCGTTCGCGGAGAGGTACCGCCTCCGGAGCTTCGCGGCGGGCTCATGAACGACGAATTTGTTCGCGGAGAGTTACCGCCTCCTGAGCTTCATGGGACCGCAATGCTCGGGTGCTTCGCATCGGTGCTTCGCGTCCATGCTTCATGAGGGGTCTTCGAGGCGCATCGCAAATGTCAAATGGGTTCGCGGAGCCTCTCGCCTCATTACTTCGCGGTGGCGCTCCGCGATCACGGAGGGGGGCTTCGCGAACCAGATTTCCAGCCAAACTTCAAACATCCATAACTCCTAATCCGTAACTCCGTTCGGGCCCTACGACCTACCAAATAGAAGCTTAATAAAAGTTCTACGATCTTGGATCGTGTATGGAAGCATTTGGAAAATTTCAGGAACGCGTTTTCTGGGGTCTACAGCAGCACAACCCTAAAAGGCGTGTCACGATTTCCTACCTAGAGAGGAACCCCATGTCTTGGTCACATGATGTTAAATAACCTGTTATCCCAAAGATGGAGTGAATGACTCACCCTGCGTACGAGTGATATCTACATAAGGGACACCTGATTTCATGAGTAAATTGCAACTCAAATGTACCCAATATGTCTAGATACACTCATACCACACACCAAACTCCATGCATTGAGTGATTTTGAATCCCCATAACCCTCAAAGGCCATCGGAGACAGAAGGCTAGTGTCATGTGGACACATTTTCTTGACTATGCACATCATGACCTAGTGGCTCTACATATGTTTCCCACAAAAATGGTTGTCAATCGAAGGAAAATTCATCCCCAGGAGAGTCATATTATATCTCAATACTCCCAATGTCTTCCAAGCCTTGTCTCATCCCTCCTGATTTAAGGGTCCTCAAAGTCATCATTTTCACTTTCCTCATTACACATATCCTAGATATATCAGAGCATCCGACCTCGATTAATCTATGGTCCCTTTTGAGGTTTCTAAATATATCCCATATGTATGCGTGAAGTTGATCCACATACAAAGGAAGGGTGCCCCCACTCGTTTATAGGGTTCCTCAAAGAAGATCATTTAAAATGCCCTATTTTGTTGCTCAGTTTCACCCCTTGTCGAAGGTCACATACCATATTTAGAAATTCCCCAATCTCCATAATCCTCAATGACCATCAGAGATAGAGGTCCAGTGTCCTGCAGACACCTTTTATTGACTATGCATATCATGCGCTGGTGACTCTGCGCATATTTCCCCAAAAAATGAATATCAATCAAAGGAAAATTCATCCCCAAGAGAGTCCTTTCTAGCTTTTTTATGCTCAAATTACGTTCATGTTTTGTTACACCCCCAGATTTGGAAAACTCATGTATAACAACTTATATACCTCTTTCATTCCAAGTGCCTTTGACATAAAAAAAGACTCTTAACTGGGATGACCATTCACCAACTCTCCCTCATGAATGTAAGAAATGTGCAGTAACAGTTTCCCACTCAAAGACGATATGAATGTTCCTAATATTTTTAGAAAACACTACTCATACGAGCTACCCATTATGGCTCCAAATATCCAAATAAATTCAAAATGTTGAAAATCCAACCTAGCCATTGGAAATGGAAGGATAGTTTCCTATAGACACGTTTTCCTAACTATACACATTATTCCCCGGTGGCTCTGCATATGTCACCCACAAAAATAGCCATCATTAAAAGGCAAATTCGTCCTCATGAGTGTCATTTCCTAATTCTGTATGCCTAAAACGTCTCCTGAGACTCATTCATGTCTAGAATCCACAAATTATGGGTCAATAAAAATCACCAATCCATGTTTGAAGGATATTAGAAAATTTTTGACTGACAATCCGATGTCAGAGCCATTGCCCTGTTATGTCTGATCAAAGCTGTTCGACCTAAAATACCAGTAATAAATTTTATTAGCAGGACTATGAACTTCCATAGAAAGAAAGAAATGCCTTACTTTCCAGAGGGAAAATACATTAAAGGAACCTCTGGGTAAAAGTTTAGTATGAGTTCACTAAAAACATTAAGCCATCATAAAAGGCGTAAAGCTTATTTGTTCGAAGACCTACAAGGGGCATCCAAAGAAAAATCCAAGTTATAACTGCTAAGACCATGTCAATCAGGATTAGGAAAAAATTAGGGTAATATATAAAAAAGGACACAAAAGTTCATGGGGTTTTCCATGAAACCCCAACAATAGTCGAACTACGCTCACTGACTCCCACGACTCAGGAAAAAATTAGAGCTCGATTAAATTATTTTACTTTACTGATTTCAAGTCATGGTGTAAATTATACCTAATTGAAATGATGTCGATAGGAAAAGTTAAAGAGAGAGATATTTAAAAGCCAAATCAGTTCCATTGAGTTCATCAAAATATGGAGGAACATCCCCAATTTGGAGTCTCTCCAAAGTATCAAAAAAGAAAGAAGAGTACATATAATGATTTGGGATTGAACTATAAAAGGGCTCAATTTTCCCTTTCTAGAAGGATGGAAAGTGATTGCCATGGGCCGTCGATAGTATACTCCCAAAAATCTCTTTCCTCTATTTCGTCCTTGGCCATCGGATGCACTTGTTCCAGAATGACTTTAAGGTCATGCCCTTTCTTCTAGATGGCCTCATAATTAGCACTTGAAGAGAACAATTGTTCCCTCAACCTTGCTGCAAGGGCCTCAAACTCCTGAAATTATTCCTATTGGGTGTCCACCAAATCATGAGCCTTCACCTCCTCGGCCTTGAGATGATCAATTTATTTTGAAACATCTCGGACGGTCGCCACCTGGTGATGGGAAGAATTGAACTTTCCCAGATTTTCCTCACAGGAGGCAAGGTCTTCTCAGGCAATGATGATTTGGTAAATAAGGAGGTGTAAGTGTTGATAATCAAAGCTTTTTGAACCCATCACAGTGAATAATTGTTGAAAATTGTCACCCTCGTCAGAAAAATTGGCTATGAGTGTCTCCATAACGAGGGCACATAACTGGTGCCATGCCTCCTTGCACACTACCTGATGCCTTGCCACAACACCAGTACTTTGATCCTCCTCCTTCGCCACATGCATATAAGAAGGAAGTTTCACCCTAGAAATGGAAAGGGACCCAAGATAGGCCACCCAAGATGGAGGACTCTCTTTTCTCTTAGATGGCCCAACCACTAGATCTGGATGCAAAAGACTAACCACAGCTTCCAAGATGATCCGTGATACTCGGATGATTCCACTCTCATTAAGATCTTGGGAAATATCTCCAGGAGGGGAGTAGTCTGAATCACTCCCCACTGAAATGGGTTGTACTGATGAAACCCCTCCAAGACACTTTTAAAGATGGAACGAACGCATTCCTACCACAAGAGCAGGTGTAGGAGGTGTATCCATCTTGGTTGATGCCAGGACGGAAGTAGAAAGCAAAGATGTTGCACTCTTTGCAGTAGAAGGAATGTGTAGTGTTGTCATTGTGGAAAGGATGAGGCATGAAATGGTTAAGGGTTTCTGCACCCGCCGAACTGGTTCTTTCAGCATCTTGCTAGGGTAACAATATTCTATAGTTGAGAATACTCCAATGCCAGAAAGGTGGGCCCTATTGTGTTAGGAATGATAATCTACCTAGTAGCACCTTCATGCATCATCATAAGCCACAATTGGTGGAGAACCACATGATGAGATTCTCCCCTTAGTTGAACAACTAGAAGCAGTACAGTCTGATGAAGGCATCCGAATTTCCTAAAAAAATGGTAGGGGAGGTATGGATCAAAAATGACTACTTGGTCTATACGAGTAGTGATCATCTCATCTATAAGGTTGATGAGGTATGATAATTCCTCTAAGGGACCACCCCTGCCACTTCTCAATGATCCATGAGGGGTAGGATGCAGTGAAAATAAGAAATGAGAGGCATTATTCAACAACCCAAGCACATCAATAATGTTCAGAGTCCTGGGATGAAAGACAGAAATGTTATGAAGACTAGGATGAAATTAAGAATGGGGAACCCTTATTGTATGCTGGTATTCATAACTGGGGAAGTGTTCCCCCATCCACTCGTATAAGAATTGGAACGATCCATTGAGATGATGAAGAGTCCAACCATACAGTGTCTTTCCCAGCCATTCATAAAGCCGGGCGAGGGTAGGAAGGGCCAAATTAATGGGTCGACCCTCTACCAGTATGGCCACCATCATCAAGGTATAGGCCTAAACCCCGATATATACGTCATGGGATGTGAAGATCCATCCACTTAAAAACAGGGAAAAGAAACCTTATAGTCTAAGTGTAGGTGAAACGTCTAACCAAAACTCATATCCCCATGTGGCATATCGCCCTGCTTCAAGGGTAGCACAATATGACCCTGGAGTTTGGAGGGACTAGCGAGTGGGATGAGTTCGACTACGGTGAGCCCCCAGCATGGGTCCGTTCGTCTGCAGAAAAAAACTTGTCTGCGCTTCGAATGGGATGAGGGAAAGAACCTCGATGGGATGATTTAGTGACCCCTCTTCAATGACCTGTAAGATCCTTGCCAAAGGGGACATGTGATTGGTGTCGTTCCATGTTGAGGCTGCTAGAAGAAACTCATCATACATTTCAACAAGGATAGGGAGTCCCCTGAGTTGGTGGATATCCCACAGGTTGATCCCCACCTCCCCATGAAATAAGTGGAAGGTTTTCATTCTTGAACACTAGAGGATTAACAATTCTGAAAGGACTCCATCTGGGGAGAAGACTGCAAACTGAGAAACCTAGGTCGTAGGATACAAGTCCACCACCACCAACAGGTCGGGGGACTCCAAACAAGAATGATGCACCCATAAATCCCAAGCCTACTCATCATAAAAACATCCTAAAAACCTCAAATACCACTTAGTGCTCCACCCTACACTAGGATTTTCTTGGGATATGCTGATAATGGATCAGTATTCTTATGCGTTTAGTCTCAGGATGCCATTGCATCACTTGCGGTTTCCCTAAGTCCATATCAAGCCTTGTAGTATGAAGACATTCTCCTGGATCAAAGTGGTGATGACTTCTCCTATTGGGGAAATGTTGGCACGGTCATGACCTTGTGGTGACTCCAAAAGGATGAAAGGGGTGTCAGGGTTAGGCAATGGTAGAGGCGTGTCAGCAGGAAGACCAAAGATGTAAAGTGGAAACAGAACGGATAAAAAATAAGCTAAGCGCTCTGGCATCATGAAGTCCGTCAAGAAGCTGTCATGAGGAATAATGTGGGCTCAAACATGATCATATATATTCCCCTCTATGGTTTCCCTTGCCTTCATCGATTGTGTAGCAGCATGTGAATCAACCATTATAGCATGCACATGAAGATCCAGAAGCCGATGAAAATTCAGTGCAATAAAAAATTATTGGATAAAGGATATGAAAGAATGTCTGAAAATTTCAAAATATGTGCACATAATGCTCTGCATATGGATTCTAGAAATAGTATGTGGTAGCCACATCCCCGCGTAATTCATGATACATGGAAGTAACCCCACCTACAGCTATGGTACACAGTTGCATTCCACTGCTTACAACCATGGTATGGGAACCAACTGCGAGTTGTTGGCCCACTGATCATTGGCTGGTAAATAGAAAGGTTCACTAAAGATAGCCCGCGAACCTAGGCTTTGATTAAGTTCATGTTCATAAATCGTGGGTTAAATTTTAAATTCGGATTGTTAACATTATTAAAGTCCAGTTTGCCGATCCAAGTGTAGTATGCAGACAAGTCAGTCACGTAGCATCCTCCTACATAAAATCCGGATTTTAAGTCTTAAAATTCCACAAACTGTTCATGTAATCCAAAACATGTTATGTGGAAAAAAAATGGTGAGGATATCGGTTTGAGGAATGTACGAAGTAGTTTGTGAACATGATTTTTGCAAAGATCATGGTACGTGAGGGAAGAGGAAGCTAAGAAAATCAAGACCACTTTAGCTATGAGAAACGGTAAAAGAAAAATGATATGAGTCGCTATATATAGGTGTGGACCCCTCTTAACATGTATATCTATTCTACCAAGAACCATTTCAGTTCAGGACCACTTCTACATTGGAAGAGTCCCCTTTTCATTCCAAACAGACACCATTCTGATGGGGGGAATTTGTAGGGTCCTAGAAATTCCTCCAAGGGGAGAAAATACCACCACAAATGATTTGAAGAAGGAAGAATGTACTCCTAAAAGTCTAGCAAGGTGAATGGACTAAAACTGAGTTGCGATCTTCATAAGAAAATTGAATGAATTCAAAATTTCAAGGTAGTTTAAGTGGCCCACGTTCCATCACACAGAAAGGTATGTGAACCAGTTGGATCGCAAACCACCAGGTATGCGGATCAATCCACAAACCACTGGCCCATGAGGCAATGGCCAGTGAGCAATGCAGACCACGAACCGAGTTTCTAAAGGATTCATACGCATGAGGAAATTCTGTATACCATGCTGCGAACTCATTAGTTCATGGAAAAAGTGAACTAGTAGGGTTCCACAAACCATTATCATGAATCAAAGCCTCTGCAAACCCCAGTTGACCGAGTATTCCATAGGTTAGGATATTGTTTCATGGGGCCTTCATAAATGGTGTTATGTGCCCAATAGATACGATTGATTCGATGCACTATAAAAAGAGCACAATAAAAACATAGAAGGATACAAATAGAGAGAAGGACGTGTGATGAGAGCTCGAGGGAGACTCAAAGGTTGCGCTCTGGCTTCAGTTTTGTTTCTTTGGAGAAGCCTGAACCACGAACAAATCCCTCCGCAGGTACAGCGGGCCGAAAACCATAAAATAGGAGAATTGAATAATAATAATTGAACCAAAAACCTAACTAGTGAACCAAAACCAAAGGCTTCTTGTGGATGAACTCCCTGTGAACGATGATACCTCAAAGCTTCCTTCAATATTGTGGTCTGATCCTGGCGCTGCGTATTGCATTATTATGTGGGTGGAACCCAAAGCGGCGTGATGGGCTTTGTAACACCATGGTATGTGGTTATATATACCCATGCCTGCGTACCGCAGTAGTACACAGATGACCCCCTTTGACTTCATACCACTATGGTATGTGGAGCCTCCCCCATCTCGCATAAAAAGTCAGCACATAGAATGGGGTGTTTTTGGGTATTGTTTTTTCCTGTTCTAACCTCACCCCTCCACTACTGTCTAGTCCTCCATGATCCCTCTGCTAACCAGTCCTCCGACATTAGGCCAAATCCTCTTCCAAAGCCACTAGACCCAAATGATCAGACCATCAGGTTCATCAGCACGCCCCATTGAGTCTACATACCCACGGTAAGCAGAGTCATGAAGGCTCTCCCCTCAACAGCGTGGGCTTCAGAAATACGTGTGAGGCTACATTCCAATAGTATCCCAGATTCCAAACTTGGGACGCCAACATGATCCTCCCTGTTCTAGGGATTAATGGTGATCACTTGCTTTTCCATTCAATGAGGAATAATGATCAGTCGAAGGGGTTATGTTTTCTCCCCCATTTGAGGAAGACGAAACTCTTCCCCTTCCCAGAATGTGCTTCAGGGCCCTCCCACCGAGGTAAGTCCCCAATCTTCCAGGGAAGGACCACATGACCTTTAAAGTAATTATACATTGAAGGGTTCATTGCACCATGCCTTTTCCCATGGTCTCCCCAACCACTTCCTTCATAGGCTCTCCCTCCCCCGCTAACAGGGTAGGAGGCATGTGCATTTTTGAATCTTTCACATCCTCTTGTTTCCCACATCGAGCATGACTCATGTGGGATTAGTGGTTTGTGAGGATTATAACATCCACAGAATATGAACTATGAGAACTTTGATTCCAGGTCAAACCAGGATATGTAGGATGCCTACCAGAAGGCCCGAGCTAAAAAGGGTGTCCATCCATAAAGGGTCTTCCCAATCATGTCCCCTCAAATGGGTGTATTCCATGCATAATCCCCACACAATCCGAACAATGTGCGTTCTGATTCATCTCCTGGGGATTCATAGGAATCCCTCCTTGTGGGCCAAATCCGGAAATCAAGTCACCTTCCACCCCCTATATGATGATAAACACTAGAGCACCTTATAATATGGCTCAATTTAGTACCACTTTTGTAGCATCGAATATATTCATGCTTACGACGATTCTGCAAACAAAGGAAAGCCCACAGACACACTCTTTAGGAATGAACCAAGGATTCACAAATATATTAACACAACATAAATCTATAAGAGAGTCCCAGAATATGAAACAATCCTCCCCACAAGGGGGAAGTGAGCCTGCCCTCCCATCCTCTCGACCAATGGAGTCCATAAGTTTTTTCGGCTAAATCATCAGCCAACGAGTAACTGCCTTTGGAAATAAGGTCCATGAATCATGGATACTAGGGCCGTGGGGCATTCTTTGCTCCACGAATCTACCCGTTGGAGACCATATGAGGAAGTTATATTCAAGAAGGATTGATTTCATGAATTATTGACCCCCATGTAATGAACCACTAGGACTAACAGTTCCCGCAAGGTTAATTCAATATTCTTTAAAGGATAATGATGCTGAATGGGTCGAAACAAAGGAATGGTGAATTCAACGAGAGCCTGTCCCTATAGAAAAAGCGACGAGTGATGATACTCATCGGACCATTTACACACCACTCAAAAAATGTTCCACCTAAGAGGTGGAACACTCACCATTATATTTATTCTCCTCTCCCACTTATTCAAGAAATTAAAACACCGCCCGTGATGTGTCGATTTACTAACATCATGGATGTTGTGATTTAAATTTCATTTACATTATTCAAGACAGGTCAGGAAACCATTTTTATGGTTAAAACATATAATTATTTATTTATTATATCTTATATAAGGATCTGGAATTATTTTTACACATGTTATTTTTTTTAAAAAAAATGAGTTCTTTTGGATCGTAGAATCACCAAAATGACCTAAACAAATATCAATAATGTTTTAACTTATGAATCATCCTCAATTAATAATTGAAAATGATAAATTGTATAATTTATGGGTCTAAAAATATGTAAATACCACTCTATTAAAATTTTGGAGTTTCACATTCAATCAATAAGAACATCCATCATGAACCGATGATGGAAAACATGTAAAGAACACACCCAAAACAATGTGAGGTACCAAATACTAACAATTAATGGGTGAAATGATGTAATTAAATGATCTTATAAGGTATTATAATGATGTATATATTACTTTAAGATATTAATAACAATTTTTTAACCATTATACATGAGTTTGAAATGAGTTTGATGTAAGACAAACCCGAGGTAAGGGAATTCTTAACCCAATTTATATCCTTTGGGTAAACCTTAGACTTCATTATTTATGTGGTATTTAAATTGTTTCTGTGATGAATTATGATTATATTATGTTTAATTATGTGTATTTTTAGAGTATATACATATTCCATCCAATCTATTAAGTCTCACTTCAATTATATGATATTTATAAGGGATTTTTCTTTTAAAAACCTATTTTAAAATTATATTTTACAAAATTGAAAAACAATGTTTTTATGAAATTATTCATGTTGTATGATTATGTTCTAGTTTATAGGAATTGTTTATGATGAATTTTGGGTACTATATCTCTCTCTAATGCACTGAGTATGTGTAAGTTGAAAGTTGGCTATGTGGTTACTTCAAGTGTAAATGCGATGGTTACACAAGCTATAAGGTAACCGTGAGGGTTTCAAATTATACGGTAGAAAAGAGGGTTAAAAGATTATGTAAGTGATGACACAATATACCTTTATGGTTTTATTTATGTTTTTATGTATTGAGGAATCTTGTGGAAATATCATGTTTCACAAAGTAATTATATATGGGTGACAAGTGAATCTTTTCAAGATGATTTCCTACGTTACAAGTATTTATAGACTAATGTGCTCCTTACATATTTTTATATCCCTTACTGAGCTTTTTGTGCTCATACAAAGTATTTAAATTATTTTCAAATGTTATAAGCATGTGCAAGACAAAGAAGGAATCCAAGTTAAATGTTTGAAGATTTTTCAAAGAAATAATGATTTATTTGAAAAGTATTATATTTTGAAAGAAATGAATACTATGTTTATGGTATCCACTCTATAATAACATATAATTTTATGAATGTATTATGTCCCAATGATTTTAATTTCTAAACATGAAAAGATCCTTAATGTAAAATGAAGTGATTTCTTGACTAAATTCAAGATTATATAATGTAATAAGGTTGGGTTCTTATAGTTGGTATTAGAGGATAGTTTAGATAACTTTAGGTGTTAGGATGATTTTAATATAATGACATAAATGTTTTTCTAATCTATGGTTAATTTCAAATGTTATAGCATTTAAATATTACTGTGTTTCTTTGACTAAGATATGTTTGTTCAGAATGGTTGTCTGCAAAAGAAACAAGGAAGCTGAAGAGAAGAGGAACTGACAGAATGACATCCTTCCGAATCTACTTCCTGGAATGGTAGGGATTGGAACCAAGTAGTTTGTGACAGTAATAGCATAGCTAAAGCGGGAAATAAATGTTGGTGTCATCCATGTAAGAGAATAACCAGAGGTACCACAACAGAACATGACAATAGTGGAACATTTTATGAGATAACATCCTCATGATTTCAATGGATATTCTGACCCAGTAGTGGATGAAGGATGAATTAAATCCCTTGAAAAGATATTTGATATAATGGGTTGTTCATATAATCAAAAGTTATGTCTTTCCATTTATCGTTTTGAAGGTGATGCTGATCAGTGGTGGTAAATGGTAAGAAATATTAGGGATAAAGAGGATATTGATACCATAGAGTGGGATGAATTTAAAAATCTTTTCCATGAAAAAATATTTTCCTAAGGTGGTGCGACTTAGGATGGAGAAGCAATTCCTTGAATTGAAGAAAAAGGAGGAGGATTCAATCGCTGTGTATAAAGAAAACTTCACCCGACTAGCGAGGTATGCTCCAAATCTTATTCTAGATCTTTATAGAAAAATTAACCACTTTTACTCAGGATTGAATCCAAGGTATTTAAGGGCGTTGACCTCCTGTAAATCCAAAATCTATAAAAAACTTTTCTGATGTTTTGAGAGGGTAGAGATGGATTTTTCTGATGATCACATTCATTTTGTAAACAAGGAGAAGAAGAGGTATATATGGCAAGTGATGGGTAAGAATCAACCAAATAAATATGATGGTAAGAAAATCTAGTTTCCAGTTTATGAAAAGTGTTGCAAGAATCACCATGGGGAATGTCTTACCAAAATCGGGAAGTGTTTTTGATGTGGTAAGTTTGGAAATATGGCCCGATATTGTAATGAAAATGTTCCCAAGACTAATCCTAATCAGAAAACTGTAAAGTATTTTAAATGTGTTGAGATGGTTCATTATGAAAACTCCTTCCCAAAGAGAGATCTGAATGATGAAAAGAAGATAGACTATAAGCAAAAAGGTATAGTGAGATCCTTCAGGACTACGTCAATAGACTTCGGGCCATCCATTGAAGTTGTATCATGCACTTTGTTTGTTTACATAGATTTTTCTAAGGTTTTGTTTGACATAGGGTCTACACATTCCTTCATTTTAGATAATTTTTTTAGTAAATTGGAAATATCACCTCAAAAAATGAAACCAGAACTTCTTGTTAAAACACCAGGGGAAATATTTTAGAAAAGGGGAATTATAAGAATATTTTTATTTTGGTCTGTGGAATGACTTTACCCATGAACCTTATTGATTTATCCTTAGTTCAGTTTGATGTTATTCTAGGAATGGATTGGCTTTCTTTTTAACATGATATGATTGACTGTAGATCTAAATAAGTTGTTTTTCAGGAAGAGTTTCAGTTTGTATACAAGAATGAACCCATACAATTGATAATATATCAGGAAGTTGAGAAACTATTGAAAAATGGAAATGAAATTTATCTTGCTGATATTGTTGAAAATAAGGGAACTATTTAGATTAATGATGTGCCAGTGGTAAATGAATACCTTGATGTTTTTTTCTAATGAGTTACCTAGTGTCATACATGATCATGAAGTTTAATTCACAATTGACTTAGTTCCTGATGCTAAGCTAATTTAAAACCCCCATCTCATATGGCTCAAATAGAACATCTTGAATTGAAAAATTAGTTGTAGGATTTTCTTGATAAAGGCTTCATTCGTACTAGAACTTCACCATTAGGTACTCCTATTTTTTCATTTAAAAGAAAGATGGTTCCATGAGATTTTGCATTGATTATAGAGATTTTAATAGAATCGCATTTAAAAAAAATAATCCTTTTCCTTGCATTGATGACTTGTTTGATCAGATCTGGGGATATCATTACTTTTTTAGGATTGAATTGAGATTTGGATACGATCAGCTGAAGGTGAAATAGGATGACATCCCGAAAATAGCTTTTCATTCTAGATATGGGCATTATGAATTTGTTGTTATGCCGTTTGGGTTAACTAATGCACCTGCTATATTCATGAATATTATGAATAGAATATATTTCATGAGTTATTGGTTATGTTTATGGTTATGTTTATTGATGAAATTTTCATATTTTCTAAAAATAAAGAGGAGCCTCAAAAACATTTAAGGGTTGTTTTACAAACCATAAAGGAAAAGAACCTGTATGGAAAATTCACTAAGTGTGTTTTTTGGTTGAAACATATTTTTTTCTTGGGAACATTGTAAATAAGTATGGAATAACAATTGATCCCATTGAATCAAAAGTGGTTGATTAATGTCCAAGACCTACAAATGTTACAGAGATTAATATTTTTATTGGATCAATAGGTTATTAACGACGGATTGTTAATAAATTTTCACTTTTATCTAGCCCGATAACTAAGTTAACATGAAAAAGGGTTAAATTTATTTGGACAGAAGAATGTGATGTTTGTTTTTAGAAACTGAAGAAGAGATTGGAGAATGATATGGTTTTTTTCCTTGACTTTTTGAAGTGGTGAGTTTGTAATCTACAATGATGTTTCATTGAAGGGACTTCATTGTGTTCAGATGCAGAATAATCAGGTAATTTCTTATGATTTAAGACAACTAAAACCTTATGTATTAAATTATCCCACACATGATTTAGAATTGGCAGCTGTGGTTTTTAATTTAAAAATTTTTAGGCATCATTTATAAAAATCCAAATGTCAAATATATACTGACCATAAAAGTATGAGGTATATATTCACTTAGAAGGAATGAAACACGAGGTAGAGAATATGGCATGAACGGATAAAGGGTTATGATTGTACGATCAATTACCATCCAGGAAAATCAAACAAAGTGGAAGATGCCTTGAGTTGAAAACATCATGTATCATTAACCATGTTATGTTTGGAACATTATCCCCTGATTAATGGTTTGATGAACTTTGGCTTAGAAGTTGTTGGTGCAGGAAATACCTCTATTTTTTTTTTCAGGTTTTAGTGCAGTCATTGTTGTTAGCCAAAATTAAGAAAGCATAGAAGGAAGATCGTGAGATATAAAAAAATGTAGAATTGATTAAAATGGGTAAGTTTCCAAGAACTAATCTTGATAAATATTGGGTGTTAAGATTTGGAAAAATGTTGTTTGTGCCTTGTGAATCTCAGTTGAAGAAAGATTTTTTATGTCAATCTCATAGTTCTTTATTTTTAGTTCATCCTGGATGTACTAAGATGCACATAAACCTTCATAGGTATTATTTGTGGGATGAAATGAAAAGAGATATTTCTGATTTTACCATGAAATGTTTGACATGTCAACAGGTTAAAGCAAAGTGGCAATTAACAAGGGGGATGCTTCAGCCTTTTCCAGTTCCAGAGAGGAACTGGGAGAATGTATCCATGGACTTTGTGGTGGTACTACCTATGAAATCTCAAGGTAACAATGTGATTTGGGTGGTTTTTGTTTAACTGGAAAATTATGCACATTTTCTTTCCATTCGGGATACAATGTATTTGGATCAGCTTTCTCGACTGTACCTAAAATAGATTGTAAGGTTACATGGATTTCCACTTTCCATTGTATCTAAATGGGATTCCAGGTTCACTTTTAACTTTTGAAAGGGAGTTCAGAAGTAATTGGGCACATAATTAAATTTCAGTACAGTTTTTCATCCTCAATCAGATGGGGAAGTCAAAACAAACAATTCATACTTTGGAGGATATGCTTCGAGCTTGTTTAATGGACTACCAGGGAAGTTGGGATCAACATCTTTATTTAGTTTAGCTTTCTTATAATAACACTTTTCATTCTAGTATACAAATGACACATTTTGATTTATTGTATGGGAAGCGGTGTCAGACTCCAATGTTTTGGGATAACGTCGGTGAAAGAAAGTTGATGGGGCCAGAATTAGTAGAGGAAGTGGCTGAGAAAGTGAAGACGATCCAGAAGCACATGAGGGTAGCTTAGATTAGGGAAAAAAGTTATACAGATAACAGAAGGAAAGACCTCTTTCTCGAGGTAGGTGACTATATTTTCCATAAAATCACTCTTTGGAAAAGTGTGTTGCATTTTGGTAAGAAAGGGAATCTATATCCTCGATTCATCAGTCCTTTTGAAATCTTGGAGAAAGTTGGACTAGTTTCATACTGAGTAGATTTTCCTTTGAGTTTTTCTTAGGTACACAATGTTTTTAATGTTTTGATGTTGAGAAATTATGTTCCAGATTCAACTCATGTTTTGAGCCCAGAAGTTGTTCTACTGGAAGAGTACCATTCTTATGAAGAGGAACCAGTTCAGATTCTTGATCGAAAGGAACAAGTATTACGGAATAAGGTAATCCACCTGGTAAATGTTTTTTGGTGAAACCACATGGTTTAAGAGGCAATATGGGAGTCTAAAAATGCTATGAGGGAATGGTTCCCTCACTTCTTTAATAAGTATATAAAATTGCGAGGACACAATTTTCAGAAGGTGGGGATAATGTAACACCCAATGATTTCCTAAAAATAAATGGAAATTCATTAAAATTTCTTTTAATTAGATATTTATATCTATACTTTAAACATAATTTTTCAGCTTCAATGTTTTGGATTTCAAAAAACAGTTATCTACAACAGTGATCAATTAGTTATTTGGAGTCTAATGGAACCAACTTGATTTTTGGTGAATAGTAACATACCCTTATAAATAGTAATATGAATATTAATATGACCCTAATGAATATTAAATTTTAATTTTATTTTATTTTTGTAAGGCTTTAAGATAATGAAATTTTGGTTAATTTTTCTATGTGATATAAAAACAGTTATAGTTTTAAAATTGTTGATTTTTGAATAAAGTATGATTTCATTTAAAAATTTAATTAACAATATTTAAAAAATTATTTTAAAAAAAATTGAGTTCATTTTTAAATTCTACACATTTAAAAATGGTAAGGGTGATTTTTTTGAATTTTCATAAATTCTAGGATTTTTGATGAATAATGAAATACAGTAAAATACCGTATATTAAAAATATCTGTTAAATACACTATTTATGATTTCATAAGTGATGTAAGTCCACATGGTTCGAACTCACATGTCATTATTACTATTTGGGTCACACGAATTAATATTATTCATTTTCTTGAGCAAAAATATTATAATAATGATTAAAATAATGAAAAATACCTCCTCTCCTCCACTATAAATACCACCCTCATTCCCCTCTTCCTATCACACCTCTCAAGCCATTATCCTTACCTAAGTTCTTCCCAATACTCCTACAAATACTCTTACCCACGTCCTAGAGCTTCTAGTATCCCCAAAAGGCCAAATCCAAAGGCCTTAAGAAGGTTCTTAAGGAGAATAGATCAAGAGGTAAACATCCTCTTTTGTTTTCTTTCTTTTCTATCATTTTATGTAATTAATTTTAAATTACTTTGGATTATGTTGGGATATGTAATTACTTATCATCCATAATTCCTATATTATATAATAATGATTAGAGACAACTTTTTTCTCATCCAAATATTTTATTAAAATGTAAGCAACGTTGTTATGCTGCCAAATTGTCCTAAAGGATTTCTCAACTTTTCTTTTATTTCAAGATTCCTTTATTTTATTTTCCTTCCTCACATCACCTAATAAAAGAGGAATGAATGATCCAGTAACTTACATATTTTTTATTTCATCATTTTTACGGAATAATCACCATTATATTTCTTCTCCTCTCCCACATATTCAAGAAATTATAACACCATCTTTGATGTGTCGATTTACCAACATCATGGGCAATGTGATTTGAATTTCATTTAATTTATTCAAGACTGGTCATAAAACCATTTTTATGTTTGAACCAGATCATAATTTATGTATTATATCTTATATAAAGATCAGGAATTATTTTTTATACATGTTATTAATTTATAAAACAAAATGAGTTCTTTACGATCAAAGAATCACCAAAATAACCTACACAAATATTAATAATGTTTTAACTCATAAATCATCCCCATGTAATAATTAAAAATGATAAATGGTATAATTTAAGGTTTTGTAAATATTTAAATACCACTCCATTCCAATTATGTAGTTTCACATCCAATCAATAAGAACATCCATCATGAACTGATCATGGAAACCATGTAAAGAACACACCCAAAACAATGCAAGGAACAAAATATTAACAATTAAAGGGTAAAATGATGTAATGAAGTGATATTATAAGGTATTATAAAGATGGATATTTTTTAATATATTAATAACACTCATTTAACCATTATACAGGAGGTTTAAATGAGTTTTAAGTAAGACAAACCCGAGGTAAGGTAATTCTTAACCTGATTTCCATCCTTTGGGTAAACCTTATACTTCATTATTTATGTGGTATTTAAATTGTTTGTGTGAAGAATTTTGATTATATTTTGTTTAATTATGTTTATTTATAGATTATATACATATTAAATCCAATCTATTAAGTCTCGCTTCAATTATATGATATTTATAAGGGGTTTTTCTTTTAAAAACCTCTTTTAGAATTCCGTTTTACAAAATTCAAAAGAAAATTTTTAGGCAATTATTCTTGTTGTATGATTATGTTCTAGTTATTTGGAATCGTTTATGATGAAATATGGGACCTATATCTATCTCTAATTCATTCGTTATGTTTAATTTGGAGGTTGGTTGTATGGTTACTCCAAGTGTAACTGCGATGGTTACACAAACTGTAAGGTAGTCATGAGGGTTACAGATTATACGGTAGCTAAGAGGATTAAAAGATTATGTAAGTGATTCTCCAAGATACATTTATGGTTATATTTATGTTCTTATGTATTGTAGTAATCTTATGGAAATATCATGTTTCACAAAGTAAAAATATATGGGTGATAAGTGTATCTTTGGAAAATGATTTCATACATTACATGTATTTATGGACTAATGTGATCCTTCCTACTTTTTATATCCCTTACTGAGCTTTTTGTGCTCATTCCAAGTTTTTAAATGATTTTCACAATTTATAAGGATGTTTAATACAAATAAGGAAGCCAAGTTAAATGTTTGATGATTTGTAAAAGAAATCATGTTTTATTTGAAAAGTTTTATATTTTTTTGGAAATGAATACTATTTTTATGGTATCCACTCTAAAATAATGTGAAATTTTATGAATGTATTATGTCCCAATTATCTAAAGCTCTAAACATGAAAAGATCCTTTATGTAAAATGAAGTTATTTATTATAAAAATTCAAGATTATATAATGTAATAAGGTCGGGTCCTTATATTGGATATTATAAGAACACTCATACTGAAATCAATGTGAAATAGGATATGACCCAAAAGAATGACCTTGGGTTTGAGAATCCCCTTACCTTAAATCCCACATTATTTCATTACTTTTTCATTACCTATATAATAAACATAGTTTTATTAAAACCTTAAAATAGAATTAAATTAATTTCATTTTTTTCACTATTTATCAATTATTGTCATTGGATTATATTTTTTAATTACCTTGGTTAAAGGATAAATATTTTGATATCATGTTTTCCGAAAAAATTTCTCGTTTTTCTTCGATTTATCTATTTTTGTTCAAGGTAATTTATACATTAATTGATTAAATTATAGAAGCTTAAAATAAATATATTTATACATTTATATATTATAAATATTTTTTTATAACCATCCATAATGTTGGTGATAATAAAAAATTTACAATGTCCTTGTTCATAGTTAGCAGACCATTAATGGGATATTGTTCATTGAGGAGGTATGAGAATTATGAAATATAATTACATAGTAGATATGAATATTAAAGTAGTGTATCATAATTAATATAATTTTAACATACTACTTAATTTATCTTAGAATATTTTACATTGGAAGGGATAGAGAAAAAAGGAAGAGAAGAGGAAAACACAAAGAAGAGTTGATAAAAACATACCATATTCCCAGTGTTGCTTCTCTTTCATGACACTAAACTCCTTTGATTATGGGATTTGGTTACTCTATAACTTCCCTATGGATTATAAGGGTATTTTAGAAGACTAATTTAACTCAGGTTTGACTTTGGTAAGTGAGTGATGAGTGGTTTTCCAAGGGAGGGTGAAGAGTTATTTATACTTGGGAGAGAGGTGTATTTTTAGAATAAAATATTAAATAAAATACTATACCAAATTTAAACCTTATAATTGTGATTTTAATGAAATTATGAATCATATATCAATAAAATATAATGGTCTTAGGACTTTAAACACATTTAAAATTATAATTCAGTAGTTTATTAAAAATGAAAGTGGAAAAATGAAAAATTGTTATTTTAATGGAATACCTTAGACCATAAACATTGGAAAATACCTTTTAGGTTTCAAAAATAGGTTTATTGTATATAAATTACTCATTTATCAAATTTACTATTTTTTTGGTAGATCCAAATTTTCTATAATTGGTTAGGTCATTATTACATCATGAATAATGTAATTTAAAATACAGTGGTTATGAAAAAACAGTATTTTTACAATTCACTTAAAAATTGAATTATTTCAGAAAATTACCATAAAATAACCATCTTACAAATTTTAAATGATTATTTCAAAAATTGAATTTGTTTTATAAAAATAATTTTCTAACATGGGTTATTTTATTTTTTAATATATAAATTATGATTTTTTAAAATACCTTAAAATATAGTATATTAAAAATGTGATTATATTTTCATTGATTTTTTATCTTGATATTTATTTTTTTGGATTATAATATTTATATTTACTTAAATTTATCATGATAAAAATAATTTATACTAGAATTTATTATTTTTCGGTCAAATTGCTATTCCAACGATCAGGTTACTATTCCCAACAGTCATGTTACTATTCTAGTGATCATATTTTTGTTCCAATAGTCACATTACTTTCTTTAAATACTAATTCATTTCTTCACTGAACATTCATTACAATTCCTCCAAATATTCTATATTTATATTTTTTAATATTCCGATTGGTTTACTAAAATTCATTTTCATTTATATAGTGTTGGTAGTGGGGACGGTGATTCTAGAATATTGAAAGGATCTAAATTTTCTCATTCTGCTTTTATTAATTTATATTTTTTTATCTCAAAGTAATTTTTTATATTTTCATGGGTTTAGTTGGTGATTAATGTAACGGTCTTTATTAATGAAATAAAATTTTTTAAGTTTCTTTATGTGTTGTATGTGTATAATACTATATAATATAACAGTGACTATGATTCTTCCTATCAGTTTGATTATGATGTTTAATGCTTCTTTCTATTTGTATCTTCTTAGAATAAGGGCATAAATACTTGTATGACCCATCCCATATTCTCTTTTCATTTTCTTTTTATTTTAATAAAAAGGGTGTTGCATTTACTTTAAAAAAAACTATATAATATAAAACACATTTATTTCAAGAAACAAATATCATTTATAAAATATATATTATTACATTATTCCCCCCTTTAAAAATTTTTTCCATAGAATTTCAACTCATATTCTCGATTGAGAATAGATAAAGGTACTTTTGTTTCATTATTTCCTTTGGTTCCCATATTGCCTCTTTATATTAATGGTTCTACTAAAACACATTTACAAGGTGAGTTGTATTATTGTGTAGAACTTTATCTCTACAGTCTAAGATTTTTACCAACTTCCCCTTATACAAGAGGCCATTCTCCAGTTGTACTACCACTAGATTCAGTACATGCGAGGGATTGATTATGTTCATATTTAGGAAATATTCATGGAACACATCATTAACTTGATCCATATTTGGTGGAAGTATAAGCCGGTAATCCATTGCTCCTATTCAATAAAGGATCTAAAATAGGCCAATGTACATAGATCTAAGCTTCCATTTCTTTCCAAACTACATGAATATCTTCTATGATGATATTATAAGAAAAAAATTATTTCAAACTTTAAACTTCAAGTCTATTTGATGGTTATCAACATATCTCCTCTGCAAACTCTAAGAAACTTTTATATGTTTTGGATGAATTCAACCTTCTATATCATCTCTTGTACAAGATTAGTTCCATGTAGCTTTCGTTCACCAACTTCATCCCATAAAATTAGGAGTTTGATGTTGCTTCCCATATATATCTTCATATATATATCCATTTGAATACTTTAGTGTAATATATTATTATATGAGACTAAAATAATGGGATATATTGATCTCATTATCCTTTAAATTCCATTGATCAAGCTCTCAAAATGTCATTTAGTGTCTGAATAGTCCTTTCATATTGTCCATTAGTTTGGGGGTAATAGGCCATATTGAAATTAAATTTAGTATCCAAATCACATTGAATACTTCTCTAGAATTTAGATGTGCACCTTGGATCATGATCATGGATGATCAAAAGTGGAACCCCATGAAACCTCACAACTTTTTTTATGTATATTTTATCAAGTTTTTTAAGTGATAAATCTTCTTGAATAGCAATAAAGTGGGCAGTCTTGGTGTGTCAATCCACCATAACACATATCATATTGTTTCCTTTGGATGTCTTTGAGAGACTAGTGAAAAATTCCATGGTAATGTTTTACCTTCCATGTGGGTATAGACAATGGTTGCATCACCCCCTGTACTTCTATGACTCTTCTTTAACTTGTTGACATACCAAGAACTTTGATGTGTACTTAGTAATTTTCTTCTTCATGTTGTCCCACCAGATGTGATATTGGAGATCATGGTACATCTTGGTGCTTCTAGGATGGAGGGGAAATATAATTTATTCACATTATACAATATAACATTCTTTATATAAGGTGATGAAGGAACAAAAATTTTAGTTCCAAATTGAATAACATAATTAACTTCAATATAGAATTCATGAAGCTTCCCTTCCATTATTATTTTCACCCTTTTTTAAGGACCCAAATCATCCCATTATGCATCCTTGATCTCTTCTTGGATAAATAGTTGTGAAATCATTTTGGAAGTAGGATTTATTCCCTATGATTATGATTTTCATATCCATATTTTCCATATCCATGAATATAGGGTCTTTATCAACCCGCATCATGGATAGAGTAACATGTTATTTTCTTCTATGTACATCAGCTACCTTGTTTACCTTTCCATAATGATAGTAAATAGAGAAATTATAGTCCTTTATCAGATCTAAACTTCTTCTCTGATGCATGTTGATCTCCTTCTATGTGAATATATACATTATACTTTTGTGATCAGTATATATGCCACACTTCTCACTATAGAGGTAGTTCATCCAAATATTCAAAGCTAAGATCATAGTTACTTACTTAAAATCTTGTGTTGGATAGTTATTCTCATGGATATTAAATTTTTATAAGGTTTAGGACATCACTTTTTCATTATACATGAGTATACGACCCAATAATTTTTTTAAAGCATCACTACATATCACAAAACCTTCTTTATTTTATGGTGGTGTGAGTACATGTGTGGTGATTAGCCTCTTCTTTGAATCCTTAATACTTTACTCAAATTATTCTATCCAAATTTTTTTAACCCTTTTCATGTCAACTTAGTTAGAAAATTATACAATCCAGATAAATTTCTGACAAAAAACCAGTAGTACCCTATTAATCCATGACAACTACTGATTTCCATGACACTAGTGGGTC
The DNA here is from genome assembly GCA_963277665.1 of Viscum album. Classification (NCBI taxonomy): domain Eukaryota; kingdom Viridiplantae; phylum Streptophyta; class Magnoliopsida; order Santalales; family Viscaceae; genus Viscum; species Viscum album. Next base: position 1,238,361,933 of record OY728140.1, on the reverse strand, counting down.
TGGGTCATTCCACAATTTATTTTTATTTTTAAGGGACCACAAAAATTCTCTCACTTGTGATAATTTTCCATAAGAATGTGACTTTCTACATCCAAAAGTTACACTTGATGAACTTAGAATACATTTTATCCTTCCGTAATATCGCTATACAATCCTTAGATGTTTTTCATGATCCTCCATTATCTTGGATTAAATGAGAATATCATCAAATGATACTACCATAAATTTGCCGATGTATTCTCTAAAGTATCTACTCCTCAAATCAATGAATATTTGAAAGGAATTAGTATGTCTGAAGGGTATTAACATGAACTCATAGTATTCATACCTTGTATAGAATGATTTATTTTAAATACATTCCTTATTTACCTTTAGTTGATGATATCTAGAACAAAGATACACCTTTGAGAAGTATTATGATCCTCTTAGTTGATCAAAAAAGTCATTAATCCTTGGAAGGGGATACTTATAATTTATGGTGATCTTACTGATCTCTCGACAATCTATATATTACTGAATTTATCCATCCTTTTTCTTTATAAAGAGCATTGGTCCACCCTAATGTGATGCACTATAGAGTATAAACCCCTTTTCCAAATGTTCTTGCAGTTACTTATTTAACTCCTCCAGCTCAATCAGGTCCATCCTATAAGGGTATTTAGAGATTGGATTGGCATTGGGTATAAGATCTATTGAGAAATCTACCTCCTGATATGGTGGAAGTCTGGGTAACTATTTTTGAAATACATCAATGTATTCCCTAAAAATGGGAATTTCCTCAAGGTTGGTACTTTCTTTCGACTCAACCACTTGGGTAAGGTAAGAATTTTTATAGGGTATCATTTTGTTTCATTTTTATTATTTAATCAGTCCTACATCATTTTGAAGAGGTTTGGTTGGGCCCCGGTTTGATATTTTTTGAAGTTTGATTGTTTTTGGTGGGTCTCGGGCCGGGGCGCGATCCCTGCACCGCTAGCGGCGATCGTGCATTCGGTCCTGGAGACTGTGCGGTTGACCGATTATGATAATTATTCAAAAAAAATATGTAATGGGACAAACCTTTCTTTTGATTAACATTTAGTTAATATTAGTACTATTTTTTTATTATTAATATTATTAATATTATTATCTCTTTTTTTTACCAACAATAATAATAGTATCGTAATGGAGAAAGAAACTTTTTCTTTTCTAATTCTATTGTTGATGTTATTATTATTTAAAATGAAATGGATACGAAATAATAACAATCTTTATTATTTATTTTTTTAATATTTATTAGTTTTATTCTTAATATTAATATTATTATGTTTTATCATTATTATTATTATTATTTTATTTATTTATTTATTTATTTATTTTACCTTAACCCTAAACTGCCCCCTTTTTGCATTTTTTTGGTCTGTTGCGCCGCCACCCCCATCTCTATCCCTCTCTTTTCTCCCGTGTGCCCCCCCTTCTCCTTCGGCCTCCCCTCCTCCCGGCCGCGCCAGCCTCCACCTCCCGCTGCAGCCAGCCCAGCGCCACCACCCTACCGGTCACCGTCGCCGCCCCATGCCACCACCCTACCGGCCAACCCCCCTATTTCCTGCTGTGCGCCGCGAGCCACACCCCCCTTCTCCCTACCTTCCCCCTATTCTCCCCAAATTACTCCCCTACTACGCACTCCCTGTTTCCTCCTCACCGCACCGGGCGAGCCACCCCCTCCTAGTGGTGCAACGCATCAAGTGTCCGCCGCCAGCTCCCGCTTGAACCACCTCCGCACTCGCCCCCTGTTTACCCCCTGTGCAGCAGTGCCTCCCGTAGCACCACCACCTTTTCCACAGCCCCCCATTTCTTTTCATGTTCCACGCCTTCGGATTCCGCACCAGCCTCACCTAGACCTCACCCTTCCTCTGCTCCTCAGCACCCAGCTTCACTGATGCCAAGCACCCACTGCGCCTCTGCCTCCTACACCCGACCTACAGCACTCCTGCACCCATCCCGGCCGGCCGTCCAGCCCGTCCCTCCTTTCTCGAGCCGATGTGCCCCCCTTTCTCCCTGGATATTTTTTTTCCGGCATCCCTCTGGCCAGTGAGGACTTCTTCTGGCGACAACCCCCTCCTCTTCGGTAGTCTCTTTTCCCCCCCTTGGTAGAGTTTTATTTTATTATTATTTTATTATTTTATTGTTATTATTATTATTTTTTATCCAAATCTTGGATGCAAGGGTTTAATTCCAAAATTTTGGTTTGAGGTTGTTGTTTAGGGCTGTTTTGGTTCCTCACTAGTGCGATCGAGGTGCGAAAAGTGTTTTGTACAATTTTCGGGAGGTTGTTCATCATTTGAGGTGAGTTTGCCTTTTGTGAAAATCTTCTTGGGTTAGTATTAAATTGTTTCATGTTTTGTGCTTTGTCTGTGATATTTAACTGGTGGCTTGAAATGTTATTAAAATTGTTTTATAAACTTTTAACTAGTTTAATAAATATTATATGTGGTGCAGTTTGTGTTTTGGTTTTGCGTCGATGTGCGGAGGGTCATAAAAGATGTTTTTGAATAGGGTTTGGTGTGTGTAAACTGAAAAGTGGTTTTTTTTATAAAAAGCGGTGATGTTTTGTGTTTGTAAACAGGTGCGTTATTTTGTAAAATGTTTTATGGGTTGGTTGTTAAGTGCGAGTCATGTTTTGTTGTGATGATGTTGTGTGTTTTATTTTAAAGTGTTTTCTTATGTGAAACTGAGTATGTTTTGATGTGAATCTTGGTTTTACCATTTCTAGATGTTTTATAAATTATTCAAATGGTTTATTTAAATGTTTAGTTAGTTGATTAATCTACGCAAGTGGGGTTAATTGTGTTTTAATGCAGCGTTGTGTACGTTCGGTTATAAAAGAGGGCTCTGAAGGGGTTTGGGTGCGTAAGCCATGGGTCACTTTTTGGAAATTGTTGTATAAAGTCTAGAGTGGTTTATTAAACAGTACAGATATGCAAGTTGTGTTTTGAAAATGTGTCGTGGTTGTTCTTTTGCGCTGTTTTTTCATTTGGATTATTTTAAGTCTGTGTTCACGTATTTTATTTATCTTTTCGGTTGCAGCGCGTTGGTGGGGTAACCCCACGTTACTGCGATCATCGGCTTGCACGTGCTTGTGTGTCTGTGTGAGGCATGACGCGCCCTTGTGTTTGGACAACGATCTGAGGTAGGTCCCCCACTGCACTTACCTTTAGATTTAGAATTTATTAATTGCTCGTCATTTTATTAATTTTTAATGAATTAGAAATAATATAAGATAATAAATTTTTAAATGGTTATTTGGTGTGAAAAGAGCTGTTTATTTTATACCGAACACTTGAAACATTTTCTTGACTAGCGGACACCCAGTATTGAAATAATGACCATTTGGCCTTTAAACATAATTAACGATATTTCAAATGTACTTCTAGTTTTAAAGATAAATGATTTATTCTAAATAAGTGTTTTGAGCTTTTTGTGAAATGAGGTTTTACTTTAAAATTTAGTGAAGGCCCATTTGACACTTTGATAAAATAGATTATTTTGGAAAACCCACACGGGGGATGATCTTTGGTGTGTGTTGATTGCGTGAGTTGTATGTGATGTTTTTGCATCGTGACTGATTAATTTACATTGTGGATGCACCCCCTTTTTATTGCTTGTGTTGACATGGGAACCTGGCATATTGAGTGAATTTTCTGAGAACGATTGCTGCACTAGTTTAGACCACGCACTGGCTAGTGGCCCCATATCAGGGGGATACTGAGTTATTGCTACTATGGGGATAGGGCCCCTTGGTTAGGCAATGCAGGGCTATACCGGGTAGTAGTATGGGCGTTATGACGTCATCAAGTTAGGGCATGCCTTCAGGATGAGTCAGATGTATAGTATGTTCTGGATTGTTTACAATCTCCTAGGTTCGACCCATGTTTTATTTAGTGTTTATTTGTGTGTGGTGCACTATTGAGGAGTCTAGTTCGGTTTCTGGCTCGTGTGTGCCATTTTTTCCCATTTCCCTTGGCGTGTGTTGTGTGTTATGAGTTGTTTTCCCTTTTGGCTAACAACTAAAATTTGGATTTCTAAATTGTTCACAAATTTTTTGTAAAAATGCAATGCACCTGTTTCTTTCAAACACCAAACTTGTTTTAAATTAAAAAGGGAAACAGACTGTTACTTGTTTTAAAAATGAAAGTGTGTGTGGAAACCATATTTTATATAATTTAGTGCAAACATGGAATTTATAAATTCTTTGTTTAATGGTATGTGCTTTGGGAATAGAATTAGTCAGGCCTACCTACTGAGTTTTAATACTCACGCCTATAGTGTTTTCTTATTTTTAGTCCTGTTGCACGTTCCAGCTTCAGTTGTTCACCTTGAGCAACATTGGTTGTGGTGTTGGAGAGTGACCCATGAGGTCACATGGGGTTTTGGTCATGGTCAGGTTAGTAGCGTTGTTGGTTGTTCTTTATTTATTTACCTTTGTTCTATTTATTTTCCGATGCTTAGTTTGTTTTCTTTTAGGCCAAATAGTTCCCACCTATTAAATTTTGATGCCCGACACTAGTTGCCAGCCCGTGGGGATTAGTAACTCCCCTCGGGCCATGTCGCGGGCCGGCTCGGGTGACCGGTTCAGGGTCGACCCGGGTTGGTTCATGACAAAGAATTTCCTCAAGGTTGGTACTTTCTTTCGACTCAACCACTTGGGTAAGGTATGAATTTTTATAGGGTATCATCACCCACACTATTAAGGGATTATACAAAGGATATTAATGACCTTCCTTGAATTTCTATAGGAGTATGGGATGGTTAGTAATATGAAGATAAAATTTATTTCAAGACAGTTGATGTGTGATCTATAAAACGAGAGCCAATACATGCCCAAAATAATTTCAAATTACACTATGGGAAGGATAATGGGATTTGTGTTAGGTCGGAATAATACAAAGATACAATGGATGAATTGTTTCTTTTTATAAATCTAAATAGATTTAAAATTTTATCCCTCTTAGTGATTTATGTATACATACAGTGTACTCTCCTCTAAGTAAGTCGATCAGAGTAAAAATAAAGAAGAATAACACAACATTTTTTTATAGTGGTTTGGGGCACAAAGATCCCATAATACTCTCCACCAACACTCTCTCAATGAGATTGATTATTTTAATTAGAAAGATCCTATTATCACAAGACCTTAACAACTGAGTGTAGGTAGTTGACACCATTATAATAAGGATTTTACATGGCCTTCTGGTTCTTTTACAGGGAATCGTAAATCCACAGCTTATTCTAAGAAGCTGATACTCCACCAAAAATGAGTCTGAGGATCTGATGCTCTAATAAATTAACAGAGACTGGTTTGATTGAGAAAATAGATTCTTTTTCACAATCACAACATAAAATAATACAAAATATATATTCTCCTTTAATGATAAATGCCTTAATGAAATAGCATCTTTAAAGATATCCTTATTTCAAATGATCTTCAATAAAAATAGTAATAGAAAAATAACATAAGTAACATTTAATCAGTAGTTTACACAACACAAGATTGAAACATACATGTATCCAAAGCTTATTCCTTTCATAATAACAATTATGTTCGATCTTTTATCTTTTACAAAAATTATATATTCAAAAATACACAACACCACACACCCTTACAGCAAAAACACTATTGGTATTTAACAAGAGAAAATTATTATTATTTAGGTCTTAATAGATCCAAGTATTTATCCTAAAAATCATGATTATTTAAATTTTAAATATTCACAAAGAGCCACAACTTTCCTTAGAAGTAGGAATGATTTAATCTATTGAATATGAGCATACAAATCAGTCATAAAACAAATTTGAATATATATTTAATTATGATGATACTATGATAGAAAACATGAAAAATATCATTATTTTAAAACTCCATAATTTACCAAGTCAAACATAGGGTTTCTTCATGTAGATACAAACTATGAAAGTACAATTGACAATGTACAGTTGATTAAAAAATTATGGTTGAAGAACCATACATTTTTTTTTCTAAAATTCATGGTTTCTTCCAAACATAGGGTTTATGATCCACACATTTCAAATAATATAGGGTTCATGATTCATACATTTTATTCCAAATGTGGGTTTCCAGAACCATACGTTCCTCTTACAAACAAAGTTTATGAACAATGTTTCCGAAATACTTTCAAACACATCCTGAATACTTCATCAAATACTTCAACCCGTAAATAATATAAGAAATATATTCTTTCAAAATAATAAAAGTAATCTCATTAGTAAAATAAACAAGGGTATTTGTGAGAATCGAAACCAATAATATTCATAGAGTATAGTTGAGACAATACATGGCCAACAATCTCCCCTTTTGGATGATCAAAAAACCCATATAATATAACTTATAGAAAAAATATTGGAAATGTAAACACAAATAAAATAATAATTTTGAAGAGATATAACAGAAATTATACTTGGAATTTAAAGTTTATATTTAAATTCTCATTCCCTTTGGTTAATATGAAAACTATTAATTAAATTAATAATTCTGTTTTTACCCAATTTTCTCTCCATTTTTTTGATTAAAAAATAATGTAATAGAAAATTGTTTGGAACACATTCAATGTAGCATAGAACTATGAATAAATATTATGATATGATAAGACAAAAATTATATTTTTTTAGGTAGTAAAAATAGATAGAAACAATAATAAACTAAAAGACACAAATATAATATAAAAAATAATTGCATTAAAAAGTATTTATGAGTACAATAAACATTTGGTTGGGAAATTTTAAAAGGTAGGAATTGTTGAGGGAGAAGGTTATTGTTCAGATGAGGTGTCTGAATCTTGAGAATCTCGAACAACCTAATGAACATTCATTTTGATTTTCCATCATTCCTTTAAAATTATTATTAATCATATCATCCCACAGTTTGAAAAAAATATTTGAGTCCTAGATAAAATTAAAACCGTCAGCCATATTTACTTTTAAAAACTCAAAAAAAAAATTATTCAGACTGTACAAATTATGAGAGAATTTCACTTAACTGATTGAGAAGATGTCTTATACCAGGATTATCTGATGTTAATTTATCAACTAGATCTCTATGAGTTCCCAAAAACACATTTGGAGGGGCACTATCACACTAAATATCATGAAGTCGACCATTTAAAGAATACATAAATACAACAATCGATTCAAAAATTCTTATTAAATATGGAGATGTGTGAGGAGAAGAAGTGGAAGAAATAGATTTATTAGATATAATTCTTAAGGATTCAAATTGAATTACCAAGAACTTATTTAAATCTCCAATATTTATCTTTGAAACTAATTCTACTTTAAATTTCCCAATCTGGTCAGCCATTTCTCTTTGAAAGGAATCAAAATATCTTTTTGAAATTGAATTTTCATTGATAATTTGCATATTAACTTGTACTAATTCCAATTCATATCTTGGAATAGTTGATATATTCAAATCCTCCAAATATTTATTAGTAGTCTTAAACTCATTTTCAATGTTGAATTTTCTTCTTTCATCTTGTTAAACTTGATAAATAACAATTCAATTTGATCATAAAGAGAACTGAAATATTCTTCTTTTTAATTTCTTAATGGCTGTCTGATTTCAATCTCATCTAAGGAATTAATTTTCTCTCTGTCATTGGAAGATGAAGATATATTATCAATAAATTTTGTCTTCTCAGACGATGGAAAAGTAACCTTGTCCAAATATTATACAGTAGTAGAGACTGTTTGATTCCGAACCAATTGAATAGTTTCAACCACTAATTGTTGATCTTTCTCATCTTCTTGAGTAGTTTACTGAAATTATTCTTTCTCATGATATTCTTGATCATCTACAGCTTTAGCTTGATGTTCCATAAGAGTATTCGATACTCCTAAAAAAATTGGTTGGTCATATTCCTTAGTTGAAGAAACATCAGCTTCTAGTGGCCAAAATTTAGGTTCTTCTAATTGCCTAGGCTGTGTGATAAGGGCCTCATTATTGCATTCTAATGATTTTTATTCAAGATATCGATGGATATTTCTTTCATCATACAAATTAAATACATCATACCTGAGTCTTCATCATGTTGTTTCAAAAAAAATTTCTATTCTAGATTCTCTAACTTCTTCTTCATGATTATGTACTAAACCAGCATGTATCAAATATTCTTACCCCCCCTAATCATTTTCACCAGATTTTTATTGGTAATCATCACCAACAGGTAACAATTTTCTATTTAGAGTACTATAAAAGAAACCAAATTTTATTAAGATTATATCATTAATAATATTACTGTGATGATAGCTAATGATTAGATAAATATCTCAAATATTGTTATTTTTATATGAAATTAGAGAAACAGCCTTTCTATACGAGTAGAAATACATTATTACATTTTTTTGAATGTAATGATTCATATATCATAGCATATACCTACTGAAATTTGAATTTATTTCACTCATTATCAAAATGATTATATATATATCCAGATAAAAAATCTTCTCTAACTCAGAAATTCATGGTAGGATTGCAGATTGAATCAATTTGACTAGTACCTTCTAGTCAGGTTCAAGATCCTTTGTAAACATCTTTTTAACTAGGGTTGAGCCAAAAATAAAAGACACAATATCTTCATATCTATGTTATTTATCTATAATGGATCAAAGATTAAAATGAAAAACTCCCTCATGAGGACACATAATCATATTTTATATCTCTACTAAAGAAACATAAAATTCCATATCATTTACCTTTAAAATGATAACATCATCTGTGTCTCCAAAAATGAAATGGTAATTTTCATATAAATCATTTAGTTCTCCATTGAACACATACTCAGAATTTTATTCATTAAAAATGAACTCAAACTCTTGAAATTCTAGAGATTAATTCAACAAAATATTATTCTAATATATCCATTTGAAATCAACTACTTTTCCTGAGATAACTTTTTGAAAAAATTCTTGTTGTGCATCAATGCTTTGATTCACTTGTTCCGTCTTATTCTGTCCTCTTAAACTTCATCATTACTGAAAATCTAAAAGTTTGAGGTTCATTTTATAGAGTTTTGAAGGGAAAAAAATTTCCCTAGAAGTCAAAAGGGTTCTAAATAGAGGGTATGACTGAGAGAATGTTTTTGATTGTTTTCGGTGACATTTATTTGGTTTATCAAGCCAAATACTCAGAGTAATCATTAATTATTTTTATTTTAAAAATATGTGCATTAGAAAAGAATAATAAATCCAAAATTTATTAAACAAATAATAAATAAAAAAATAAGAATAAATCAATTAATATAAAGCTAAAGAAAAAAATTAAATTTTTTTAAAATTAAATATTGTAACCCCCTTAATAAATTCAAAACTAACGGTGAGAAGTGGATTTGTGAAAATATTATAAATTTAATATTTAGTATTTAACAACTCTAAATATATATCCTTTTTTATAACATGATCTCATAGAAAATTATTTCTTATATCAAGATGCTTTGTTATAGAATGACTTATAGGATTTTTTAAAATATTAGTTGCACTTGTATTGTCACACAAAATTGGAATGTTATTAAAATTAAGTCCAAAGTCCCATAGTGTGTGTTTTATCCACAACACTTGTTTATATAAACTACTAGTAAATATATTTTATACCTAATAGGTTAACAAAACAAATGAAAATTTCTTATTACTTGACCATGAAACTAAGGACTTCCCTAAAAAGTGACAGGTTCCTGATGTACCTTTTCTATCTAATCAATATCCTCCAAAATCAGGATCTAAATATGAGATTAAGTTAAAATCATAAGTGTTTGGGTAATGTAAATATTTAATGATAGTTCCTTTTAAATATATAAAAACTATTTTAACAATAATAATATGAGATTATTTTTGGATTTTATTAGAATATAGTATATAGAAAAACATAAAACATAATGTCTGTTCTACTAGATGTAAGATATAATAAACCGCCAATCATACCTCAATATGACTTGTTGTCAACTAGTTTTTTAGCTTCATCTAAATCATGTTTTATACTGGTTCACATGGGAGTTTCATAAGCCTTACTTTTTTCTAGTCAATTTTTTTAATAAATAAATAATATATTTACTTCGATTTAAAACATTTCTAAAATCTTTTTGAAAGATTTTAAAACATAGAAAAAAAATTTAATTCTCCCATCACACTCATTTAAAATTTCTTTTCCATAATATTATAAAAATAATTAAAAATATTTTTATCTATTGAACCAAAAATAACATCATCAACATAGATATGTACTAATAGTATTTTAAAGAAAACATTTTTCTTAAAGCGAGTAAGATCAACTAACCATATAAAAAATTCATTTTCTAATATAAAAGAACTTAATCTTCCGTAATAAACTCTAGGTGCTTGTTTAAGGCTATAAAAAGATTTAGTAAGTTTGAAAATTGAATTTGGTAAATGGAGATTTTCAAAATATAGTGGTGGTTCAAAATATACTTTCGCCATTAAATATCAATTTAGAAAATTTGATTTTATAGACATGTGATATAATTTAAAATTCATATGAGATGCATAAGCTAAAAGGATTCTAATATCTTTTAATCTATAAACAAGTAAAAATGATTCATCATAATATATTTCTTCTTCCTGATTGCATCCTTTAGCTACTAATATAGATTTATTTCTTGTAACTATTTATTGATCATCTTATTTATTTCTAAAAACCCATTCAGTTACTATTAGTGGATGATTAGATGATCTTTCAACTAATTCCCAAACATTGTTTCTACTAAATTTGTTAATCTATTCTTGTATAACCATTAGCTAACTTTCAACTTTTAATGATTCCTCTATTATCTTAGTCCCTAACTGAGATAGAAAGGCATAAAATTAATCTAGGTTTTCTACATTACTTCCATTTCTTACTACTTAATCTCGAACTCTTATTATAATTTCTAAAGGGTGATCCCTTTAGGTCTTGGTTGTATTGGAAAGACGCTTTCATGTTCATCAATTTCATGTTCTTATAAACTAAACTGAATTTTAGTTAAATCATTTTCAAAATTAATTTTAGGTGATTCAAGCCTCATGTTGTCTAATGAATCATGAACTTCATTTTTTTATTTTTCCTACGTTCAAAAGGGTCAACTTTCATCAAATTTCACATGAAAAATTCTTCAATAATCCTTTACTTTTTCTTATACACTCTATAAGCTTTAGTGGTGGAAAAATACCCTAATAGTATTTCATTATCATTATTTGAACCAAATTTATCATATTTCTCTTTAATATTAAAGATATACATCTTACATTTAAACACTTTAATACAAATTACCTTAGGTTTTCTATTATCTCATAGTTTATAGGGTGTCTTTTTTAGAAGATAATTATTAAAACTCTATTCATTATATGAAAATCTATGTTTTTAACTTCTTATAAAAATTATGTTGGAAGACTATATTCATTTAACATAGTTCTTAAATTTCTTGAATAGATCTATTTATTCTTTATTTAATTCCATTTGGTGAGGTGATATTGGTGAAGATAAGGTGTTTTTTATACCTAATTTTGATAAAAAATAATTAAACTCTTGATTCTCAAATTCTCCACCATGATTACTTCTTAATATATTTATTTTAAAAACATTTTAATTTTGAACAATTTTACAAAAATATTCAAAAAAAGTGAAAAATATCTATTTTAAGATTTAGAAAATAAACCCATGTAAATCATGAAAAGTCATAAAAAATATATAATCTACCATCAAGGATTATTAATATTGATAGTCCAAAAAATACATTTAGATATGTTCTAGTGGTTTTGATTTAGAAACTTTGTTAATAGATTTGAAGAATGGAATGTGTTGCTCACCAGTTTGGCATGCATCATAGAACCCATATTTATCAAAATTCAAACTAGGAAAATAAGAAACTAACTATTTCTTAGAAAATTTATATAAATTAAGTACATTATACTATCTAAGTTTCTTATTCCAAATCTAATATTCATTTGTATCTACAGTTTAATAAATCACTTTTTGTTTACACAAGTAATTAAGATCCAATGTATAAACATTTTTAGTTCTGGGCACTCTCAATTTAAGAAATTTATCTTAAAAACTAGAGTAGAAATTTTTAGATAAATCAATATAAAATCATTCATCCCAGATTTTAGATATACTTATTATATTTTTATTCAACCCTTGAACATATTTTACTTTTTAGATCAATATTAATTTTGGATCTTCAGTTGATCTAAATCTAACTATTTTCCCTTTAGCATTATCTTTAAAGGTAACCAAACCTCCATAAAATTTTTCTGATGTATGAAAATTAGAAGAGTCTCCACTCATGTATCTTTAGTATACACTATCCATATACTATATTTTTTTCCTATGATATTTTTCCTACAAATAATTTAAACCAATGTTTGTTTCAGTACCTATATTTTCTTGGGTCCAGCTATGTCACCAAGTAAAGATCTGGTTAACCATATTTACCTATTTTCCAAAATAATAGTGCATTATTTAGACATGTTTCTAGAAATAAAATCCCTTTTATTTAACTAATCTAGGGTTTTCTTAAATATAATTCATTAGTGTAATGTCCCTTAATTACATAATAAAAACAAATAAATCTTGATATGTTGTTATTTTTAGAACTAGGTACAAAGTAATTTATATATAATTTCTATTTTTCACTACTACTTCATATTCCATATTTTTTATTTTTGATATTATATTTACAAGAATCTGATTTAATGATCCCCCTCCTCTAGTTAATATACTAGATGCAGTTTTAAATGACTCTACTTCATCTTGTAATTCTTTTATTTTGTTTTCATGTTCAGCACGATTTGAAGTAGATTTGATAAACTTTTATTTTAAATCTTTGTGTTACTTTAACATAGCTTCTTTTTATCTTAAAACAACATTATGAATACTCTTAAGTGTTTTGTTATTTTTTACTAAAGATTCATATCTTCCTTTAAGAATAGAGAAATAATAAGCTATTTTTTATTAACATTGCTTCTAGAATCAGAAGTAGAATATTAAAAGGATTTTGACTCATCTTCTTGTTTAACCATGAAGCGCCTATTTGTTTTTAGATTTTTTGGTTTTTTGAGTCATATTTAAAAGAACTACTGGAGTCTTTAGACACACTCCAAGTAGATTTCATGGATATGAATCATATATTTAAATTAATAGCATCTTACTTCTTTAGATCCTCTTTCATATTTCTTTAAGGTCTTCTTAAATCCTCTCTTCTTCTTATAAAAGTATCTAAATATTCTGGCTAGTTGAGCTAGTTCCCTTTTAGAATATGAAAATAAAGAATCATTTGAGAATATAACATCTTATTTTGTTTTCTTTTCATGATTTAGAGCAGTATCTTTAAGGACAATACTTTCCCATTTTATCATTTTATGATCTTAATCTTTAGCTTGCATTTTTTCTTCATACATCATCAAGGTTCCAATTAATTCTTTCATTTACAAATTTTTAACTAGTATTGATTGTCATATAGTAGTATATATTCCATTCCACTTAGAGGAAAAAACTAAAGTACTTTCAATTCCCGATATGATTGTAAAATTTATGTTCCTAAAGTAGTGATACCTTTGGATATCTCTTACAATCTACCATTTATCTATGTGATGATTTCACCATCATAAATTTTTAATGTATCAAAATTTATCTTTTCAATAGTGTACCTTAATTTTATAACATTATCAGTTCCTTCATAGGAAAAAACAATAGTTTTCCATATTTAATAGGAATTAGAACATTTAGATACTCGGCTGAATTCAACTGGACCAAGTCCACATATAATACCATTCAATGATTTTCAATTGATATCATACTTAGATTCTTTGGTGTCATGTCATATTTCTAGTTTTTTATGGATTTATTGAGGAGTGAAAATATTCATATATACATTGAATCCAAGATTTTTCAAATAGTAAGTCATGTGAGCTTTCTGACATTCATAATTATCACCATTAAAGTAAGGATCATAGATCATTGACATACCTTCTTTTAGTTCTTTTGTTGACAAATATCTTTTTACAGACCTTTCAAATTGATCTTTCTAGAGTTTATCTGGTTTCTTCAAAAATGACTCATTTGATACCAATTGTTATGTTATAATAATTCAAAGTTACACAAGAGGGGGGGGGGGAGGGTGAATTGTGCATTTTTTAAAATCTAAACAGATTCAAAATTTTATCTCTATTAGTGATTTATATAGATATGCATCATCCTCTTATTTAAGTAAGTTGATCAGAAAAAAATAGAGAAGAATAAGATAATAATTTTTATAGTGGTTGGGGGAATAAAGATCCCCTAGTCCCCTCCTCCAATACTCTTTCAGTGACATTGGTGATTTTCACTAGAGAGGTTCTCTAGTCAGAAGACCTTAACAACTGAGTATAGGCTGTTTGCACCTTTACAATAAGGATTTTACAGGGACTTATGGTTCTTTTATAGGGAACCATAAATTGACAGCTTAGTTCAAGAAGATGATACTTCACCATGATCGAGTCTGAGTAGACAATACTCCAATAAATCAACAGATAATGTTTTGATTAAGAAAAGAGATTCTCATTTATAGTCACAACAACAAATGATAGAAAATGGATCTTCTCCTTCAATGATAAATATATTAAAGAAATAACATATTCAAAGAGATCCCAATTTCAAATGATCTTTAATAAAAAATAAACGTACAAATAATATTAGTGATAGTTAATCATCAGTTTACAAAATATAATATTAAAACATATATATCTCTAAAGTGAATCCCTTTCAAAATAACAGAGAATTTCAATCTTTTTTCCTTGGAGCAGTTATGTATTCAAAAAGATACAACACACAACACATTTACAAAAAACACTCTTAGTATTTAATAATAGAAATTTGGTTTGATTTTGGTCTTAAAATATCTAAGAACAACTCCTGAAAAATTGTGATCATTTGAAGTTTAAATGTTCATAGAGAGTCATAACTTTCCTTAGAAATATGAATGATTTAATCCATTGAATACGAGTCTTTGAATTGTCCATAACACAACTGTGAATATATATTTACTTGTGGTGAGACCTTTGAAAAAGAATAGAAAATATCTTGAATTTAAAACTCTATCATTGACTAAGTCAAATGTAGGGTTCCTTCACATAGTGACAAACTAAAAAAGTAGGATTGATTATAAAAGTAGGTTTGATGAACTATTTGTTTGTTTCTCAAACATTGGGTTTCTAATAAATATTTATTTTAAAAACATAGGGTTCATGATCCATATGTTTTATTCCAAATATAGGGTTCTTGAAAAGGCACTGTCATGGGTGCCCTCAAAATGATTAGTGATTTTTTGGTACTTAGGTGCAGCAGAGTGGCTGACCAAGGTCGTCTCTCAAAGGAGGAAGTAAATTTGAATACTTATTAAAGGTATTTTAAAAATAACATAAAAGAGAATAATAATACTACTTGAAAGGATGTGAGTTTTTTTACTATTCATAAAACTATAATAAGTTTGATAGAATAAGATTTTATAACATTTTTGTTTTTATTTTTGAAATGAAGTTTTATTAAAAAGACCCAACAAGAAGATGTTTTTAGACAATATTTAAAATATGTAATCGATAAAACTCTACCTCTTCATTTACTTATTAATAATTATAATTTAAATTAATATCCACATAATTATGATCCCAAAATTTGTTAACTGTCTAACCTTATTATAAATAACTTTACCATAAATATGAAGAGAATTAAACCCTAGGCTATCTTTAGAACATGCAATCGCAGGACCCTGATTTGATTGATGTTATAAGGATAGATTATGGTCATTGGTAAATTAAGGCACATTTCCTTTCTGAAAAATGAGGATGAATTGATCTTATGGATTATATTTTACCTCTACAAATTTATCCCATGTGGTCTTGTTTGATAGATTATGTTTTCACTCTCACAATTTACACAATACTCGACCTCACATGTTTTTGTGTTAATTGTTCAATTGCTTGCTTAGTTTCATAAAATTTAAAAACTCAATTCATGGATAATATTAAGTAAATTACAATATTTCAATGATTCAAAGTAATTAAATGAAGAGGGTACAAGATAGATTGATCACTAAGAGAACCACTCTTCCATGGGCGGTGTGGTCATCATGGAGACATTTTGCATGAGCATAGGATTGAAAGTGTAGAACCCAGTATCATCTCCACTCATGATTCCAAACCAAATAGCATGAGTAAAAAATAAGATAATTGAACAAAACAAAATAAAAGAGAATAAATAAAAGAAGAATAAAGATGTTTATTACACAAAGTAAAACATTACAACATGAAGAAGAGAAGAAGGATTCGATGAGATGATCCTTGCTTCAAGAGATACCCCTCTCAAAATGGTTGGAGAATTTGGGTGAAAACAATTCTCCTGTGCCTTAAATCTCCTAATTAACGTCCAAACCCTTAAAAATTAGAAAAATACATATTTATAGAGTGTAGGGGAGGCTAGGTTAAAAATTGTTTCAAGTGTGAATGAGAAGATTCTTACAAAAATTTTAATCCCACTTTCACTACCTTTTTGACCACTGAAAAAAATTAATTAGATATCCCTACATATAGTTAATATGTGAGAAATTTTGTTTTCAATATGCTCTAAAAACTGGGTCTCAATCCATGCTCATATGTAGAAGGTATGGCCCAAACACTAAAGTGATATCCAATCTCACGTGTCCAACGCACCATTGACTTAATAGACCATTTATTACATCCAAATGCACTATTTATCTCTAGTGTACTGAATTAAAGTTGTTGAAAATTAATTGAGGAACACTGTTACAAAATTTTAAGTTCAAATAATTCATATTAAAATATTAATGTGAGAAATACCACATTGCATTTTAAAAGGGTAAAACTAGAATTTTCATCAAATTTTCAAATGAATGATCTAATCCAAAATATTTCATAAATGAACATATTTAGTAAAATGTGAGGAAATTATTTCATTTATTATCAATAAAATATTAAAAAAAATAGTGTTTTATCAACTCCCCCACACTTACCCTTTTTCACTCCAAGGAAAAACCTCATATCAAGTAAACATCAATATCAAATCAAAACCAATTTTAAAACACATATCCTTGAGATCCAACAATTCCAAACCAATAAAAAAAATAAATCATGCCTCATAAAAAACCATTATTTCAAGTTCTCAATTTATATCATTCAATATATTTCCACTTCATTAATCCTTCCATGCAGAAAACACTTACCTCACTTGAATTTTCTATTGCCACACAAATGTCAAATTTTTAGCAATGTCTTTCTCATCCAAACTCATACAAGGGTCACCATAGGATTGATAAATCCCTACATCACCACCCAATGTGAGTCAAGGACATATGTTTATCTTAATGACTTTATAGGGTGGTTTTTCGGCCTTCGATTGGTAGGATTTATATGTGAAATATTATGAGGCTGAATGAGGGGGCTTGAATCTTTTTGAAGCAAAATTTCATTAATTTAATTTTCACTTAAATATGGTCTCCTACTAAATCCCCATAGAATCAATTAAAATTCATCATAATTAAAAATAAAGGAATGATCACACCATTCAATATTTCTATAGAAAAAATGTCAATATTCTCAAATATGGTTTTCATGAAAGTTCTAGATAGACACAACTTTATTCCTTTATTAGAAACTCCATAAAGGCACATATTCACATATCTTGAAAGCTCCAGAAAAGACATAGCTTCCAACATAATAATTTTTTTCAGCATCAAACACATCTCTTGAAAATTTAATTTTCCACCCAAAGTATCACAGAATGTTGTATCACAACACAAGATAGCTCCCCCCACACTTATGTTCAACTAGATTAAGCAATTTCACTTCAAGAGTTGGTTGAATAAAGAAAATTGTCTTGTAATGTGGATAACCTAATAGGATGTTCATGGATTCTATGGTCTACAAGGATTAAATGTTAAAGGTAGGCCATTATAAAAATAATTCTTTGAAATAGGGGCTTTAATACCAAACAAATATCTCAATAATTTAAACATAAGTACCTGAAACCCTCATGTTTTGACAGGAATAAATCAAATTATGGTTAAATCAAGTATAGTTTGGTTCTCTCAAGAAGTGAGGTAAATGTAAAGAATATAAAAAGAGTTTTTCATAATCCTCACATGGAAGTGATTTCAAATATAAAGATAGTGAGATATGGAATGTGATTCAAAATTCAGAGTACTTTTCATGAAATTACTAAAGATTTTAACTTGAAACAATTTCATTTTTAGCATTCATTTAAGCTTAGTTTCATGGGATAAATTGTTTCACGTATTCATATAGATTTAATAATTGGTGATCAGAATCATTTAATCTCAAAGGTTTCAAAACCATACAAAAAAAAATCAAAAAATAAACGCACAAAATTTGAAAAACACATAATTGTTTATTAAAAATCATTGAAAAATCGGAAAACAATTGAAATTACTAAACTAAAAGGTTCCCTACCCCACACATAAAATATTGAATTGTCCCCAATGTGAACCCATGAGATGATATGTGCACATGAAATGTATAATTTTAATTAGGACAAAGAATCAAAAAGTGAAAGGGTTAGGAACGACCTGATATGCTCAAGTGATGATGGGGTCATGTAGTGTAATAAAATCCACTATATCAGTGGGAATTCCTTCAATGTATTTCTTAAAATGTTTCTCATTGACTATAAATCTCCATCATGTGTCCTCTTGTATTATCTCAACTACACCATAAGAAAAAAATTAGATATAACATAAGGACCTAACCATCTAGAACGCAACTCACGAGGCCTCAACTCCAGTCGTGAACTATAGAGAAATAATTTATCTCCAACATGAAACTCCTTTTTTAGATCATTCTATCCTGAGTTGTGTTTGATCTTTCCTTGTAAATCATTGAGTTATCATATTAAGACAATCAAATCTCCTCAAGCTCTTGAATTTGCAACTTCCTTCGGATTCCAGCTTGTGCCAAATCCATGTTGCATTTCTTTATAGCCTAATAAGCCGGATGCTCAACTTCCACAAGGAGATGACATGATTTCCCAAAAACGATCCGAAATGGGGACATACCAATGGGTGTATTTTATATTGTCCTTTATTCCCATAATGCATCATCCAAGCACTTGCTCAAATCCTTCCTATTTAGCTGCATGGTTTTCTCCAAAATTTGTTTCAACTCACGATTTGAAACCTCAGCCTGGCCATTTGTTTGGGGGTGGTATGGTGTTGATGTTTTTTGTGTCACCCCATACTTTCTAAGAAGGGAAGAAATATTCAAATAAAATAAGTGTATCCCTTGGTCACTGATGATGGCCTTCGGTACTCCAAAACTGCAAAAAATATGTGCTTTGACAAATTCAACAACAACATGAGAATCATCAGTCTTGGTGGCCTTAGTCTCCACCCATTTTCTCACATATTCAACAAAATAAAAATATACAGAAAATCAAATGAACTAGAAAAAGGACACATAAAATCAATTCCCCTTACATCAAAAATCTCACAGAATAATTTAGGTTGTTGGGGCATCTTGTGTCTCCTAGAAATATTACAAGTGTGTTGGAAACATGAGCACGACTTACAAAAAACATGAGCATCATGGAATAAACTAGGCCAATATAATATAGAGTCTAAAACTTTACTAGATATCCATTGGGGTCCAAAGTGTCCACCATAAACAAGTGTATGAAATAATTGTAGAACATGATCAAACTCATGATCATAAACACACCTCCTAATAACTTGGTCACTACACATGCGCCATAAGTAGGGATCATCCCACACATAAAACCTAGAATCACTATTTAATTTTTGGACTTGACGTTTCATTAAATTTTTAGGAATTTCAAAGTTCACAAGGTAGTTAACTAAATCAGCATACCAAGGATGTGTACCTGAGATGAAATAAAGATTCTCATCGGGGAAATTATCCTAAAGTGGTACCTGGTCCTCGGTGTCATCCTCTAGTGCATGAGTAAGCCTACTCATGTGTTCTTCCACTAGGTTTTCTGACTCCTTCTTGTCTTTTATCTAAATATAAAATTATTGAAGAAGGAGCATCCATCAGATAAGTTTGGGCTTTGCATATGGATTCTTCAAAAGGTACCTCAGAGCTTCATGGTAAGAAAAAACAACTAATTTAGAGCCCAACAAATATGAACATAATTTATCTAATGAAAATATAATGGAAAGAAACTTCTTTTCCATGACTATGTAGTTTGATTGGGCTGAATCCAATATCCTCAAAGCATAGGCAATCACATTTGAATGTCCCTATATCCTCTTTGATAAGACAACTCAAACTGGAAAGTTGGATGCATCAAACATAAGATCAAATGGAATATCTCATTGTGGGGGTTTTATGAGTGGTCGAGTGGTCATACACTTCTTCATCTCATCAAATGATACCCTTAATGAATCAACAAACACAAAATTAGAATCCTTTTGAAGTAATCATGACACCGGAAGAGCAATCATACTAAAATCTTTGATGAAGTGCTGATAAATTCCAGCATGCCCTAGGAATGATCTAACATCACAGACACATTATTGATAGGGTGCTGATGAAATAATATCTACCTTAGATTGATCAACCTATATCCCATGTTTTGACACTACATTCCCTAAGACAATTCCATGCTATACCATGAAATGAAACTTTTCAAAGTTCAAGACCAGATTCTTCTCATTGCAAAAATTCAAAACCTTTCCCAAACTAGAGATAAAATCATCAAATGAAGACCCTTACACTATAAAATCATCCATGAATACCTCTATATAGGTCGGAATAAAATCAAAAAAAATTCACCATGCATCTTTGGAAGGTACCTAGGGTGTTGAAAAGTCCAAATGGAATCCTCCAGTAGGCAAATGTGCTGAAGGGATAGGTGAATGTGGTCTTCTCCTAATCCTCTGGAGAAATTGAAACCTAAAACTACCCAGAAAATCTATCCAAGAAACAATAGTGTGTTTTCCTATCTAGTATTTCATGCATCTGATCAATAAATGGGAGGGGGAAATGGTCCTTATGAGTGGACTGATTTAGTTTCCTATAATCAATTCACACACGCCAACTATTTTGTAACCTCATCGGAACTAATTTCTTTTTATCATTTTATCAACAGTAACACCACTTTTCTTAGGCACAACCTAAATAGGACTCACCCACCGGGAATCTGGAATGGGATAAATTAAACCTTCCTCAATAAAATTTTCAACTTCTTTTTAGAAACCTCTAAAAGAGTTTGATTGAGTCTCCTTTGTGGATGCCTAATAATTTTAGCCCCATCCTCCAAAATAATCCTATACATGAAAATGGAGGGGCTAATACCTGATATGTCATCCAAGTTCCACCCGATTGCCTTAATGTTTTCCCTCAAAAGATTCAAAAGTTTTTCTTCTTTTCCAAAAGGTTTATTGTTAGAAATTATAACATATAATTTCTCACCACTTAACAAAAATGAGTATTTTAGATTTGGTGGTAATGGATTGAGTTCCAATGTAGTGGGGTGATTTATGGATGGTGACATTGAAGGAAATAAAATTTGTGCACAATTAACATTAGTACCACAATATACATCATCAAAATCAGAGAATAATGCATCAAATCCATCAGCATACTCCATAACCATGTCATAATCAGATTGAACATGATCAAAATAAAAATATGAATCCATTTAAAACTCAAATATAAGAGAGTCTTGTGAATTCAACATAGGTGTGGATGTACTCTTAGACCTCAAAATAGATCCAATGATCATAATCTCCCTAACCGTTGGAAAATCAAATTCCATTAGATTTTTATTTGGTTGTTCAAAATGGGAGATAAAAAATGTAGAATGGTCCTCTGAGGGGTACTTCATGGAGTCCATAACATTAAATATAAAAAATTCATCTCTAAAATCCATGGAAAGTGTACCCTCATTGACATTTATGATAGTTTTTTTAGTTTTGATGAAGGTTCAACCTAAGATAATGGAAGAATGTGAATTTACCTGATTATCCTATATGTTAAGCACATAGAAATATACTGGAAAGATCATGTCACTTACATGGACAAGTAAATACTCAAGGACTCTCATTGGATATGTTGTCACTATATTTTCCAATTAAACCACTAGTATTGTCGGTTTCAACTCACCAACCTATAAAGAAGAGAATACGGAGTGAGGCATCACATTTATGGATGCTGTTAAATCACAAAGAGCATAAAAAAGTGTAACTCCCCTATGGTGCATGAGATAGTTAATGTCCTGGGATCCTTTCACTTTGTTGGCATTGCTAGAGTTGGTGTAATTAGTGCCGACACATTCCTTCCAAGTTTGATCCTCTCATTTCCCTTGATCCCTCTTCGATAGGTATAATTTTCTTTTAAAAATTTGGCATACCTTGGGATTTTCTTAATCGATTCAAGTAAAGAGATGTTGATCTCCACACTCATGAATGTATCCAAAACTTCTTTTTGAATCACCTCTTTAGCCATATTTTTGGTTTGTACAACTCTATTTAAAAATGGAAGGGGTTTATGAGGAACATCATCAATATTTTTCATACCTTTATCTTTCTCCTTCGGTTACTCATAAGCTTGTTTTGAAAGGGGATTCTCTATAGTTGAGTTGAATCCCAATGGAATGATAGGTGAAGATGTATCAGTTGTTTTATTCCAACTTCTCAATGTGATGGAACTAACATTCCCCTTGGGATTTGGAGTATGTTGGGAAGGAATATTTCTGGAGTTCTTACTTACCAGTTCATGGAGGGCAGTGACAATCTGGCCCATTTGTGTCTTCAACTCCCTCAACTCTGAACCTTGAATCTTCTGCTCATTCTGTTGATTAAGAACAATTTTATTCAAAAGTTAATCAATTTTATAATCTACCTTTGGTGAGGGATTCCCTTGTTGTTTTCTTGTTGATGCTTGGGATTCAAATCTCCTTTGGGGTTGTTGGAAACCCTGTTGGTAAGGAAGAGGCTGCATGAAGTTTTGTTGAAAAGGGGGCCTTTGTTCTTGTCCAGAGCCATACCTCATGTCTAATTGATCCTTCCACCATTGGTTTTATGTTGGTTCAAATGAATAAAACTTCCTTTTGGGATATTTCTGTTGTTGTTGCTGATATGGTCTCCCTGGGAATATTGTTGTGCAATCTTCCATCTCTTGTAGTTGTGGGAAACAGTCAGTTGGGTGACTTGTCTCAGTGAAAATGCCACAAGGCATTGAAGGAGTTGGTTGGGATGTCTTTTGAGCCAAATAAATATTCCTCACCATAGTTTTCAATTCTTACAACATTGTATGAATCAAATTAATTTCAAGAGAAGAAGGACTTACATGATGTACTCCTCGAACACATGGTGTACCTCGATCGCTAAATTGTTGATATTTTTGTGCCATCTTGTCCATAAATTCACATGAAACTACTAGTGTCTTTTCCACTAATTCTCCTCCATCCACGACATCCACCATGCTTCCCTCCATAGGTATGAGTCCTTCATAGAAGTACTGGATGAGGAGTTGCTCACTAATTTGATGATGCGGGCAGCATTCGCACAACTTCTAGAATCGCTCCCAGTACTCATAAATTTATTCCCCTTGGGATTTCTTGATACCAGAGATCTCCTTATGAATAAAAGTGGTCCTTGATGCTAGAAAAAATATTTTCATGAAAAGATGTTTCAAATCATTCCAACAAGTTACATCTTCGGGTTATAAATAATACATCCAATCTTTCGCAACTCCATCAAGTGAGAATGGGAATGCTCTTTGTTCCATTTTGTCTTGAGATTCATTTCATGGTTTTAGGGTTGAGAAAACCACATTAAATTATTTAAGGTTTTTATTGGGATCCTCACCAGAGAGGCCATGATATTTTGGAAGCAGGTGAATTAACCCATATTTCAGTTCAATGTCTGATTCGAGATTTGGGTATGCAATGAAATTTGGTTGATAATTAATATATGGTTCAACCAATTCAAAAAATGGTTCTATTATGTTCATTTTTATTTTCTTCAGTAGTTGGTTGCTGTTTTAATTTGTATTTAGATTTGTTTCCAATTTCAATGTTCTTGGAGTGGAGGAATTCTCCAACTGCTTGAATGTTAAAACTTCCCGTAGAATGAGAATGTCTTATTCGAGCTTGAAGGATACGTTCAATCTCAAGGTCAAGATCTAAAAGATCCTCAGGATTAGTTCATGTCATAAATAAAATTAAAAATGAAAATAAGGAAAGTGGACCATAGTAAAATAAAAATGAGAAGTTTGAGTTGATGGTCCAAAAAATGTAGAAGAAAATAAATGAAGAAGAAAAAATTAAGATTGGGTATAGAAGTAAGTAAAAAGAGAGGAAGAGAATAAAATATAAAATAAAATAAATACGTCTAATTAGTTGAAATAATCAGTTTCCTTCCTGTAAATGGTGTCAATTTGAAAAGCCTTTGTCATGGGCACCCTCAAATGATTAGTGATTTTTTGGGTACTTAGGTGTAGCAGTGTGGCTGACCAAGGTCGTCTTTCAAAGGAGAAAGAAAAATTGACAACATATTAAAGGTATATTAAAAATAACATAAAAGGGAATAATAACACTACTTGAAAGGATGAGGGTTTTTTTCCATTCATAAAACTAGAAGAAGTTTTATGGAAGAAGATTGTATAATATTTTTGTTTTTATTTTGGAAATGAAGTTCGATTAAAAAGACACAACAAGAAGATGTTTTTAGACAATATTTAAAAGATGTATTCGATCTAACTCTACCTATTTATTTACTTATTAATAATTATCATTTAAATTAATATCCATTTAATTATGATCCCATAATTTTTTAACCCCCTAACCCTACAAGAATTAAATTTACCACAAATATGAAGAGAGTTAAACCCTAGGCTATCTTTGGAACATGCAATCGCAGCACCCAGCTTTGATTGATGTACTAAGGATAGATTATAGTCATTGGTAAATCAATAAACATGGAAATTATAAAAAATTATGATGAATTGATATTAAATATTATATTTTAACTCTACAAATTTATCCTATGTGGTCTTGTTTTACAGATTAAATTTGTGCTCTCACAATTTACACAATACTCAACCTCATGTGTTTTTGTGTTAATTATTCAATTGCTTTATTAGTTTATTATAATTTAAAAACTCAATTCATGGATCATATTAACTAAATTACTTTATCTCAATGATTTAAAATAATTAAATGAATAGGGTAGAAGATAGATCGATCTCTAAGAGAACAACTCTTCCATGGGTGGTGTGGTCATTGTTGAGACGTTTTGCAAGAGCAAAGGATTGAAAGGGTAGAACACAATATCATCTCCAATCTTGATTCCAACCTAAATAGGATCATTAAAAAAGTGTATAATTGAACAAAAAAGAAAAAAATAGAAGAAATAAAATAAGAACAAAGCATTTTATTACACAAATGAAAACATTACAACATGAAGAAGAGAAGAAGGCTTCAATGAGGAGATCCTTGATTCAAGATCTAACCCTCTTAAAATGGTTGGATAATTTGGGTGAACCTAATTATCTTATTCCTTCAATATCCTAATGGGTATTACAACCATTAAAAATGAAAAAAATACATATTTATAGAGTGGAGTGTAGTCTAGGTGAAAAGTGATTTCAAGTGTGAATGAGAAGATTCTGCCAAATATTTTAATCCCACTTTCACTACCTTATTTAGCACCAAAACGCGTTAACTAGCTATCCATACAGAAGGATAATATGTGAGAAATTGGTTTTTCGACCCCCTATCAAAATTGGGGCTCAATCCATGCAAGGATGTAGAAGATATGGCCCAAACACTAAATTGATGTCCAATCTCACGTGTCCCGACCACCATTGACTTAATGGACCATTTACTCCATACAAATGCATTCTTTAGCTTTATTGTATTGAATAAAATTTGTATAAAATTAAGTGAGAAAAACTTTTAAGAATTTTTAAGTTCAAATAAGTCATATTAAAATATTTATGTGCGAAATACAACAATGCATTTTAAAAGGGTAAAACTGGAATTTTAATCAAATTTTCAAATGAATGATCTAATCCCAAATATTTTATAAATGAACATAATTAGTACAATGTGAGGAAAAAATGTCATTTATTATCAATAAAATATTCAAAAAAATAGTTTTTTATCAGTTCTCAAACCATACATTTCTCTTACAAACATAGGGTATGAACAATGTTTCCATAATACTTTAAAACACATCTAGAATACTTAATCAAATACTTTAACTCATAAATAAGATAAGAATATATATTTATTAAAAATGCTAAACATAATATCATTAGTAAAACAAACAAGGGTATTTATGAGCATGAAAATTAATAAGATTAGTAGTGTATTATTGAGACAATACATACCCAACAATTTCATGGAATAATATTTCCATATAAGTTTACGGGATAAGAGTACAACAATTGGGTTTCAATGATTTAAACACTAAGTGTTTTTAAAAATATCTATAATTCATGTCATCAGGGTTAGAATTCAATATTTGTTGCAAACTTGTAGGATATAAATTAATGTATAGAGATAGAATCAAATAAAACCTTCTCAATTATTGAGTGAATAATAAGTATACCTTGTACGAATTCATTTTCATGTACCAACTCATCTATGGTGATGGTATAGGCTTTCCCTTTATCCTTAAGCTTTAGTGGTTTCTGTCGTGGATTACCCTCAAGGACCCATGGTTTAGTGAACTATATTGTATAGTACCCTTGTTCCAAATAGTTGAAGCACTGAACCACGGGGGTGACTTCCTTTCCTCCACCAAATTGGTTAGTTTTTTCATGTCTCTTCAGCATTTATGAGCTTATTGGATTTATCTTCCACACTTAATGCATTTCCCTATCAATTTGAGTCAATTCCCATGATTCTTCTTTCCATATTTTTAACATGTGGGTGGTTGGATATTTTTTCCTCCTTTTTCATTTGATTCGATAGTATGAAAATCCATATTTTGTTTCTTATCTCTATAATCATGATACAATTTAGAAAACCTCATATATACTTTGAGATCACATAAAACTAATTATTCATAACTTCCAATGTATTAGATAGATAGATCGTTTCAGAGGTTTGGTTTTAAACCACTAAATAATCTATCTATTTTACTATCATTATTGATAACAAGACCCATGGATTATCATGAAAGCCTTATGATGTTTTCCTCATAAGTAATGACCAATTCCCCCTCCTGTTACTTAATCTCTATGAATTCCTTCTCTATATTTGTTTTGACAGTTCGAGGGAAATACTTTTTAATAAATATTTCGTTAAATTCTTCCGACTCCATATCTTCCATTTCATCCTTTCACTTGGTATTCTTTATATATGACCACCATTGATTAGCCTCTCCATCAATAGGATAGACAACTAGATTCACCATGTCTTTATCAGACCAGTGTAGCAGAAAAAAATATATTCTCCATCAATTTAACCTACAATTTAGCAATAGGTGGATCAAAAGACCCACTAAATGTTGGTGTTATTTTCCAAGTAAAATAATATATAGTCAGTTTCTACTTCATGGATGAAAGTGAACATTACACGTGGTTTAGGTTATTATTTGTAACTTGAGACAACTGGGAAAGCATAACTATACAGTTTTGAACTCCACATCCCATGAAATTGGGGATGTCATTCAGAAAATCAACACATTGTCCCTCATACAGGTTGTGGTCCTCGTTTCTCCTAGTTCCAAATATTTTATAAAATACAAAATGTTAGTAAAAAATCATGAATAAATAATGTATTCTTATGCAAAAATTAATTATAAAGTCGTATCTTATGGGATCCCTATGTTTATCATTTTCCTAAAATTATTCTTCTAGGGTATTTACCTATACCCATATTTAAACTTTTGTTTTTCACTAACATTTTCTAATCTTTATTCTGAAATTGACTAAATCGTTTTCTGATAGCAACTATAGTGACCAATATTTTTCTAACATGACCATTACATATTTTAGGATAAAAAACATAATAGTGATACAATATAGGATCCAAAGGTTTAATGTCTTGGGAAAATTAGGATTATACATCACTTATACAAAATAAAACAAAAAAATTAATTTAAATATTTCTTCTTTATCCTTCTAAAATCTCATGTTATCCTTAGTACATATAGTCACCTGAGGATATACATCAAGGAAAGGGATGATTTAAAGTCCTAGTAAGAGGAGGAATAAGGGACATGAATCAATAATACGTGGGTGAGAATAATCAACATCATCATATTATAAGAATAAGATAATTATCATAATCATAAAGGAAAAATTTGATAATAGAATAGAACGTGGAATATTCATAATAATGAAAAATCATAATATAGTGGTCAAATACCCCACATAGTTGTGGAAAAGTTATAATCATGTCCACACATAATATTTGTGTATAAATTATAACATCATAAATGTGAAAAAAGATAACATCATGTTCATACATAATACACATATTCTCATTCAACATATAAAATTTACCAATGATTTGGAGTGATATGTATTTTGGTCCTACACATCACAATATAAAATGCTCATAATCATACATTCCACATGGAAGGATAACAATTGTAGTAATGAAATAACACATGAAAATGAATGGTATTTATAAATGACTTCATATATCATAATTATTGAAATTAATTTTAGGAATACCAAATTAATAATGGAGACCATACTTTGGAATAAAATATCATTTTCTTCTACTAACTGAGAAACAACTCAAGAGGATTCAAGAGATGCTTTGGAAATTTAAGTCTTTTTGAAAAAGCATTGTAAATGTCTTAAAAAACATTTTAGAAGGGTAGAAACATGGATATACCCAAAAGAAAATATAAATAATATTTAAATAAAATATTTTTTATATTATAGTAATATTCATACTAAAGTCAATGCGAAATAGAGGATAACCCAAAAGAAAGAGTTTGGGTTTGATAATCCCCTTACCTTAAATCATGCTTTATTTCACCTCTTTCCCATCTCCTAAATAATAAACCTTGGTTTATTAAAAAATTAAAATTAAAGTGAATTATTTTAATTATTTTAATTATTTATAATTTATAATCATTGGATTATATTTCTTAATTACCATGGTTAAATGGAAAACATTTTGAAATCATGTTTTCTTTAAAAATTTACCTTTTTGTTTCGATTTCACTATTTTTGTTCAAGATAATTTATACATAAGTAAAATTAATTAAAAAATCTTAAAAAGTATATATTTATAAATTTATATATTATAAAAAATTTATTAAAACCATACATAATATTGGTGATATGAAAAGAATTGGCAATGTCCTCATTTGTTGTTAACTGACTGTTAATGAGACATTGTCCAAGGAGGAGGTACGAGAATTATGAAATATAATTACATAGTAGATTTGATTATTTAAGAAAAATAAAATCATTAATATAATTCTAAAATACTAATTAATTTATCTTATAATATTTTACTTTAGGATGGATAGATAAAAAAGGAAGAGAAGAGGAAAACAAAAATAATAGTTAATGAAAACACACCCTATTCTCAGTGTTGCTTCTCTTATACGACACTAAACACCTTTGATTTTTTGATATTGTTAATATATAATTAACCTAAGGATTATAAGGGGGTATTGGGAGAGGATTTTGGTAGAGGTTTATCTTTTTTAAGTGATGGAAGAGTGGTTTTCCAAGGAGTAAGAGAGATGTTATTTATACTTGAGGAGAGGGGTATTTTTATAATAAAATACTAAATAAAATATTATATCAAAGGTAAACCTTGTAATTGAGATATTAATGAAATTATGGATCATATATAAAAAAATTTAATGGTTTTAGGACTTTAAAAACTTTAGAATTTTAATTCAATAGCTTATTAAAAAGTAAAGTGAAAAAAATGGAAAATTGTTATTTTAATGGAATACTTTATATTTTAGAATTTGGAAAATAATTTTTAGGTTTGGAAAACATGATAATTTTATTTAAATGAATAATTTATCAAATTTATTATTTTCTTGGTTGTAAAAACTTTTCTATAATTGATTAGTCCGTTATTACATCATTAATTATGTAATTTAAAATACACAGATAATAAAAAACTGTATTTTTACTATTCACCTAAAAATTGAAATATTTTAGAATATTAGAAAAAAAATAAACCTTAGAAATTTTCAATGTTTTTATTTTGTAAATTAAATTAATTTTATCACAATATTTTAGTTAACATATTTTTTTTAATTTTTAATATAAAAATTCTGATTTTTATGAAATACCTTAAAATATAATAGATTAAAAATGTTCTTTTATTTTATTTTATTTTTTAATCGTGATATTTTTTTGTTGAATTATAATATTTATATTTAATTAAATTACTCAAGGAAAATGTTAATTATATTAAATTTTATTATTTTGATGACAAATTACTATTCTAACGTCCAAGTTACTATTCCCAACAGTCATGTTACTATTCCCAACAGCTACGTTACTATTCTAGTGGTCACATTACTATTCCAATAGTCCCATTACCACCTATAAATAAAAAAATTATTCATTAACTATAAATTAATTAAAATTTCTCATAATTTTATATATTTTAATTTTCTACTACGTTGATTGGTTTATTAACATTTTGTTTCATTTCTATAGTGTTGGTCGTGGGGGTAATGATTATAGTATATTGGAAGGATCCAAATTTCCCATTATAATTTTATTAATTTATATTTTTTTCCACATTGTAATGTTTGAAATTTTAATGGGTTTAGTTGATGATTAATGTAATGGCATTCATTAATGAAATAATTTTTTGTCAGTTTCATTATGTCTTGTATGTGTATGATACTAAATAATATAACACACATTTATTTGAATAAAAAAATCATTTATAAGCTTTGGGTTGTTACAATGTAGGAATGATTAGGATTTGGTGAACTCCATTGAGAAGAGTGGGATCTTGGGGACATCATCATCTTGAGAAGGGAAATTAGGGTAGAGAGAAATCAATGAAAATGGTAGGGGTGAATTAGGTCTGGTGAAAGGGTAAAAGTCTCAAATAGTTTATAATAAAATAAATATAAAACATATTATTATTATTAAGGATTATTCTAACATATTTCATGAAGACTTGTCTAGTTTTCCCTTAAACCATGAAGTTGAGTTTTCAATATAACTCAAGCATGGTGCTATACCTATTTTAAACACTGCATATTGAATGGATCTGATTTAGTTGTAGGAATTCAAGAATCAACTATAAGAGAATATTGACAAGGGATTCATACACACCAGGGCATCACCATTGGGTGAATGTATTCTTTTTTTTATAAAGTAAAAAGGTCATTGTGTTTTTGGTTTGATTATCGAGAACTAAACAAAATCACCATCAATAAAAAGTATCCACTACCCCATATTGATGAATTTTTTGATCAAATATGTGGAGCTCAATTCTTTTAGAAGATTGAACTTCATTATATATAGAGCTAATTATGGATAAATAAGGAAGATATATCCAAGACAACCTTCCATACGAGGTATGATCATTATGAATTTATAGTGACACCATTTGGACTCACTAATCCTCCCAATATCTTCATAGATCTAATGAATATAATCTTTAGAGATTACATTGATTAGTTTGTGGTAGTCATTATAGGCGATATTCTTATATATTCAAAGAGTAAGTAAGAACATGAAGAATATTTAATAATTGTTCTGATGATCCTAAGAAATGATAATCTTTATGCTAAATTTACCAAGTGTGAATTTTGGCTACAAAAAGTCTTATTCTTGGGTAATATAATCTCATGTGAGGGTATATCCTTGAATCCTTCAAAGACACAAGTTATTGAACAATGACCTTGACCAACCACAATAACTAGGATATGTAGTTTTCTTAGGTTGGATGGATACTACTAAAAATTTCTGAGAAATTTCTCATGGATATATAAAATAATAACAAAGTTTACTCGAAAGGGATCTAGGTTCCTTTGGGTAAATGAATGTGGGGAAAAATATAAGGAACTGAAAAGAAGGTCGGTCTATGCACATGTGATTACACTACACTGAAATGGAGAAGGGTTTTTGATTTACAGTGATTCAATAAATAAGGGACTTGGATGTTTCTTAATATAGAATGATATGGCGATAACTTGTACCATGCACAGATTGAAAATTCATGAGTAAAATTACCTGAATTGTGATTTGGAGTTGGCATCAATAATTTTTGCGTTAAAAATATGGAGGCATTATATTTATGGTGAATGATGTGACATATATACTAATCATAAAATATTGAATTATATATTTTTAACACCCTCATATTTTAAAATAACAACATTATGTTTGATAGCGTATTCGACATGCAATACCAAGCCTCAACAACCCGCATAATGTAATATTTAAATATGAAAAATATAACATAGTCATTGAATTAATACGTAAAAATAATATTAACCACATTATGAGAACTATATAAGGGTCCTAATGAATAAAAATTTATTTATTAATTCTTCGGAAATAAGAACACAATTCTTAGTAAATTTATTTTATGGTTCAAAAATATGTTCTCTTAAAAAATGATTTTAATTTATTTTTGTGTGTAGATAATATATTTAATTTATTAAACATTTATTAAAGGTATTTTATAAAATGATATAATTTTTAAAATAATCATATCCAAATTATCTTAGGGTGAAATTTTTATATTTTTATGAAAAGTGTAGTTATTTCTATGAATAGTAAAAAAATAAACATTTCTGTAAAACTATCATTTATTTTCATTAAATGAAGTAATTTAAAGTAAAATTATATTTTAGATTTGGTGTTAAATTATTATATAATATATTTTATTTATAATAATATAATTAATTTTATTTAAATTATAAATTTTCATTATTTTGGTATAAATGTATTTTTTGCATAAAAAACATTTTTCTGAAAACTATTTTTTAGTGCATAATGTTTTTCCATTTTAATTTATTATAATAAACCCTAATGAGGAATTATTTAAATGAAATTTATAGAATATATATCTACCCATATGAATTTAAATTCATATAATTAAGATTAATAGTCATACATTTAATGTAGAATCATCTTTTTCCTTGAAAAATGTATTTTTTATAAAAACAACTTTTCATCACATTTTGTGAGTTTAAATTTAAACTAAATTATACAAATTAAGAAAATTTAATCTTGAAAAATAGATTCCATATTTTTAATTATATTATCCAAATAAATTTAAATATTCCATTATTTTCTTCATTATTATGAATAGTTACTATAATAAGTAATTATTACCATGATAAGGGTATATCAGATAATTAAAGTAAAAAAATAATATTATAAGGGAATAAATGACCATAAAACTTGTATAAATTTTATTGGATGAGTAAATTTCATCCATAACAATAAAAACTTTGAATATATGACTTTTTTTCCATTTGGCCATGATTTTAAATTTTATATTTTTTATATAATGAAAAGTAAAAAATGTCACTTTTAATTTATATAATATTCTGTGGCACAAATAAAGAAAAACTATGTTATATTATAAATAATTATTTTAAATAAAAATAATTTTTTATCATGGTGATTTTATTTTAATTTTTAGGGATGAGATAACTATCTTAAATTCTTACGCAACATCGACATAAAATTTAACCAATTAATAGAAAAATAAGATAAAAGATATTATAATTATTAAAGATAATATCTTTTGAATGAATTATTTCATTTCATGATTTTTTAGATTAATATAACATGTTTGGGATGTGTGAATTTATTATATTCGAATTCCCTTATTGTTTTGATTTTATTAAGGTCAATGTAAACAAGCAGTTCCAAAAAATGACATTAATGATATTTTACAATAAATAATATTTTATTAAATGATTTAAAATTTATTAAACTCTTATATTCGTCCAAGTGATTGGGATATGGTTGAAAATATAAACCATGGTTTATTTATTGGATAATTTATCTTTTATATTAAATATGCTAACCCATAAAGTGTAAAAACATTGTTATCATGATAATTGTCAAAAAGGGTTAACACAGGTTAAAACAAAACGATAAGGGTAAAAAAATTATCTAAACTTGTCCAAATATTATTGGGTAATATTATTTCGAACAATAATTATCATATAATTGAAATATATCATTATGGAATTATTTTTTCATGATAAATAATTTATATAAATTAAATAATTTAATAAATTCCAAAATATCCCCTCCTCTCACTTATAAAAGGGCACCCCCATTCTTATTTATTTACACTTAAAAATCCTTTTTGTTCAAAATATCCCATAAAAATACCTTAATTACTTACCATGACCCACCCTATAGTATTTTTTTGATTATAAAACTATCAAAGGAAGGATTCTGGAGTAAACCTAAAGGAGTTGTCCGAAGAAGAGACATTGTTATTAACCAATCATTTTTTTATTTCTTCTTCCACCTCATTAAAATATTATTCAACCATGGTGATATAATATAATTATTATCTACCATATACTTATATGTTTTTATGTTAATTTAATACCCTATATCTATCTCATATTCCATCAAATGAGAAATGAAACCGTCTTTTAAGTGTACGGTGGACTACCGCCTTGCGAACCGATGTAATTCATTTTCCATCACCACCAAGCAATGACAGTTTTAATGATTGATTTAATATATATATATATATATGATATTAATGAAATATTTTCA
This sequence comes from Viscum album, assembly GCA_963277665.1. NCBI lineage: Eukaryota > Viridiplantae > Streptophyta > Magnoliopsida > Santalales > Viscaceae > Viscum > Viscum album. The sequence continues at coordinate 1,238,327,196 of OY728140.1, read as the reverse complement.
TTCAATAAAGATATTATATCATATAATTTATTACATATAACACCACAATATTTTTTGGTATGTTTCTTCTTAAATAATTTCAATTCATTAGATAACTTATAATGCACACAACACTGAGTCTTTGTGAAACAACACTTGGTTATAAGAGAAAGATATAGACTAGCCAGTAAACATAATTTTTTACACCTATATGATTTGAATTTAAAAAAAAACTGACAAACATAGTTTCATTTAGTATGATATTTAGAGTCGAATAGGGTTAACTTAATTTTTAGTTAATAGTAATGCACCCTTATGAATAGATACTTAACCCTTATAAATAGTAATGCACCCTTATGAATAGTAACTTGACCTTATGAATAGTAATGCACCATTATGAATAGTAACCTGACCCTTATGAATAGTAATGTACCCTGATGAATTGTAACCAGACCCATGTACGTATAAATATAATTTAGGCACGTAATAATTGAGAGTGAATATTTTAAAAATTAATAATTAAGTGCTCGTATATTTATAAGCAATAAATTATGAATTAGAATTTTATAATTATTATATTAATTTAAAAGACAATTAATTTTCATAAAATTTATTCATGAATCAATATTTGTTTTCCGATGATTATAAGATAATTTAATGAGACCCTAGTTAATTTTTCTAGGTGTCATAAAATTAGTTATAATATTAAAATTTGTATTTTTCAAGTAAATGATGATTTTAATTAAAAATAAAATTTACCATATTTAGAAAATTATTTTCATAAAATGGAGTTCCATTTTGGATTATACACATAGAAAGAAGTATTGGATGAATTTTTTGGGTTTTTATGAAATAGTTTAATTTTTTGAATAGTTAAAAAAATACAGTTTTTTATAAAATATAGCATTTTTAGTGACATCGTCATGAAATTATTATGATATAAAAATTTATATAAATTATTTAATAACTAAATAATTATATTAAAATTTAAATATTTTACATAATTAATTTAGAACATAAAATGTATATTTTTCATGATAAGTATTAAAATCATTGTTAATGTCGACGCAGTGCCTCTGCAACGCTGACAATGTCAAAATTGGTAATTTATATATAATAATTCAGTTCCTAAAATTATTTTTAGGAATTATTTATTAATAATAATTTATTATTTATTTATATTATTTATTTATTTCTAATTATAATGTTATATCACATGAGTATTATCCAAATGTCTATACAATGCATGCACAGGACAAGTAAAGACAAAATAACAAATTTAGGAAGATTTCATGTTATATATAAGAACGAATAAACATAATGAACGAATTTAGAATTTTATTTTGAACCTAATTTATTTATTTTTATGAAATTAATTTATTTTTAAATTTTATATATGAAATAATTTACATTAATGCTCATGAAACACTGATGTAGTGTTTGTGCAAGAATAAGAAAAATAAATAAAATGTTAATAATTAAAATTATAAGAATTATTAAATGGAACATATTTTTTATAAAACATTTTATAGAAGTAATATTTTACCAATATCTATTTCTCATTCAAATTTGGGACATTTTATACCCACATGAATCACGTTAAAACCATTATAACATTTTATTTCTAAAGGAAATCAAGTTGTCATATTATAGTTTATAATATTAATAATATTGTTATATGATATTTTATAGAGGTTATATTCAAAAATTAATATTATTTATAAATATAATAAAATTATATTTCTCATGAAATTTTATTTTTAATTTTTAGACAATAAATAAATACCATAGTGGCTTATACAAAGCTGATGCATAATTAATTTAATAAATGAATAAATCAAATAAATGATATTAAAAATAATAAAATAAATATTATTTTATATTTTAAATCTAATTAACTTATTACCTAAATTAATATTACATTTCTATGATATAATATAAAATTTTATTTGAGTTTGAAACTTTTTTTTGATGTGTTTAAATTCTTATTTGTGAAAAGTTTTTATATTGAAAAATTTGCATTTCATGAATAAAATATTTTATTAAATTATTTAAAAACACAAAAAATATTGAAAAAGACCAAAAATGATAATATTAATTATAAAATTTAATCCCTTTTAGTTTTAGGATTTTTTGGAAGTCTTGAAACCTATAATATATTTATTATAATTTAATAATTTTAGTAATTCCTAAGTTATCCTCCGCCTCTCTTATAAAAGGATTCTCTTTATTTCACCAATATTAATAACCTTGAGCCTTTTTATTCAGAAAAAATATACCATATTAAATCCTCCATATCCATCAACATATTCTTGTGCTTCTTTATAACAAAAATACCACTTCCAAGAGCCTTGAAGAGGTTTTAAAAGAGATATTTTCAAGAGGCAAGATTCCTTTTTCTTCTCTTTCAAATTCTTTCTCACTTATAATTTATCCATACCTATCATCCAATGATTCATGAAAACTTCAGTATCATATATATATTGTAAATTTTTTGTGTTTATGGTATATAAAGCATAAAATCCTTTATTTTCTTCTTTTATTCTTAAATAACAAAATAACCATCCGTGGTGTGTCAATTAACATCCATTATGGATGATGCATTTTCACTCCACTTTACCATATCATGGGAAGTTTAAAATCACATGTAATTGTATAAAATTACCTATATATATATGTTATCAATTATGGATTATTATTTATTTTTTATAAGGAATTCCGTAATAAACTGGCAATTGAAACCATGAGAAGAACATACCCAAAACAATGGAAAAAATATTGTTAATAAATGGGTGGAAATAGTATCAGAAATTTATATATGGTATTATAAAAATTATTTTAGTTCTTTAATAATTTAATAAAACTATTCAAATATTATTACAGGAGGTTTGAACAAATTTGAAAGAAGTCAAACTCAAGGTAAGGGATATCTTAACTCAATTTCCATTCATTGAGTTAAACATCAATGTAATTGGTTTTGTCTTTCATAGAATATGTGTGAATGAACTGTGATTTTTTTATTTGATATATACCCTTTTATTGTGTGGTTTTATGTTTTTCACCCTTAATTATGGCATTGATTTATTCTCAATCTAATTATACGTTCTTTGTAAGGGGTTTCTTATCTCACTTTTAATTCTGTGAGATTTCCATTGTTCGCCACTTATTTCTTGCATGTGGTGTATTGTGTACTTCCATTTGATATAGATTATAATGATTCTATTTTATTCATGGCATTCTATAATTCATTTTGTAGTTATTAATTTTTGGTCATATGACTCAATTGATTACACTGTTGTAAGGAACTTTGTCTCAATTTCCATTTCATTGAGACTTATATGGTATTATGCACCTAATCATTCTATGTGATGTATCCACTTACCAGTTAAGATAATTTTTATTTTGAAATTTTAAATATATTATATATCCATATTCTGGTTTCATGGATATGATTATTGTCTTAATCCCTATAACCTTTTATATACGATGTTTATTTGGAATGTTTTTTGAACTATTGAAATATTGATGAACCCATGTCCTCTAATATATATGGATATTGAGAAGGAATATTGTACTTGTATTAAATCTATGTATAAATAATTCTTTGGAATTTCAGTGATGGGCGATGTCTGCTATATCCCCTTGATGCATCGACAGGTCTCATGAGAAAAAATAGTTGGTGAAAAACCCTTGAATTTTTTTTTTAAAAAATCTGACAGGTTTCTACCCACATACTTAAAACATTTCAATGGTATCATGGTATCATGTGATAGATACATGATGTCCAATAAATATGAAATCTCTTTATTCATTTTTAGTTTTTACTATCCATGAGGTTTTCACTATGAAAAAATCTACAGATGTAATTTCATTCTCAGTTTATTAATGGCATGTGTTTTTCATTTATTCACCATGCAATATTGACTATGCTAATTTGATTATGATTAAATTATTGTTTATTAATGGTTATTAAAATTTTAACCCTTATTGAGCATTTGAGCACACCCCTTTCATTTTTTTACCTTAAATAGTTTATGAAGAGGAGACCATTTATTGAGATCACATGGATGCAGTTTATTAGTTTTTTTATTTACCTTTTTATGTTTACTTTTATATTTAAAATGGGTTCCATGTATGTATCTAGTTTCTTCAATATTACTAAACTGATAGTCCCTTTTGGATTTTATTCATTGTAATCATTCCAATGTAATAAACTAATGCACCAGCTCCGTGCTTCTGGGGTCGGGGCATTATAGTTGGTATCACAGGAAGTTTAGTAGAAAAATTGGGAACTAGATTTAGAAAACATGGTTTAGTGAACATAACCCTAATATATACATTGAGGACACAAATTGAATAATAACCCACATCTATTTTATACTTTATCCAAAATAATAAACTAATGAATATTATATTCAAAAAAACACCTCTCTCCCCCCTTATAAATTCCACCCTCACTATCCCTTCTACTCACACATTCTAAAACATGGATCTTATCCAAACATTGAAAAATTATATTTTAGTTCATCTACTAATGTCTCTATAATCCTTAGTATCACCAAATACCATTCCAATGATCCATAAGGGGTAGCCTAAATGAAGATAACTAAAGGGAGATTTATATTCTCAATTAAACCTCTTTTAATTTTATTCTTTTTCTACCCCCACTATATATTTTACATAAAACTAGTGATAGTAACATAAGTATCCTAAATATAATTATATTTTATTATTATGGCATAATATCAATCATATAACCTCCCTTCAATTGATTTTAAAACAAAATCATTGTTCACAGTATGGTTGGTTCAACACCTCCAGGGACAACGTACATTATTTTTCTCCACCACCTTCAAGGATGGTTATATAAATAATATTATAATTAAATATGATTATAATAATTATATTATACATTATTTTATATTTTTTAATGAATATATATCCATAATTTTAAATAAAATAAATCCAATTCATGATTTTCTGTAAAACCTCCTAAATGAACTAAGTGTATAGTGTGTACATTTTTACTAAATAATTCATCATTATGATAGAACACATATATATATTTACGAACATATAAATTTATATAATAAAATTAATATATTTTAATTACACTTTTGGAGTTGTGTAACCTTTTTACATGGACTTCAATAACTATTCACAAGTGATCTGACCTTGGAACCATGAAACAAATTCCCTTAGAAAAATGAAATTAATATTTATATCTCTTTGAAATAGAGGTAAATGAAAAACAATATGATTATAATAAATAAAATATAGATATAAAAGGTTCTTAATTAAGTAATTAATGAATCTAATTTAATTATTTTGGACATTAAGTGAAATTACAGAATGATTCTGGGCCTCATGTAAATGATCTCTCTGAACCATCCTATTTTATTTAGGTTATGATTTCTATCTCATTTCTACACTTTATCCCACTTTTATTCTTATTTAATTTTTATATATTATGTATATATTTCCTATAAATATATACCTAATTTAACTGAATTTATTTTATGGGGATATACATGTCTTTAAGGTTCCATTCTCAATTTATTTTGATAAGTAGAGCCAATTAAAGGTAACTTATTTGTTTTCATTCATAATTTAATGTATCATTTAATGGATTTTTTTAAAGGTTACATGGATTATAAATAAAATAATATTTTTTATATAAAAACATTTTAGTTCATTTTTGGTTTTATGAAAATTAATATTCCCTTACCCACTTTAATGATTCTTTACCCCTTTTTTTCTAAAACCCCACATAAAGGAATATTTCCAAAATTATATCTCCACTAATATTTATATCTTCAATTCACTTGGAATTCATTTTAATGTCTTATGATTCTTTATTTATCTACAAAATTCTAATAAATTTATATTCCATTCATTCATGGAATTCATTAGGTAATTTTATTTGGATATGGTATAGGACATGGTTATGTAACCCATTTCCTTTCCATGGGTTTTTCTAATGTTTATGAATGTATGATTTTATTACAAAAAACACCTATTCACGTACATGTTATGACGAGTTCACTCTAATATCACTCAAATGTATTGGTTAATGTTTATGTATCATGAGAATATATGTATGGGATTAGGAAGTAAACCAAATCCGTGATGGGACTCTACCTACCATGTAATGTTTTGTTGGCAGATAGCCTTGACTTATACTTATCTCATGTTTAATATTTCTTCAAAATTCATATATTTCCATGACAATATGATTCCATTTTTTTATAAAAATATTCCCAATGATTATACACTATCCTTTCCTTTTATTATATCATATTATGTCTTTTGACTCATGTGTTATGCTACTTCATCTGGTTTATTCCCTTACAAGGCTTTATAGCTCAACCCTTTTTTATGTATTACTTAAGTTATCTGATTCAGTTTTAAAATATAAAAGGGATTTAAGAACCCATTATAATGATTAAAATAAAGAAATTTTATTTTTTGTTTCATATTGATGTATTATGAACCTAGTATTCAAAATACACTAGTCCTATCAATATTTTGGTTGTTTTCATTGGATATTTATATTAAAAATCATGTAATAATATGTGAAAGAGGAATGGGTCCCTATAGTTGATTTAAAATGAAGTTATTTTTTTAGGGATTAAGAAGAGAATATATTAATAAAAACCATAGGTATAAGTCTAATTATAGGAAAATATACTAGAATCTTGTAAAGTATAGAGTGAGTGGTTTCTAAGAAATTTTATCCCATTTTGGATACTTAAGTAGTTGTGACTCTAGCATAGATGTACCTAGGGGTAATAAACCTAAAAGGGATCACATGGTGTTAACTTAGACTGTACTTAGTGCATGATAAAGAGGCATTAATACACACTTGGTTTTACAATCCCTAGGTATATGATTTGGGAAATTCAAAAACTCTTTAAAAACTATTAAAAATGAATTAAATAGATTGTTATGTTGGAAAACCTAATAGGAAAATTAACATTGATATCCTAGATTAAATCCTAGAAACTCATAAGTTAGGATATACATTTCATTTAAAATTTATTCCTTATATGTTGATAGTTTCCATTTTATATGAATTTTATTTTGAGTATTCTCATACCTAATTTAATTTCCTTTATTTTAGTTAATGGTGATAAATGGGAGGAACCGTTTAAAAAACCAATGTGTTAAGAAATGTGTTGATTTCACAAATGAGATGCCTAACCTTATTAGAGTGGGAGTTGGGAACTTCATGTAAGTACTAGCTTAATAACTCAAGTTATGAATAATAACTTGAATCAGATGGAATTACCTCTAACATCTATGAAATGAAAAGTCACAGTTTAGTCCTTTATGTGACATAAGACTCTTACTTTTAGTGGATATTTTGATCCCCTCACCACAGAATAATGGATAAACTTCATTGAGAAGATATTCACTATTATTCAATGCTCATAATAATATAATGTTACACTAACCATTTATCTCATAGAGGGGGAAGATGATCAGTGGTGGACACTGATCAAGAAAACAAAACCCAAGGATATAAATAATTCCATGGAATGGGAAGTATTAAAGAAAATATCATTCAATAAATATTTTCCCTAAACTCTTAATATTAAAATATATAGGGAGTTTCTTATACTAAATTAAAATAACGATGTGTCTATTAGGGTGTTTGATGAAAAATTTACAAGGCTTTCATGGTATGCCTCTATATATTTCATTGACACTAAAATCATGGTGAACCACTTATTTTTTATATTAAAGTTGATTCTACAAAAATATTTGGTGATTCAATTCGTTGAAAACATTTAAGATATTTTATTTTGTGCCCTTAAATTCATGATGTATATTAGAGACTCTCAATTTTATAATAGGTATAGAGATAAAAATCATAAAATAGAGTTTAATTCAGGAGGATAAAATGAAAAATACATTAGAGGAATGAAAAACAAACTATCCACATGTCAAAAATTTGGGAAGAAGCAACCTTAAAACTATCTTAAGGGAACATGGAGATACTTCAAATGTGTAAAAGAGTTTCATAATGATAACCAATACTGAGGGGAGATGAATAATCCCACAAATGTGATGGATGAAAAGAATGATCTGATCAAAACTCAATATATAGTTTAGTGTTTCAACTATAAGGAGAATGGGAATTATTTAAGCCAATGCCTTACACCAAGGGTTGTTAAAGGAAATCAATGACAACAACCTGAAAGTCCTAGAGTGCATGGAAGGGAAAATCCCATCACCAAAGATAAGGTGGATCTTGACATTGATGTGGTGAAATTTACACTAGTTATTTATTTAAGAATATAAAATATACTATTTGATTTATGTTGTACACATTGTTACATATCATAAAATTTTAGTATAGCTATTCACACACCACCTAAAAACATTAATTTCGAGTTATCTGTGAGAATATAAAATAGGTAAATTATTGCATCCCAAGTATATAACCACTCCCATGTCAATGTTTGTAGAATGAAACTCCCAAAAAAATCTTATCATACTTCCTTTATTAGAGTTCGATTCTTTATTAGTAAAAAATTGGATTTCCTTATATAAATCCAATATCAACTGTCGGGATAGGGAGAGGAAACTTCACAAATCGAGTCATCCTATAATTCTGTACAATTATAAGGAGGATGATGAATCTAATTTGGAATATTCTTCTCATGTATGGATAGTATTTACTTATAAGAAATTATATCTACCTCAAATTATTGCGAAAAAGGATAGAAACATTCTCAAATACATGACCATTGTGAGAGACTATAATGATTTATTTCCAAAATAGTTTTTAAGTATTCCTCATGGATGAGAGGTTGAGATCCCAATTTAACTTATACCTAGATCTCTATCCATATCCATGAATAATTATAAAATAAACACCATCATGTTGGAAGAGATAAAGAAGTAGTTACAAGAGAATCTATACAATGGTTTTATATGCCGATGTGCTTTATCATCGAGTGTTTTAGTCATCCTTTTCAAGAATAAGGATGGGTCAATGCACAAATTCACTGATTATCATGAACACTAAAAGATCATGATAAATAACAAGTATCCCCTACCATGGATTTATGACTTTTTCGATCAACTATGTAGGTCCCAATACTTATCTAAGATGGAACTTTAGTCAGGATATCACCAATTATAGGTGAACAAGGAAGATATTAACAAGAATACATTTCCAATAAGGTATGGACACTATGATTTCATAGTGATTCCCTTTTAACTCATTAATTATCCATCAATATTTATTGACATGATTAATAAATTTGTTAGATATTACCTTGAATTTATTTTGGTATTATTTATGGATAACATTCTTATATACTCTAAAATAAAGGATGATCATGATAAGAATTTGAATACTCTCTTAAAAAAATTTCAAAAGGAGAGGCTATATGAGAAGTACAATAAATATGAGTTTTAGATAGAGGAAATATCATTCCTAAGGAATGTTATCAATAAAAAAGGGATACTATAAACCCCTATAAGATAATGGTAATTGAGGAATGTACTAGTACATCATATGTAATAAGGATCTATATTTTCATCAGACTAGCTAGATATTACCGGTGATTTGTGGGAAACATCTCATGATTGTCAAAACATATGACCAAGATAACCCTGATAGAGTGAAATTTGTCTTGAACAATGAATTCAAAGAGTGATTTAAGGAATTGAAAAATATTCTTATCACTACCCTAGTTCTCAAACTAACCTCAACTAGGGAACTATTTATAGTATATATATTTGCTTCAAAAAGGGTCTTGGGTTGTGTACTAATGAAAAATTCAAAGAGATAGCTTAGGCATCAAGGCTGTTCAAAGTTCTTGGGTAGAACTACCAAATTTATGATCTAGAGTTGGATTAATTTATCTTCAAATTGAGTATTTGGTGTCACTATATCTATGGGAGAAGTGTAAAATATATACATATCATAAGATCCTAAAGTATATACACATAAGGATTTTAAATATGTGCTAATGAAGATTGTTAGAGATGATCAAGGATTATGACTACTCAATCCATTAACACACTAGGATGTCAAATAATGTGGTTGATTATCTAAGTAGAAAAGATCGTACAACCTTATCTATTATGAGGAATGAGAGGAGCCCTATCATCTTAGAACTTAAAAGGATGGATATGTGAATCATAAACAAAGGAACATCATCATTCATTTCTCAAATTATTTCTCTACCACCCCATTTGGATATGATAAAAGGTGATCAAGGAGATGAAATAAAAAAATAGATAAAGGAGGAATATATAATAAAAGGTAAATCCTTAAAGTTATAAATTTATAAGGAAGGATTTGTAAGATTTTGTACATGACTATTTGTACCATTAAATCCTGAGATAATGAAAGAACTGTTAAATGATGTGCATATCTTGAACTTCACTATCCACCTAGGGAGAATGAAGACGTATTGGGATATTTTAGAGAAATATTGGTGGGATAATATAGAGAAAAAGATCAAAAAATACACATCAAAGTTCTTGGTATGTCAGCAAGTAATGTTAGAGTGGAAAAAGTCCAAGGGAGTGATGAAAACATTCCCCATACCTACATGGAAATAGGAAAAAGTCACCATGTATTTTTTCATTAGAATTATAAAGACATCTATAGGAAATAATTCTATATAGGTCATGGTAGATCCTCTTACAAAGAATACTCATTTTATTACTATTTTAAAGGATTTATCACTTGATCATCTTGTAAGGATATAAATATGAGAAGTGGTGAGGCTATATGGAACACCATAATCTATTATATTCAACCAAGATACAAGGTTTACCTAATATATATTGAAAATTATCCAAAATTAATTAAACTCTAATTTGAAATTCAATCAGGATTATTACCCCCAAACTGATGTCTAATTTGGGAGCAATATATAGACACTTGAGGACATGTTGAGAGAATGCTTGATGAACTCCATAAGAAGATGGGATCATCATATTACCTTGTTATATTTCTTGTAAAATAAAATATTTTAATAAATAATATAAATGGATCCATATAAAGAATTTTATGGAATGATATGTAGACCACCTATGTGCTATGATGATATTGGTGAACGCAAGCTATCGAGACATGAAATGGTCCAATAAATGATAGAAAATGTTAATACTATTCAATAAAACATTATGGCCACTCAAAGTAGATAAATGAGCTATGATAAAAGTCTTAAATGATACACAGAGATTGAGGTTAGAGATAAATTGTTCCTTCACATATCTCCATGGAAGAGATTCATGAGAATTGGGAAGAGGGGAAAACTATGTTCCAAGTACATCAACCCCTTTGAGAATTTTAACCACATAAATGTTGTGGCCTTTCAAATAGCACTCCGAACAAACCCATATCAAGTAAATGACATGTTTCAAATATCTCTATTTAGAAAGCATATCATAGATCCATCACATATACTAAATTCATTGGTGGTAAATCTAGAAAATGATATCTCCTATAAGGATCAACTCATGAAAACCTAGGACCATAGCAACACAGTTCTATAAAACAATACAACTAACCTAGTAAAAGTTTAATGGGGGAAGCATAAATATGAAGAGGTAACATGGGAAGCCTAGGAAGAAATGAAATAAAATAATCCTAAAATATTTTTACCTTAGTATATAAAATGAAAATTTGAAGATAAAATTGATTAAAGAAGAATAATGTAATGACCTAGAATTTTATCAATGGAATTTCCCTTTTCAATCCCAGTGAGGGTTGGATTTATTATTTCATATAAGACTCATCTTGATTGGTGAGGAATATCCATGTGCATCCATGATACCCATGATCAAATCCGAACAGAGTCATATTTTTTGGGTTACTGTAGTAGTATTGTGGTAGTATTGTAGTAGGAAATGCAACAGGTATTGTTTGGTACTTTAGCAGCCGTAAATAATCATATGTTTTAGCCTTAGGGCTATAAGTTTCATCCTTGAGTCCTTCAGGACTTCGGTCCACCTAGGACTTTGGGGAAGTAAGGATTTTATGCCACATTAAGTCTTTTGGGCCACCTCAAGGCCTTCAGGACACCTTAAGGCCTTCAGACCACATGTTGTGTAGATGTAACCAGATAAACTCTACAAGGAGTAGGATTCAGATGAGGATTCAGATCTGGTGCATTCACCAGAGTAGAAGTGAAAAATTTGTAAGAATGAGAGGGTATGTAAATTCCCATCGGTACCAAGCTTGGTCATCTCTGAATATGATAGCTAGATGAACAACCATGTGAAGGTGGAGAGTTGACATTAAAATGTAAATGATGCGGATGGACTATTCCAAGTAGTCATTGTCTTGGATGAATTATATTAAGACCTTTAGGTTATGTCACATCATGATGCCTATGAGCCAATTAAGGGTTCCCCTTCACCCCTTTAAAGGGGTATTATCAAAAAATAATAAAAAATATAAGTCATTTGGGTCATTCAAACAATATAATTTCCCATCTGATTATATAATTATTTCATATTTACTAATGTATTTTTATATAAATAACATGAAACTCATAATGGAAACTAGAAAAATTTTATTGTATTAATTTGAAAATTAAATTTAGAGAATAAATTTTTTCATATGAATTGAAATTGTTAAAATTGGACAAAAAATTGAAAATAAGATAACTATATTATGAAAATGTGGTTATCCTCGATCCCCTATAATAATTTCACTCATTAACACCACTATAGAAATGAAGTAGTATATTAGTAATATAGTATTCATTTTTTAAAATTAAAATATATATATAAACTTGAGATAAAATATAATTTAATGAATAATGAATAAAATATGAGTTATTTATAGAAGGTAGGGAACCTATATAACTGTTACAAATATGACCATTGGAATCGCAATCTGACCATGAGGAATAGTAACATGACTATTATAGTAGTATCCTAACCTATGGAAGTGTACAATAATATTTAGGTATCTTATAAATTTAAAATATAGCATATTTATATCATGATAAAAGTAAATATATTGTTTTAAAATGATAAAATAATTATTTTTATTTTTTGTAAAACATATATGATTTATTTATATTTTTATAAAAAATATTAAGATTTAAAATAAATTTTATTTTCACAAAATTTTTTTATAATAAATTGTTATGTTTTTTATAATGATAATAAAATTTGTTGAGAACATAAGTAAAATTTAAAAGGGTTAGAAAATTGATCATAATAGATTTAGTATTTTTCAAATAAATAAGGATTTTATTTAAAAACTAAAATTCTCATTTTTATAAATTCATTTTCATAAATTAGAATTCATTTTCATAATATAAATGTTAAAAAAATTAGGGTAAATTTTTGGGGAATACTAAAATACGAAAAAATACAATAATTTGCATTATAAGAAAAATACATGAAGAAATGATTCATGGATGATGTAATTGACCATTGTATTTGAATAAAATGTATTAATTACTTTATATAATTACATTAATCAACACTATTGGTATTCTTTATCCAAAATAATAAACTAATTATTATTATATTCAAAAAACCTGGCTCTCCTTTCCTTATAAATACCACCCCTCACCACCCCTTTTCTTTATACATTCTGAGACATTGAGTTACAAAAAATCTTCCAAAAAATATCCTCATACATCTCCCCATATTACTATATTCCTTTATCTGACCAAATAACATTCCAAGGATCCTGGAGGGGATGCCAACAAGTAGAAAACCAAAGGAAGAAGTAAATTCTCAACTTCACCTATTTCAATTTTATTATTCTTCAACCACTGCATATATTTTCCCCCCACCTAGAAATGAAAACATTATTATCCAAAATATAATGATATTGTATCATTTTGGTGGAATATATATATAATTCCCTCCCATCAATTATTTATAAAACGAAAATGTTGTTCACATTATGGTTGGCTCACCACCTCCAAAAATAGGGTACTTTGTTTTTATCCACTGCCTTCATGGATGGTCATAGAAAAAAATTATTGTAAAATATGATGAAAATAAGTATATTATATATTATTTCATATTACTTAATGAATATATATCCATAATATTAAATAAAAAAAATCTAGTTCATGATGGTCGGTAAAATCACCTAAATGAACTAACTGTATAATATTAATGTTTTTAATAAATGAATCATCCATATTTCCAAAAAATATAGATATTTGAGAGAATTTAAATTTCTAAAAGTATATTAATATCATTTAATTTCACTTTTGAAGTTTTATTACTATTTGATAAGGATTTCAGTAACTATTTACAAGTGATCCAACCATTGAACCATTAAACGAACACCCATATAACAAAAAATTAATCATTATATCTCATGGACATGGTTGTAAATTAACATAATATAATTATATTAAATAAAATATGTATAATATATTTTATTAATTAAGTAATTAATTAATCTAATTTTATTATCCCAGATGTTATGTGCAAGTTAAGAATGATTATTGACCTAAGGCAACAGATCTCTCCAAACTACCCAATTTTCTTTGGGTTATGATTTCCATCTATTTTACCAAATTAATAAATCTATTGTTATTTAAATTTTACATATTTTAAATATATTTAATAAACATATATACTGAATTTAATCCAATTTTGGATGATGATATACTTTTTTAAATTTTTCGATCGCAATTGATTTTGTTATGCAGAGCCGATTAAATGGAACTTCTCTGTTTTATTACCTCATTTTAAGTACCACTGAATGAAATGTTTTTGAACTTCCATGTTTAAAAAAAAATAAATTTTCTTATATAAAATACATTTTATTTTTTTAGTTTTATGGAAATTATTATCCCTCTTTAATGATTTTTACCCCTTTTTATTACAACCCCACTTCAAAGGAATATTTAAAAAATTATTTCTCCACTATTTTTTATATATTAAATTCAATTGGATTTAATTTTAAATCATTATGATTCATTACTTATCTAAAAACATACAAGAATGATTTATTCCCTTTTTTCATGGAATTTATTATGAAATCCAATTTGTCTATGTTATATGATATGATTATGAAACCCATTTTCATTTTATGGGTTTTTCTGATGCTTATTCCTCGTTTATGATTTTCTTACATGGAACAAATATTCCTATATATGTTATTATGGGATTTCCAAAAATGAACTCAAATTTATTGGGTAATGTTTATATATTATGGGATGATATGTATGGTATTATGTATAAAACCTAATCCATGATGACACACTATTCACTATGTGATGCTATCTTGGTAGTTATCCTTGACTTATGATTATGTAATATTTTATGTTACTTTCACATTCTTATATTTCCCTAGTCTTATGATTCCATTTTATTTACAACATGTTTCCTTATAATTACTCATGAGCTTTTACTTCTATGGTATTATGTTATTTCTTTTTACTCATATGGTATTCCGCTTCATCATGTTTATTACCTTACTAGGATTTAAATCTCACCAATTTTGTTTATGTATTCCCCAGGTTATCCTATATAGTTATAGTAGATAAATTTTTTAGGATCTCATTATAATGATTAAAATAAATATGTTTTATTTTGATTTCATATTGATGTATTATTAACAAATTCTTCCAAATACACTAGTCATATTGATCTTTGGGTTGTTTATATAGGATATTTCAGTTAAAAATCATGTAATAATATATATAAGAGGCATGGGTATCGATACATATCATGAATTATCTATTTAGTTTCATAGATATTCCCTAGATTTATAATTTATTATAAACAAATGATTGACTTTGATATAATCCGTGGTATGGATTGGCTTTCAAAGTATAATGAAAGAATTTATTGTTGAGAGAAAGAGATTACTATTTATGAAGGGGGAATATAATCTATTGTTTTTAAGGGAGATACTTCATTATCTGAATATTTTTTGGATCAACCACCAATATCCCATCTTAATAAAATACTAGGATAAGTGTAAGTGAAATAACTATATTTGGATAGGAATGTCATACTAAGGATAGAGTATGTGATTGTTGTAAAGGAAGACATTAATGTATTTCAAGAAGACTTATCTGGAAATCCTCCTAAACGTGAAGTTGATAAATTTCATAAAATCATCCCTAAACAAAACCTATATCCAGTACTCCCAATATAATGGAACTAGTGGAATTGGTAGAGTTTAAGAAACAACTATAAAAGTTATGTGATAAGGTATTTATAAAACATGGTATTCCACCTTAGAGAGATCATATCCTATTTAAAAAAAGGATGGGTCTATGAGGTGTCCATGGATTATAGGGATAAAAATGCCATTAAAATAAATAAATGGTATCCTTTTCCACACATTGATTACTTATTTTATCACCATCATGGAGAAAAATATTTTTCAATGATCGATCTTCATCCTGGTTATCATCGATTAAGGATAAAAAATGATGATATATCAAATATGACATTTCATATGAGGTACATACATTACGGGTTTATAGTATTTTCCTTCAAATTAACTAAGGAAGATTTTATTTTTGTTTATCTTATAAATAGAGTATTCAATTCTTATCTTGATAACTTAATGCATGCATTCATTGATGATATTTTGATATACTCTAAAATCCATGGGGTGCATAATAATCATTTGTGAAAAATACATAGTATTATAAAAAAATAATTATATATAAAATTCATGAAGTGTGAATTATGGATCTAGGATGTTTATTTTCTTATCAATATTATGTAACATCCCACATTACCCTCATGTATAATCCCTTTAAAATATGATTTTACCACTTTTTCTAGTTTTATATCTTATTTTGTGGTTAGAGGAATGGGTGTTGGGTGTTCAGGGGTGGGGGAATCCAATGTGGTATAATCAATGGTTATAGAATACCATTGGACCTTTGGTGTCATACTAATAGAATGGAGTTCCTATAGTAACTCCACCGATCAGTCAGTGGGACTTCTAATGGGGAAGGTTCTCTACCTGGAACCAACGACTAGCAAGTGGCCTCAGTTTGGGACAAACTAATCCAGTGTAAATTAGTCATTTATTCTCTTAAAACCACTGTTTAACATCTCTGATCCTATCTGTCAACCCTAATTCACCTTATATTAATCCAGGGAATACCTAGGGTTGGATTAGGCTCTCTGTTGGTGCCAAAATATGTCCCTAAAGGAAGGGACTAAAAAGAAGGCTGGTGCACTACCTCGCGAAGCACCGACGCGAATCACCGCCACGAAGCACCCTGAGCATCGCGGTCTCGCGAAGCTCTAGAGGCGGTAACTCTCTGCGAACGCATTTGACGTTCATGATCCCGCTACGAAGCTCCAGAGGCGGGAACTCTCTACGAACTAATTTGACGTTCACGAGCCCGCCGTGAAGCTCCAGAGGTGGTAACTCTCCGTGAACTCATTTGACGTTCGCGAGATCGCCACGAATCTCTAGAAGTGGTAACTCTTCGCGGACGACGTTGACGTTCGCGAGCGCGCCGCGAAGCACCTGAGGCGGCGCGAGAGTTCTGCTTCGCGGCGCCCCTTCCCTATAAATACTGGACTCCCCCTGAGTCCCAGGGATGGACAATCTGACCTTTCGACTTCTCCTCTCCCGAATCGCGAAGCACTCTTTGCCCCGGGAATCATGAGCTCCGTGAGGTACTTCTCCTTCGTGAGACGCCTTTGCTTTGTCTCATTTTGAGCCCCTCTTCTGAGAGGGATGCCCTTCACGAAGCTCAAGGGCATTCGCGAAGGAAGGGGATTCCCAAGGGAACCCGGGCAGCCGCAGAGCATTCATGCTTCGTGATACACCCAACCTGTACTAGTGATCCCTATGCTAAGGCAGGATCGCTACGCATCGCGAAGCACACTGCTTCACAGAACCCTGCTTCGCGAGGCACCCCTTCTTCGTGAGGCAGTTCTCGGCAAATACTGTTCCACTTTGCGAAGCACCCTCCACTCACACCTATGCTGCATGCTAAGGCCAAGGCACTCTGCTTCATGAAGCACACTCCTTTGCTTGGAAATTCCTCTTCCCGTGCGACCCTCCAGGTTTGCACGATGTGATTTCAAAGTCCCATGGACAATACCACCCGTAGCATTGCTTCGCCTAATACTTCTTCGCATAGGAACGCTAACGGATATTGCTTCTTCACATAGCCACACTAACATGGAGCCCTTGATGGTTCGCTCCACAACCCCCCTTGACTATGGCCTTAATGGTACCTTACCTCCCCTAAGGACCAGAGGGTACGGTTATGTAAGTCCTAGGGGTGCGGAGTGAACCCACCTTGTCCGAGCTGTAGGATGTTAAACTGCCAAGCATCACGTCCTCAACACATGACGTTAAACGTGACCCAACCTCGTGCCTCTCATGAAGGGTCCCCCCATCTCGAACATTTTTTACGCCACTCGTCTCCACGGGAGTGGAATCACCTATCCACAAGGGTTGATATCCTCTTTATTGGAGTGGCATATGTTCTCAGGAGAAGGGAGACCCTAGTTCCCCAACGGATGGTTGCACCCCTGCATCTCCGTACTTCCCCACTACCAAGGTCAGTGGAGGGCGTGATAGGGAGCGAGGCACCTCCCATCATTGGTCCTGAGTCCCTCTTTCGCTGCGCTTTGTCGCACTCTAGGCCTCCATCCTGGAGTAAGTCCCAGCACCATGGGCCGCCTAACGCGTAAGCCCCTCTTCACTTCTCACGGACGCACCCTTCGCGATGTGATCGTCAGGTCCTTGCAACCTCTTGTTTCTCACACTGAGCAAGACTCACGTGGGCTTAGAGTGAGCACCGAGCCTGACCCCTACCTTCATCAAACTACGAGGACTTTGATCCATGTCAAGGAATGGTACGTAGGAAGCCTCCATGAGGTTCAAGCCACATTACTCGGTCGTTCATTCACGTCGAGTTTCACCCTCGTCCAGCATGACATTAAACTGCATGCCCCGTCCCGCATGACGTTAAACTGCATACCCTCGTCCAGCATGACGTTAAACTGTATACCCTCGTCCAACATGACGTTAAACTGTATGCCCCTTGTCCCGCATGACATTAAACTGCACACCCATTTGAACTACGATGTCTTTGATCCATGTCAAGGCATGGTACGTAGGAAGCCTCCACGAGGTTCAAGCCCACCCATCATCCAACTCACATCGAGTTCTACCTGCGTCCAGCACGACGTTAAACTGCAATTCCAGTCCGACGACAAGCCGTTGTGACCAACCCGAACTACGAGGACTTTGATCCATGTCAAGGCGTGGTACGTAGGAAGCCTCTACGAGGTTCAAACCCACCATCTGGTCGTTCCGACCTCATTCATGTCGGTTCACCCCCATCCCGCATGACATTAAACTGTATTCCACAATTTGAACTATGGGGACTTTGATCCATGTCAAGGAATGGTACATAGGAAGCCTCCCCGCGGTTCAAGCCCAACAATCATAGGCCCAGACCGTCTCCTTTCTGATGTGCCAAGCCCCTCCCCATTTTCATCCGAACTATGAGAACTTTGATCTATGTCAAGGCATGGTACGTAGGAAGCCTCCCCGAGGTTCAAGCCCATCTCTCATCGGACTAAGGTCCATCATTTATGTCGGTTCTCCGACACCCACTGCCCGTCATTTATTCACGTCAGGGTTCACTACCGTCCTACATGACGTTAAACTATATTCCATCAATCCTTTGAACTACGAGGACTTTGATCCGTGTCAAGGCATGGTACGTAGGAAACCTTCCCGAGGTTCAATCCCACCACTAGTGGACCCATGGGTCTACTTTCACGTCGGTTCATTGATGAAACACTTTGAACTACGAGGTCTTTGATCCATGTCAAGGCATGGTACATAGGAAGCCTCCCTGAGGTTCAAGCCCACCACCTATCAGACCAAGGTCCACCTTCACGTCGGTTCGACGACGCATCGGACCAAGGTCCACCTTCACGTCGGTTCGCTGACAATGCCCATCGGACCAAGGTCCACCTTCATGTAGGTTCGACGACGCATCGGACCAAGGTCCTCCTTTACGTTGGTTCGCCGACAACACCCATCGGACCAAGGTCCACCTTCACATCAGTTCACCGGCACCATCCCGAACAATGCATACTTTGATTCCCTGCCATGGGGATACGTAGGAAGCCTGTTCAAGGCTCAAGCCCAACTTCACTGTCACCCTTGCGATGGTCCCATTTCATTCCCCCTCCACTCCATTCATCCATATATCACCCATCCTGATTCTCACCCGGACCATCATATCTCGGTGAGACCGTGTCGATATGCTCCTTTTCACAGCCGCCCATGGGCTGGTCCCAGTATCGGCACCCCTTCAAGGGAAATCCCTCAATCCGATCCATTCTAGCTAATGATCTGATCGGGCTGATCCATCTCCACTGGACATCAAACTCGCGGAATAACTTGTGTTAAAACACGGGAATCTGAGGAAAAACTCAGATATGTGCCTACGACATATAATTCCCCGCGCTCGATGTGGGATGCCTCGGGCTTCCACGCCCTCGAGAAGCCCTGTGAACAAGGATAATAGACAGACATGCCAGGTTCCCCAGCATCCAGACACGCTACTAATGCCTCAACGTGACTACTCCCCTGACTGAAGGTTGCTGCCCTGACGGGACCCTTTGGAATATCCCGACAGAAGTAGTGTAATTAACCGGTGCCCATGGAAACATGGCACTGGGAAGATTTTCATGAACAACATATTAAATCTATGAGGGAGACCCGGACTAGGTGATGAGTTCTGAGGAGGAATCCACAGAAGGAAGAACCGACATCCCATCATCCCGTTTCGATCAAGGAGCAGACGTCCCTGAATAAGGAGCGAATGCCGCCCACCTTTGGAAAGCGGGAATGCGGGGCAACAAGCACAGCGCGCCCTCCTCTGCGGACGGACAGATGCGCGCGCCCCGGCGAAAGCATCAGAAACAGAAATGGTGAACCCGACGTGAAATTCTTCTCCTCAATATGGAGATTAGTAGTGTTAGGACCAATAGGGGCCTATATACCCTAAGAGGGGGGTGAATCAGGGTATGGATATTCTTTTTCAAAGTTCTTCCTGTCCCTCTGGATCTTGACCTCTTTGTTACAAGGGTCACTTTCTTTGCACTTGTGTGTATGTTATGATCACTTACTTTCTCCTTTATCTGATGATGATGATTTAAACGCAATACAGGCAAATTAGCAGGCAGACGCAGAGATTTTTACTTGGTTCACCCTCACTGGGCTACGTCCAAGGAGCATACGCCGACAGGTTGCCGGTCGTACCAAATTCCACTAATCTTCACTAGATGTGGATACAAAGTTCGGGCTAGATCACTTCTATGCCCAGGCTCACTGCCTTTACAAAATTTAGGGTCAGATCACTGCTTTCCCAAGGATCACTCCATGTTTCTCTCTCTCTGGCTCACTGCCGGTGGAGCGGATCACCTTTTTCTTCTTCCTAAGCTCACTGCTCCTGGAAGGGATTCACTCACAGTTTATAGACCTGTAGGTCTCTTAATTTCCATTAAGGAATGAATCTTTCTCTTTATATAGATACTCTATTGAAGTTCAACTTTCACCCATAGATGAATACCTCTTTGCCACAATCCACTGGGGAAACCACTTTGGAAACACCTTCGCGAAGCACTCTACTTCGCTAGGCTCCCAATTTCGTGAAGCTCAAACAAGCCTTCGCGAAGCTCCTGCCTTTTCGCGAAGCTCTATCGTGAAGCACTCTCATGAAGCACTCTCAAGATGCTCAAACTGTCACAGAGCAACGACCCTCGCGAAGCTGAGTAAGCCAACGCAGAGCTCGTAGGTTTCGCGGAGCTACAATAGCCGCCACAAAGCACCTCTTTCGTGAAGAACACTGGCTCTGCGAACAACCTTCACAAATCGAGAGTGAATGATCTTCTATGAAAATGCTCTCTACTTCTCTCGAGGGGGTCGACCTCTATTTATAGGTGATTCCACTGACCCTCACCTCTTCCGCGTGAAGTCAATGCCACATCATCTCAAATCGCGAAGCTCCAAAGTTTCCGCCGGAATTCTGTCCAAAACGAGAAGCACCAAAAAAAATTTCCGTTCGCGAAGCTTGACGTAGTCATGAAGAATCACCGTCAACATACCTTCACGACTTCGCCGCGAATCTCCCTCACGAAGCCCTTCTCTGCCGCGATGCGCTTCAGCCTCTGCTGTTCGCGAAGCTTGATGTAATCGCGAAGACTCACCGCCTCCATTATTCTGGTCTTTGCGATTTCCAAACCATGAATCCTATCTTCACGAAATTCATGCCTTTTCCATATTAAATTATGATCTTCATGGAAATACTATTTTCGTGATGCTCACCAAACTCCAAATTTTGGACCCTAAAAATTTGGCAAACACTGGGAAACGATGCCACCTTGTAATGCTCTTTTGTACCGCCTCCAGATCGTCCTTTCCTTTTTCATCGTTCTTTGTCAACATTGATTGTCAACAAATTCTCGGGAACTCAACAAATATCCATGAAAACCTGCTTTTTCAACAAACACAATCAACCCAAAAATACTACAATGTTACCTTGAGGGATTTTTGTCCAACAATCTCCCCCTTTGGGTTTGTTGACAACTCTTCACAACTCTGCTCATAATGATTTTCTGCACTTTGATACCTCACTGAGTCTTCTTCCAGCCGCTACCACCATTCGCATCTTGCGATTCTGATAGTGTTCAAGGATTCACTTCACACGTACTCTAAGCCCACATGAGCAATGCTCAGCATGAGAAACAAGAGTAGTATGAAAAGTTCATCAATGAATCACTTCATGTCAAACACCAATTGTCGATTCCAACATGATACCAATTCTTAAATTGATACCAATTGTTGAACCACACTGTTCCCAATTGGTGATAGCTGGAAACCTTCTCTCACCATTCCAACACCACTATTCTGCTTTTATCACAAACCTCAACTGTCGTGATATCTATGCTTTGATCGATCACTTCTAGCATCGTCATATTTAAATACTCTCCCCCTTACTCATTGCTCCCCCTTTCTGGCTGCTCCACCTGTCAGCATCTCCCCGTATTAATTATGATTTATCAAATCTCCACACTGTCTCCCCCTTGAACAATCAATATTTTCTCCCCCTTTAACAAACACTTTTATCCCCCTTTGTCAACGAACCCAAAGCTCACTCCTTGGTAGTCTGTAACAGAGTACAGAACACAAATCAGCACATTAGGGAAAAAGACATCATACCTCGGAGAGAGGGGGGGGGGGTGAGATCCCCATGCACACTCTCCTAAGTGCGGGGAGTTGACTGAACTCCCAGATTCAGTCGATGCCTCTCAAAAGAATACTTGGGTAAGGCCTTTGTTAGAATGTCTATAACCTGTAGCTTTGTAGGCACATACTCCAACTTCACAATTCCCTGCTCAACTTTCTCCTTGATAAAATGATACTTTATCTAAATGTGCTTTGTCCTTGAGTGATGGATGGGATTTTTGATAAGATTTATAGCACTTGAGTTGTCACACTGGATTCCGATCAGAGACTTCACTTCAACTCCCATATCTTCAAGCTACTGCTTCATCCATAATAACTGTGTGCATGCTTGAGTGGCCGCAATATACTCAGCTTATGCGGTGCTCAATAAAATGAAATATTGCTTCTTGATAAGCCAAGAAATACAAAATACACCAAGATAGAAAGCACCACCTGACGTTGATTTCCTATCATCCACTGAACCGGCCCAGTCTACATCAGTATATCCCAATAACTCTGTCTGAGATTTGTCATTATATGTCAAACCGAAATCCATCGTGCCCCTAATATACCGAATTATTCTTTTCACTATAATCATGTGGCTTTATTTGGGATTACTATTAAATCTCTCTGCTTGGCATGTGGCGAAAACAATATCAGGCTTTGGTGCGGTCATGTACAACAAACTGCTGATAATCTGCCTGTTTTCAGTGAGATTAACTGCCCTGCCACTGTCATCTTTTGATGATTTCATCTAGGTAGAAACTAGAGTCTTCATCTCCTTGTAATTTTCTATTACAAATCATTCCAAAGAATCCTTGGCATATTTGGATTGAGAAATGAATGTGTCATTCCTACCTTGTGATCAGTGAAAATGTCTCATCACCATATATTCCCTCTATCTGGGAGTCTCCTTTGCACATCAGTCGTGCTTTGTTCCGAATCACTGTGCCATATTAATTCATCTTGTCTTAATAGACCCATTTAGTCCTAATGACGTCTTTATCTGCTTGCCTCGAAACAATATCCCACTTCTGGTTCTTCGCAATCTGATCAAGCATTTTATTCATAGCATGAACCCAGTTTTCAACGTCAATTGCATCAGTAAAGCATTTCATCTCTACTTGAGGTAGGAAAGATGTCTGCTATAGTGACTTCATTATTCATGTTTGAACAGGAGTTGCCTGATCACCAATGATATTTTTTCTATCAATTTTATCTCAGCTCTTTGGCTTTCTTGTAAGCACAAACTAGACACTTTCGTGTTCATCATCGGTGTCTTCTTCTGAATCATTATCAGCCACTTATTCTCTCCCTGTGTTACTTACTTCCTCATCACTTTCATCAGGAATTTGTTCACTGACTCATTTTTCAGTGGCATCATTCCTTTCAACTACTTCTCGCAGCTTCTTGGTATCCTGAAAACAGTCAGCTGATACCACAATGTTAGATCAGAATTAATAAGCATGAAATTATTGATCATTGATGATGCTCCCACAGTATGTCTTATCTCGATATACAACACCTGATCTGGGTCATACAATTATTTCCTTGATGGATCTGGCATCTGATTTTGTTATTAAATGCCCCCCCTATGTTATGCAACATTTCCTGGGGTTAGGCCCACTGTTTAGACCCATAAACGTCATTCCTCTCCTGCATCATTTATTCTCATCTTCCACCTGTATGATTTATGCCAATATAGCACTCATCATTGAGCTATTAACCAAATCTCTAAGCCTACTGAGTTGGAACTCGATGTAGGAAACAAGAGATAGAGTTAATAACACAATCACTTCCTATTGTGCTCTGTTGATCCCTTTCTTCTTCAACTCTGGTACCTGATTTGAATCAATTGAATCTGTAGAGCATATCACATCTCCATTTCGCATCCTTAGATGCCACTTCCCCTTGGATCGTATCTCCCTAGAACCTGAAACACATGAATCATTAGTTAATAACATTTTTATACATAGGGAGAGTGGTATTCTCTTCCTGAATCCTCAAGACGAGGATTGTGGTTGATCCTGATGGGTCAACCCTTTGATTCTTTCTTGTAGAGCATCACACTCTTTCCTTGCTTCTTCTAGTTGCCTTGCCAACTTCAACTGCTCTGGCCATATGACTAAGCATTCTTTACCCATATTCGGAGCCTTTCTCTGATATGTAGATTCTACAGACTTAGCCTTTTTCACCATTTGGGGTTTAAACCCACTAGTACACATTTTTGACTTTGATGTTCCACCGAAATTCCATTTCCCTTGATTCCTTCTCTAGGTAGGAACCTCTCTACTTTCCATCTTCCCCTACTTCTTCCACCATTGCAAGGATCTTGCACCTTTCTCCACTTTTCACTGTGGAACAGGACATGCAAAATTTTCAACACATTCTTTATTCATCTTTCTTTTATCAGATGTCTAAGTCACCACAATCTTTTTCGCTGGTGGTGAGTCCTCCATTGAACGATCATTCTTCTTTATCACAGCTGGAGTAGATCTCCCCTTAATATTCCAGGTTTGTTCACATTCTCTCCTTGAGAGTGGTTGTGAGTACGACAGAGGAGTTGACTGATACACCTTTCATTCAGCTCCATGTGATTCCCCTGAGGCTCTAAGCCTATTTTTCCCCTTACCACTTTGTCTCCTAGTGTATAATTTCTCATTATGTACCACTGGAGTTGTTAATCTCTTTCTCGGGTCTTTTTACTTCTCCGCTTTCTTCTTGCTGCACTGTCTGGCCAAATGCCCATGATCAGAACATGTGAAACATTTTCTATTAAAGGCATACCTCATTTCATCACTTCTATGCTGAGATGTGGATGCAACTTGTTTTCTTCTTTTGGCATCGATCTTCTGAGCTTCCTGACACATATTCATGGTGTTTACCATTCTTCCATAGTAATAAAATTTTATAAATGCTTTCCTTTGAGAGACTCTATGCTCTGATTTCTTCGAATGCTTCTTCTTATTCTGGGATTCAGCAAAGTTTCTATTTTCACAGCCTGATATGTATTCATGAGCCTCTAAAAAGAAGCTTGATGTGTGGCCATGAATCCCGCAGAAATAGCACATGTCATCACTTCTTTTTGTAATTTCCCTTTTAGGCCTATCTCCAGCACCTGCAGGATCTTTTCCATTTCTTGAACTGTTCACGGCTCTCTTTCTATCATGCACAGGAGGGGATTCATCGAATCCAATACCAGCTTTTCCGAAACTTGCTGGTCTTTGAGCTGAGAAAATATTCTGTTGTTTCTCTTCAGAAATAGAATACCTATTCTTAATTTTATCATCACTTGTCGAAGGATGATCAAATAGCAAGTGTAAGGAATCCTTCATTTTTGGCATTCCTTTAGCATTGGATTTCTCCACATCCTTCTTTACTGATTCTAGATCCTCTTCCAACTTTTTAATCTTCATCTCCCTTGATTCAAGTTAGACATCTAGTTATTTCTTGAGAATCTTCCCTCTACTCACCTCATCTTCTAGTTCCTGTGTGTGATTTTCCACCATTGCACTTTGCTTCACTACTTTTAATTTTTCCTCAGAAACAGATTTAGAGACAGATTCATTCTCTTGTTGTAGGCTTCAATTCTTCTGAACTTCTTCAAACAACTGTGCTACTAGATCATCATTTCTAGCTTTCAGATTCTGTACTTCATCTGAATTTTGATTCTCTTTCATTTTATCCATCTTTTGTAGTTCATTGGCATGAGAATCATTCTTCTCTGTTAGGTCAGTAACTATTTCAATAAGCCTTTGATTTAAGACTCTTAGCTTGTTGACCTCAATCTCCAATACTTTGATTCGAATATCTTTAGATTTGACTTCTTCGGTGTTTCCAACGTCAATTGGAATATCAGGTTCTTCGATGCACTTGACTTGATCTTTCACTTTTCTATTCAAGCCATCGATCTCCCTTTTCTGTTCTTCAATCTTAATCTTATACTCACTAACCGATTCCTAGTTTTCTCATGTTGATAACTTGAGTTTCTCAATTTGTTCCATCAACTCAGACTTCTCTTCTTCCTACTACTGCATATAGAGTTTGGCATCGTGAACAAATTTGTTGGATTTCTTTGTTTTTGTTCTCCAAACATCTATCTCCTCAAGATCAGCCTCCAACTCAGCTCGCATATCTATTCTTCCTTAAATTTCTTCTTCTGTTTCAATGTACTTCACTCATTCCAACATCATGATTGAGTGAATCAATCTTTTCTCTGTCAGATTCATCCAGACCTTCCTTCAGTAAACTGTTTGATTCTTTTAATTGAATCACACTTTTTCCATACATACTTCCACATGAATTCTACTTCTTCTTGGATGTTTTTACCTTTGCCATGGCTCACCGAGATAAGAGCAGACTAATTCTTTAAACACACAGATCGGCTACACCAAGTCAGAGCAAAAAATCTGATAAAAGAAACCTGCCTCTGATACCAATTGTTAGGACCAATAGGGGCCTATATACCCTGAGAGGGGGGGGGGGGTGAATCGGGGTATGGATATTCTTTTTGAAAGTTCTTCCTGCCCCTTTGGATCTTGACCTCTTTGTTACAAGGGTCACTTTGTTTTCACTTGTGTGTATGTTATGATCACTTACTTTCTCCTTTATCTGATGATGATGCTTTAAACGCAATACAGGCAAATTAGCAGGTAGACGCAGAGATTTTTACTTGGTTCACCCTCACTAGGCTACGTCCAAGGAGCATACGCCGAAAGGTTGCCGGTCATACCAAATTCCACTAATCTTCACTAGATGTGGATACACAGTTCGTGCTAGATCACTTCTATGCCCAGGCTCACTGCCTTTACAAAGTTTAGGGTCAGATCACTGCTTTCCCAAGGGCCACTCCCTATTTCTCTCTCTCTGGATCACTTCTGGTGGAGAGGATCACCTTTTTCCTCTTCCTAAGCTCACTGCTCCTGGAAGGGATTCACTCACAGTTTATAGACCTGTAGGTCTCTTCATTTCCATTAAGGAATGCATATTTCTCTTTATATAGATGCTCTATTGAAGTTCAAATTTCACCCATAGATGAATACCTCTTTGCCACTATCCACTAGGCAAACCAATTTGGAAACACCTTCGCGAAGCACTCTACTTCGCTAGGCTCCCAATTTCGTGAAGCTCAAACAAGCCTTCGCGAAGATCCTGCCTTTTCGCGAAGCTCTATCACGAAGGACTCTCGCGAAGCACTCTCGCGATGCTCAAACCGTCACAGAGCAATGACCCTCGTGAAGCTGAGTAAGCCAACGCAGAGCTCGCAGGTTTCGCGGAGTTACAATAGCCGCCGCGAAGCACCTCTTTCGCGAAGCACACTGGCTCCGTGAACCACCTTTGCAAATAAAGAGCGAATGATCTTCTATGAAAATGATCTCTAGTTTTATCGAGGGGGTCGGCCTCTATTTATAGGCGATTCCACTGAACCTCGCCCCTTTCGTGCGAATTCAACGCCACATCATCTCAAATCACGAAGCTCCAAAGTTTTCGCAAGAATTCTGTCCAAAACGCGAAGCACCACAACAATTTTCTGTTCGCGAAGCTTGACGTAGTCGCGAAGAATCACCGTCAACATACCTTCACGACTTTGCCGCGAAGATCCCTCATGAAGCCCTTCTCCGCCGCGATGCGCTTCAGCCTCTGTTGTTCGCGAAGCTTGATGTAATCGCGAAGACTCACCGCCTCCATTCTTCTGGTCTTCGCGATTTCCAAACCATGAATCCTATCTTCGCGAAATTCATGCCTTTGCCATATTAAATTATGATCTTCATGGAAATCCTATTTTTGCGATGCTCACCAAACTCCAAATTTTGGACTCCAAAAATTTGGCAAACACTGGGAAACGACGCCACCTTGTAATGCTCTTTTGTGCTGCCTCCAGATCGTCCTTTCCTTTGTCATCGTTCTTTTTCAACATTGATTGTCAACAACTTCTTGGGAACTCGACAAATATCCATGAAAACCTGCTTTGTCAACAAACACAATCAACCCAAAAATACTGCAATGTTACCTTGAGGGATTTTTGTCCAACAAGTAGTGTTCGAGACACCAGTAGATTGTCGTGTCACCAGATCCAGATATTCGGCACCTGGTCCCGCCAAGCAAATAGCGGGCCTGTCGTGAAACTCACTGAAATTCGGGGTAGTAGAACGTGGGGCACTCCATTCTGCAGCGTGTTGGCGTGGATCCTTCTTACAGACATGGAGAATGGAAGGACGCTGGGGCACTGGTTATCAATCCTTTTCCTCTCAGTGCTGATGAGTTGATCCCTTCGTTTCTCAGGAACCAGGTTGCTGTTACAGAGACGCGATCACCGCCCGCTCGCCTACGCAGGGGAAGGGGAAACATCACCACAACCACACCACATGGTGCCGCTACTGCCATGACGGCTGCCACATTGCGGAATACAGGCCGCCCACGTCCCCTTTCCCCATCAGAGGTCATCCAGCGAAGGGTGATCAACAACCTTGTGCGCAGGTACGAGGAGGAAGGGGTTATCCCAACTCGGGATATGGACCGCCTGGACCTGGAGGCATCCAGGCCCCACCGTCAACGCCGCCCTAACAGGCCGCGCAGGGAGCCCCTGCTCCCCACCCCAACGTTCAACCATTTCGGGAGCCTATCCCCGGAACGCCTTGACGACTCCTCGCCTTACGCTGATGAGGTGGGCATCGTCCGGCTCAGCCCGCTCAGGGTCCCGAACCAAGGGCTCTAGGAAAGAGCTCCCGCCCAGCCACGTCAGCGCCACCGTCCGACTCCGTAGGAAGAGCAAGCATTCCATGCCCCTGCACCACCTGCACCCACTCTCCTGACCCGACGTCAGCGCCGGGCCCGGGCTGAGGACGGTCGCCCAGATGCGTCAACGTCAACAGCTACAGTGGCCCGCACCACCGCCGACGTGCATCATGAAGTCCCTACATACACTGAGCAGGGGCACTCCTACACCCAACCAGGATCAAGACCCCAACCGCCCCATGGGCAGGCTGGGTTGACTCTCCGGGTTTCAGGCCCAAGTGGTGATCGCCGCAAACTAACCTGCGGTGATGTCACCCCGTACGGAGGCCCTCCCCGTACCACTACTCCATAGAGCATGGGCCTTCCCCACTCCAAAGCTCGTCATGGAGGTATGCCTCATGCTACCCTCATCCCGAAAGAAGACCTGCCCCGCGGTAGTGATGCTCGTCGCAGAAACCTTTCCTGCGCCCACTATACAGGGTATGGAGTCCATCCTCCTGCCCCTAACCACCGATCTGAAGGCACTGACCGTCCAGTCCTTCTCCAACGTGGGGGCCCTCCCTATGTCCTCTCTACAACTGGAGAAGGTCCTCCTCGCCCCAGAAACTCGAGGAGTGAAGGTCAGTCTCACTCCGCCCGCATCGACCATGGAGGTCTTCCCCATGCTCTTGCCGATTCCAACAGAGGCTCCGCCCACATGGGTGCTGTCCATGGAGGTCCTCCCCATGTACCCTTCGACATTTTCCCTGGTGCCCCTCGCACTGCGGCTATCTCGAGTGGGGTCCCACTCCGCCACGGCGCCAACACCGCCCCGAGACTACATGATAGGGATCAACCCTGTCCCGAAGAGCCACCCCGGGGTAGGAGAGCGGGTCGTCTCCGCCACAAGAAGAGTCCTGGGAAGGCCCGGGTGGAGATCAAACCTGCCCGCTTCTCCGAATCTGAAGTGGAATGCGACTCAGTGATGGAACCTTCTCCCCGCTCCTCCATATCAAGGACTAGGGCAGGAACCAGACGCGTTAGCCTCATTCTCCTGGAATATGAGGTCCACCAGATTCCCATCTCTCTCCGTAGGTACATCCAGGAGGACGAAATCTTGGGAATTCCGTATGTCTCGACCGCGCAATCACTGCCATTGTCACCAGAAGCGCCCTCTACCTCTACCAGAGATCACAGAGAGCTATTTTGGGGGCCAACGGCGGTAGAGCGACGACATGACCTATCACCGGTAGCCGCGATTCCTCTGCCGGAAGCTCTGGCTATCAGCCCATCGTATCGTGACATCGTGGCTAGGTCACCTTACTCTTCGGAGGATGGCCCGGAATTTGGCGGCCAGTCAGCTCTTTCACCGTATTCTCCGCCGCCGAGTTTACTATCCCAGAGGTCTGCCTCGGTACCGCTACTGGTCCCTCAGCCGCCCCCGGTTGATGAGTGGGGCAATACAGGGCCAGACCTCGAGTCCGAACCCAGGAGCTTATGGAGTATTCTTGCAGCGGATTACTTCCCAGAGAAGTTCTGGCCGACGGCGGCGCTGAATTTTCGCGCACCAGAGTCCCTTACCCCTGAATAAGTGGGGTGCTTTTGTCGAACCCTATGGGAGACACACTTCCGCCTTCGTTACGAATGGGTGGTGTACCCCAAAAGTTGAGATCACTTCGAAGAAATCGGAGAGCAATGCCACCTGATCGATTCGACCGCACTCCTTGTGGCCCAGCACCCCGAGTCGCTAGGCCGTCAGAGCGCCCTTCAACGGAAATGTGTTTAGAGTTTCAAAGTACTCCGCAGAATCGTCAGGGAAGCTACCCCCCATGTGCAAGTCCGTGGTTGGGGACACTATGCCGCTCTCCTCTTCAACCCTATCCGACGACAGCCCGATTCGCTATGCGACAACGAGGACATGCCCTCGAGAGGGGTCGCGGTCCACATGGCTGAAATAGTGGACAAGGAAGATGAGCTTGAATTCCTTGATGGAGACTTACCCCCTGAGGTCGTACCGCCACTGCTGGACTCATCAGGGAGGGTTACCCATCAGTAGAGGAAACTGCTAGGCCTCCCCATACCCACCGAGTCGCTGGTACTCGGTCGAAATACCGGCAAGGGTAAGGAGCATGTCAGAACTGTCAAGCACTCCGACCCATCTGCCTCTGTGTAGAAAATGGACGAAGACCCCGAGAAGGCCACATTATGCCAACAGCTTGTTGAGCAGAAGAGGCTGGTTGACGAACTCTTGGCTGAGCGCGCCGAAGAGCGGCGACCCGACTATGGTAATCCCAGGCCGGGGTAGTAGAGGCAGGAACAATTTCCCCTCGGTGAGATGCCTCTAGGAAACCCTGATCATGCTACTGCCGCAGACAGGGCAGAATCCGGAACTTACGGCAAGAGGGCGTGATACGTCTCTCCGAACCCCCCCGAACGACGAGGAAATCTGAAGAATCCAGTCCGGGTCCCCCCAGTCACCCCGCAGGTCGTTCCTCCAGTTGATCCACGAGCTTCCGAAGCCATCTACCGTGTTGAAGAACCTGGAAACGCACTTGTGGTTAGGGATCCCCGTCAAGATAGGGACCCCCACCCAGATCATCTTATTGCGGAACTCACAGCCCGCCTCGAAGCGTTGGAAACGCGGCAGGTGGTGGTCCCACTAGATGGCAAGCCTTATCCCGCGTGGGTGGATGATATGCCCGCACCTCCGGGTTTTGGGAACCCCACTTTATCTCCCTTCAATGGGACAGGGGAACCGTCACAGCACTTGGTACATTTTTCTTCCAGGTGTGGCCCCATGCTGGGGACTCCGGATCAGCAAGAAGCCACCAAACTCCAATGTTTCGTACAAACATTAGAAGGTCCAGCATTCGTCTGGTATAGCCAGATCCCTATCGAATCGGTGACCAGTTGGGAGGACCTCCGCCGACAGTTCCTATACCAGTTCAGCTCCACCACGCAGAAGACCAGCATTGAAGACCTCTTCAAGTTCAAGCAAAGGCCTGATGAGCGGGTTGCAGATTTCATCGCCCGGTGGAAGGGACTTACGTATTCCCTTGATATGCCACTGACTCAGGAGCAATTACTGACGATGTGTGTGGGGAACGTCAAAACGGAGCTGGTACCCTCCCTGATTACCCATAACTACCCTGTAGGGTTCAGAGATTTCTCATATAAGGCTCAGCAGCTTGAGGAAGCTCTGGAACAGGCTAGTCAGGCACGTTCGTTACCCCCTATGATCCCAGCCAGGAGGACCTCCAGGGCTGAACCCACCGCGGTGGCCCAAATAGAAGCCCCTAGGCAGCTGGAATTACTTCCAGCGACACCATCCCCGCAACCCCGCAGAGGTCCTCCACCTCAAGCACAGGCTCCTGCCCAGCAGTGACCGCCTCAGAATCGACAGGTTCCCCCGCGCAATGCGCCACCGCCACCCAGGCGAGACAATCAGGCGCCGCCTCCTCGGCAGGCCCCTCCAGCCCCTCGTCAGGGTCAGGCCCCCAGGGCCCCCTATCCGGAAAGAAGGCACCTGACTTATTCGTTCTATGAAAATCAGGTCCCTGGCTACTTCCTAAGTGCTCTAGAGCAAGGGATTGTGCGCCTGACCGAGTGCAGAAGGCCGGCAGAGGCGAATCTCACCGATCACCCCAACTACTGCCCTTATCATCAGATTCTGGGGCACACCCTCAAGCAATTCTATGTGTTTAAAAACTGGCTTCAAGACCAGGTCAACAACAACATAGTCAAGTTGGGGCCCGGCACCAGCACAAGTGGCGGGTGTCTTTGCAGGATCAGAGATCGGCAGCGACAGTGAAGGCGAGTGGCAGCAGGTTCCCAGCCGCATATCCCATAAATACGACGACTGGATGGCTCGAAAAACCATCGTCCGTGCCCATGGTATCATCCGGGTGCTCCTGAAGCAGACAGAACCTTCAGAATAAGTAGCCGGGTACCTCCGCATCGTCTTCACAGTCGACCTCTTCCCAAAAGGGCAAGCAGCGGCGACGAAAGAAGAAGTAACGCGCACTGCCGTTGCCGTCGTCATCCCGCACTCTCGGTGAATTTATGCCCCCTGAAATGGGAATTCCTCCCAGGATCCGCCCAGTGGTGGATGACTCCTCGAGCGACAGCCAGGGGTACGCTTTGGTTAACACCATGGAGCTGGTAAAGCCCTATATGACCCCCGACGAGGGGGAACGCTAGGCGGACCTCCCCAACATTTCCAGCCGATGTCAACGTCAGTGGAATCGCAACCGCGATGGTCATCGAGGTATGTCAGCGGGAACTTTCAGCCAAGCTGTGCACGCTACTGAGACTAGACAGCAGGCTCAGCGTAGAGCTCAGCACGCGCAACCCCATCTAACACCCTCGGCTCTACCTCCACCGCCGTTTGTGCTACTAGATCAGGGAGAGCTGCCTCGTTCGTATCATAGTCAGTATTTCCCGGCTACAGGCCAGCCTCCGCTGTCCAATCCTAGTCCGACGACTACTCTCCAGGCTTCAATTAGTAGGTAGCAGGATGTACCCAGTACTAGTCGATCGCCGATTCAACCGGCAGGACCCGCTATGCCTCCAAATGCCGAATGACCTCCTGTAAGCAGAGGTTCGCGTTTGGCACGAAAGTATGATGTCCTGAAGCACCTAGACGACATTCCGACAAGGATTTCTATCCTTGAGGCCCTTCGCCTGCCATCCAAAATGCGCGAGGCACTTACCGAGGCCCTAAGGAGCCCCCTCCAGTTTGAGACAGAGGTAGCAGCTGCAGAAGCCTTCCATACCGAGATGATTGAAAACGCCGAATGTCAGGCGGTTATCTCGTTCTCCGGTGAAGATGAGGACCCTCTTATATAGGGGCACATTTTCCCACTGTACATCACTAGACACTTAAATGGTGTGTAATTCCACCATTGCCTCATTGACAGGGTTCCAGAATCAACCTAATTTCGACTCGGACGTAGCGAAAGCTGGATCTGTCTGAAGGTGATTTAACTCCCTCTGACCTCAGAATCCAGGGGTACGACAGGACCGAGCAAACCCCAGTCGGCAAGATCCGCCTGAAGACTCAGTTCGGTGGCTTAATTGCCAGCACCGAGTTCATGGTCATCTCTCAGGACACCGCCTACAACGCATTGATGGGTAGGCCATGGCTCCATCTGCATGCAGTGGTCCCTTAGTCGTATCACCAATGCCTCAAATACTCACTCAATGGTCGAGTAGGCATGCTCCAAGGAGATGTGTCTCCCTTCGCTTCTTGTGAGGCCCGCTATCTGGATGATGGTTATTACAAAATTAAGGATAAGCAAATCCTAGTAAGTGAGGATGAACCTGCACCGGTTACAAGTGATCCCTAGGAAATCATGGATGACGCCTACATCCTCCCGATCCACCGAATGGAGGCCACGACCCCTGACATGGGGAAATGTTTTTTTTTCGGGTACACAAGGAAGGCATGTTTTCGTGTCCAAGAGACGGCGGAAAATCACCTCGTACTCCTACATCAACCTGGATCAGGTGATCCCGGAACCTCCCACCCCTGTACGGTACTGGGATGTCAATCTTATGACAACGGCGGTACGCCATACGTGTCTCTTCCGCCGGGCTGGAATCCTCTGACTCAGGCCGACACGTCACCACTGCTTTGAGATCATCAAACATGGCCCCTTAGGCCGAAGTCCAGATGGGATAGGGTCGACTGCCTTCATTTCTATGGTCTCAATGGAAAGTGAGTCTCTTGATATGATGACCACTGCTGCCCGAGCCGGCACCAGCTGCCCCTCAGGTTTTGATAGCCCAGAAGTATCTCCCATCACGGGAAATTCCCCCACGGGTGGGGAGGAAGACCTAGAGGATGCTCCCCCCGCCTTTGAGGAAGGTGTCTCTACCACAGTTGATGAACTAGTACAGGTGAACCTTGGTAGCGAGGCAGATCCGAAACCCACATTGATCAGTGTAGCCATGTCCCCCGAGGAGCGGCACTAGTACGTAGACTTCCTCAAACAACACCATGACGTGTTTGCCTGGAGTTACAACGAGATTCCAAGACTAGATCCCCAGGTAGCCGTTCACTATCTGGGCCTCCTGGAAAAACATCGTGGGTTTAAGCAGCCTCCCAGGAAAATGCACCCTTCTCATGGTGCTATGGTCGAGGCCTAAGTTGAAAAGCTTATCAAAGCCAACTTCATTAGGGAAGTCCAGTACCCCAAGTGGCTTGCCAACATTGTGCTAGTCAGGAAGAAGAATGGGCATATCAGAGTTTGTATCAACTTCCGCGTTCTTAATCGCCACTGCACAAAGGATGACTTCCCACTCCCGGTGACAGAGTTATTGATTGACGCCACGGCCGGGTTCCAAGATCTCTCTTTCATGGATGGGTATTTTGGGTACAACCAGATCCGGATGGCCCCCGAAGACGAGGAGTCCACTGCCTTCAGGGCTCCCCAAGGTACCTTTTGCTACCAGGTTATGCCATTCGATTTGAAAAATGCAGGTGCCACTTATCAAAGGGCCATGCATCGCATATTTAAGCCAATTCTCGGGACATTGGTGGAATGCTACGTAGATGATCTTGTAGTCAAATCATGTCAGCGCCAGAACCACCTCAAAGACCTTGAGAAGGTGTTCAGTTTCCTCCGTTCCCGTCACCTGAAGATGAACCCGTTGAAGTGTGCCTTCGGGGTCACCTCTGGGAAGTTTCTGGGATTTTTTGTCAGATACCGAGGTATGGAGATCGACCCGGAGAAGATCAATGCCATCAGCCAAATGCCTCCCCCGAGAAACATTCGGGAACTTCGAGGCCTTCAAGGCCACTTAGCCTATATACGCCGATTCATCGCGAATCTGGCCGGCAAGTGTAAGCCCTTTTCTCGGCTCATGAAGAAGGGCGCCGCCTATGAATGGGATGAGGAGTGTCGGACCGCCTTCGAGGAAATCAAGCAGTATCTGCTCCAACCTCCGGTCTTGATGTCACCCATCTCCGGAAAGCCGCTGGTCCTTTACATGACCGCCCTGGAAAGATCCCTCAGTGCGCTGCTCGCCCAGAAGAATAACGAGGGTACTGATAACAGTCTCTACTATCTCAGCCATATGCTTCTCGATACGGAGGTCAGATACTCCCCTATCTAAAAGAGCTGCCTTGCGCTCGTCTTCGCCGTGAAGAAGTTGTGACATTAACTGCAGCACCATGCGGTGCAATTGGTCTCCCGGGTAGACCCACTGAAGTACATCCTGAACCACCCCATGCTGACTGGCCGACTAGCACGGTGGGCAGTGATTCTCTAGTAGTTTGATATCAGGTTCGTACCTCAAAAGTCCATTAAGGGACAGGCGTTGGCAGACTTTTTAGCTTCCCATCCAACCTCCGCGGATCAATCCCTGGACCATGATTTTCCTGATGAGATGATCCTCTCAGTCGATCATGCCGTCCCATGTTGGAAAATGCATTTCGACGGCCCCTCCCGGAGCCCCACTGGTAGGCGGCTCAACGATCCCAAGCTTAACAGAGTGGGCCTGGGTATTGTATTCCTTACCCCGGCGCAAGACATCCTGCCATACTCGTTCCTGTTTTTAGAAGGCTATACGAACAACAAGGCAGAGTACTAGGCTCTCATCACCGGCCTCGAGTTGGCCCTTGAGATCCATGTGCCCCATCTACATGTGAAGGGAGATTCTGAGCTGGTAATCAAACAGGTTAATGGCGACTACATCGTCAGGAAGTCGGGGCTTGCACCGTTGCTGGAGTACACCCTTTGCCTAATGGCCCAGTTCTCTTCTCGACCAGAGGTTACCCATGTCCCACGGTCACAGAACAGTCAAGCAGACTCCTTGACTGGCTTGGCCGCGTCGCTCGCAGAACCTGAGCCAGATGATTTGATCATACATGTGGCACACCGGAGAGTCATTGACCCCATCACCCAAGAGGACAATGATGGCCTGCAGGTAGGTCATCTCACCGCCGGACCATCCATGTCAGGGGTCCCGGGATCGTTAGACACAGTGGTTGAAGCCACTCCCGACTAGAGGTCACCTTTTGTCGAGTACCACCAAAATGGTTGCCTCCCGGACGACCGGGCCAAGCACGAGCGAATTCGACGCCGCGCGCTGCAATTTACCCTCTAGAGCGGCCCCAGTCTTGAACAGATCCTTTATAAGCGGAGTTTCGATGGTGTCCTCCTCCATTGCATCCAAGGAGTAGAGATACCTCAAGTTATGCAAGAGGTTCACGCCGGTTCCTGTGGCGCCCATCAAGATGGGCCGAAGCTGTCCCATCAAATCCAGAGGTTGGGGTACTTTTGGCCCTCTATGATCCACGATTGTATTGGGTATGCCAAGAGATGCCATGCGTGCCAAGTTCACGCCAACTTCCTGCATCGGCCGCCAGAGCCCCTCCACCCCACCAAGTACTCTTGGCCATTTGCGGTATGTGGACTTGATGTAGTGGAACCGTATCCACCGGCAATAGCCCGCCAGTGTAGGTTCATCCTGACTGCTACAGATTTCTTCTCCAAGTGGGCAGAGGCAGTTACACTCAAAGAAGTCAAGGCCCGTTCCATCGTTGACTTTGTGAGCTCCAATATTATCCACTGGTTTGGGGTCCCTCACGCCGTCCTCACCGATAACGACACCAACTTCCGAGCGGATGAACTAAAGAAATTGTACGCCAAGTACGACATCCGGTCGAACCATACCTCCCGCTACCACACACAAAAAAAATGGAAAGATCGAGGTGTTCAACAAAACCCTCTCTAACATTCTTCAGAATATGGTTGGTCAGAACAAGAAAAGTTGGCCGGACAAGCTCCCCAACACCTTCTGGGCTTACCGGACAACGACTCGCAACTCTACCCAGGTGACCCCATATTCCCTGGTGTATGGAGCTGAGGCTGTCCTACCCATTGAGATCCAGCTGCCATCGTTACGCACTACAGTCTATGATCACCAGACATCAGATGAGGTAGCCAAAATCCGTCTAGCTGAATTAGAAGCACTGGACGAGAACCGGCTTCGTGCCCTCCACAATCTGGAAAGGCATCAGGATAAAATAGCGAGGGCCTTAAACAAGAAGGTTCGTCTCCGTTCTTTCCTACAAGGTGACCTAGTACAAGCCCTTTTAGCACTAATGATTACCAGTAGGAAACCACCCAAATTAGAACCCAAATGGGAAGGGCCTTATATCATCCATAAGGTTTACCCCAATGGAGCATACTCCTTGGTGACCACGGATGGAGAGCGCATAACCCCTCCCACCAATGCCAAGTTCCTCAAGAGATACTTTTCCTAGGGTAAAATGGTCCTGCACGACCTTAAACTGCATCCTCGTCCTGCAAGACGATAAACTGCAAAAGGGTCCTGCATGACCTTAAATTGCACATTGTGGTCCAACATGACCTTAAACTGTAGGGTCCTGCACGACCTTAAACTGCATCTTCGTCCTGCAAGACGATAAACTGCAAAAGGGTCCTGGACGACCTTAAATTTCATCTTCGTCCTGCAAGATGATAAACTGCAAAAGGGTCCTGCACGACCTTAAACTGCATCTTCGTCCTGCAAGACGATAAACTGTGAAATGGTCCCGCATGACCTTAAACTACACATTATGGTCCAACACGACCTTAAACTATAAAGTCTTGCATGACCTTAAACTGCATCTTCGTCCTGCAAGATGATAAACTACAAAATGGTCCGAGCTCTATAACTTTAAACAAAGATCTCCCCCCGTCCTTACTTTAAGATGTTAAACTGCAAGCCAGTCAGGCCTTCCTTACCGAGGCTCAGCCTCAGGCCCCTTGGCCTCCTCGGGCCCCCAGCCCCCCTTCCTTACTGTAAGACGTTAAACTGCAAGCCAGTCAGGCCTTCCTGATTGAGGCTAAGCCTCAGGCCCCTTGGCCTCCTCGGGCCCACGGCCCCGTCTTCACCGTGAGACGTTAAACCGCAAGCTGGTCAGGTCTCCCTGACCGCGGTCCGGCCTCAGGCCCCTTGGATTTCCCTGACTTACCCTCTTGCGGGACTGTACAGTATGGTGTGGGACTACGTCCTCATTCACGAAGGATTGCTTGCCGTACCTTACATATCCCCAAATGAGATGCTCCTCATCCCGCATGAAGTTAAACTTCATCTCAAGAACTACGTGTGGCTTGATTATCATCCTCATGGGATACGTAGAAACACTCGGACATCTTGAGCCCAGCCCCAAGCTTTTCTGTTCCACTATCCCCCCTAGGAATAGTTTCCTCGGAGGATCTTTGTGTAGCGTGGGGTAGGTTTTTTTAGCCCCACTCATACAACCCTTCTCACACAAGGATTGTAAGGGTCACACCACGTGCCCACTCCCATTCTTCTATCCTCCCACGTCCTCACCACATGACGCTAAACTGCATGGCCTTCAAGAACTACGTATGGCTTGATTCTCATCCTCATGAGATACGTAGGAACACCCGGACATTTTGTCTGTTGGACCAGCCCAAAAGCCAAAATCTTCCCCTCGGGTCAAGACATATGACAGGGTGCACACTTTTTCCCCAACTCACATCGAGCAAGTATCGACCCGGCTGCACATCCCCCTTGGAGATGTTTGCCTCTTTCGTGGATGGATACAGCTATGCTTTACCCACTCCTTGACTGGGATTCCATCATTTTTTCTCACACCTAGAGGGACCCCCAAGAACGGCCTAGATACCATGCCCAAGGGCTCTCCTACCGATACGGGCCAACGCTCCTGAGGGTTTTCAAGCAACAAGCCGATACAAGTCCCGCGTTGCAAATTTGGTCAGCGGTCGATGCTCATTTGTTTCTCCCATATCAGGTTACCATAGGAACGCTATGTTTCGAACATGGTCAACAGTGTCCTGGATCTTTGGGTCCACCCCGAGATGTCCCAGACATCGAGTGCAGTGATTCATTCTACCCCATCCCGAAGTAACAAGCTCCTCCCCGGGTGGCGCTAGCAATCGGGACCACGACCCCGATTCCCCATAGGGGTGTACGGTGTGGTGTAGTACTACGTCCTCATTCACGCCGGGATCATGTACCATGCCGTACGCCTTCCCTTACGAGGCCCAACCTCAGGCCCCTTGGCCTTCTCGGGCCCCTCCGCCCAACCTCTTTCCTAGGGTGTACGGTGTAGTGTGGGACTATGTCCTCATTTATGTAGGGATCATGTACCCTACCGTACGACTTCCCTTATGAGGCCCAGCCACAGGCCCCTTGGCCTCCTCGGGTCCCCGACCCTCATCCTCATTGCAAGACTTTAAACTGCAAGAAGGTCAGGCCTTCCTGACTAATGCCTAACCATCAGGCCCCTTGGCCTTTCCGGGCCCCCGGCCCAGGTCCTCTCTTATAGGAGTGTATAGTGTGGCGTGAAGTTATTTTTTCATTCACGTTGATCTCGTAATGACCACGCCATGTACCTCTCCCTCCTGATATGTTTTGTCGATCCCTTTTCAGTAGTTCACCGATGTGCCTAAGAGTACTCTAGTTTATTACCTGGAATGCCAAGCTTTACTCGGACACATCCGCACCCGCTTTCCAGGATTTGTGTTTCCCTGCATCAGGGATTCCATCATCTTTCATACCTAGAGGGACCCCCAAGAACAGCCTAGATACCATTCCCAAGGGCTCTCCTACCGTTACAGGCCAACGCCCCCAAGGGTTTCGGACAACAAATCGATAAAATCCCGCGTTGCGAATATGGTCAGTGGTCGATGCTCGTTTGTTGTTCCCACCTCAGGCTAACGCGATATGGACGCTGCGTTTCCACCATGGTTAACAGTTTTCCTCTATCGCCACGCCAACCCATTAGGCCCAAAATGTCGGGTGCACAATTCACACCCTTCATCACTTCACCGTGTCTAAGTAGAGTCTTGGAACTCTTGGTACTTTTCCTCCGTGAACGTCTGCACGTTGGGGAAACAAGCCGCATCAAAGGTGTCCTTTGGGGATCTCTGCCGAATTCCCTCTGATGGATGCCCCAAGTATGCGATAAGGATCTCCCCCCCTTGTTTCCCACACCGAGTTTAACTCATGTGGGCTTAGGGATCGGGTTGACGTCTGCGCTAACTTGGGAGGTTGTTACCATTCATGGTCTGAGTTCTATGACCATAAACTAAGATCCTCTCAGAACTACATTCAGCTTGATTCCCATCCTAATGGGATACGTAGGAATGCCCAGATCTCATGTCTTTGGGTCCAGCTTGAGTTCATCTAATTCGCCTCTCTGGTCCTACCATCGGGACCCCGACTACGGGACCGTGTGGCGTAGTGCGGGATTATGTCTTCATTCACGCCGGGTTTGCAATAGCTGCACCACGCACACGCCCGTTTTGAGAGTTTTCCCTCCTATTCCTAGACCCGCATGACATTAAAAGGCACCCTTTAGAACTACATGTGGATTGATTCCCATCCTCATGGGATAAGTAGGACCACCTGAATGTCTATGATTCGGGTCCAGCCCCACCTCTTAGAGATCTCCTTATCTCCCGGTCACCAAGGCCACTTGGTCTATCCTTCTCCAGGAGGGGGATATGTAGGTATGATACAAGGTTTTGGGCACCATGACCCCTTCCCCTGGGAACCCACCATATCTTGGTTACCCTCAAGTTGAGTCTCTTGACCCCTTGCAGTGATTCACCCATGTGTTAAGAGTACTCTGGTCTTGGACCAAGAGTGTCAGATTCAACTTGATCAAGTTCCTTCCACTTGTCAAGATTCGTGTTCCCCTCCATTCGGGCTTCCATTACCTTAAACACCTGGAGGGACCCCCAATAATGGCCTAGATACAATGATCAACGGCTCTCCTACCGTTACGGGCCAATGCCCCCGAGGGTTTCGGACAAAAAATCGATAAAATCCCGCGTTGCGAATATGGTCAGCGGTCGATGCTCATTTGTTTGTCCCCATTTCAGGCTAATGCGACAGGATGCTATGTTGCGAACATGGTCAGTAGTAATCCTCTATCATCATGCCAACCCCTTCAGTACTTGAATGTTGGTTGCATGATTCACATCATTTTCCACCCCATCATGTCCAGGTGGAATCTCGACACTTTTGGCGCTATCCCTCAGTGCACCTTTGCATGTCAGGGGGACAAAGCTGCAATATGGCGTCCTTCGAGGCTCCCATGGTCCGAGCTCTAAGAAAATAAACTAATATCCATCCGGGACTACATTCAGCTTGATTCCCATCTTCATGGGATACGTAGGACCGCCTGGACGCCCTGTCTTCGGGTACAACCCATTTAGGGA
Organism: Viscum album; assembly: GCA_963277665.1. Taxonomy (NCBI): domain Eukaryota; kingdom Viridiplantae; phylum Streptophyta; class Magnoliopsida; order Santalales; family Viscaceae; genus Viscum; species Viscum album. Next base: position 1,238,284,065 of record OY728140.1, on the reverse strand, counting down.
GCCAGTCTCTCCCCCTGTTTCACCTCTTACCTCTATATGGGCCCCTCGGTCTAAGGTATCCCTCTCCGACTGGCGTACAATGTGACGTGGGATCATGTCTCGATCAATTGTGTTTTATAACACTGCGCACATTCCCCGCCTAGCATCGTCTCTGCTACGTCTGCGCTGCATGACGATAAAATGCATGCTTGGTCCTATCATACAACCCTAAACTGTGACATTATCGTCCTGGCCACACGATGAAAAACGGCACTGCATTGTGGTGACCTCGTTGTAGATGACATCACGTTGGGTATTGGTCACGTGCCATGCCATTTGTGAATGCCCATCATGGCTTGATCCTTGTGGAGACACTACGACCTACTACTCTAGGCCTGTCGCTTCACAAAAAAAACCACTCACCCTAAAGAACAAACAAGATTTATCAAATTACACTTCTTTTAGTGCAAGGGCCACGAACGCACTCCCCTTTTCCCCTAGCACTGGTACCTTACCATGTCACCTTTCAGAACTACGTATGGCTTGATTATCATCCTTATGAGATATGTAGGAGCACCCGAGAACTTCCCCGCAGGCCCAGCCTAACCCTTGTGTTCGGTCCCTCGACTCGAGCATTTCCCCAGAGAATGCATGGTGAGTAGGGCTTAGGTCCTCCATCACGTCGGGTCTTGTTGCCATGTGTCCCCTGCCCCCTTTGCCCATTTATGGTCTATGTTCCATCAAGAACTACGTGAGGCTTGATTCTCATCCTTATGAGATACGTAGGAGCACCCGGGCACTTCTCCCCGAGCCCAGCCTAACTTTCGTTTTTGGTCCCTTGACCTAAAACCTCTCCTAAGGGGGTCGTACAGTGAGATATGGGATTACGTCCTCATTCACGTCAGGTTGTTCATTGCACCATACACAACCACTATTCCCATTAATTCCAGGTGTTTGAGTTACTCCACCATGTACCTCTTATGTCTCCCCCCATCTATGGTCCGAATTCTACGACCCTAAACTAAGATCTCCTTATGGGAAAGGAATCTGCTCCCTCTATCTAATACGTCTCATTGTCGTATTCATATGTGTTTTGAAAAAGAGCCCGAAGTGTGGGATTTTCATAGGGAAATCCTCCTCATCCCGTGACCATGCTTCGTGAGATCGCTATTTGGATCCTCATCCTCTCCCACATCCAAAAGGACCCTCGGACAACATGGATAATAAGCTTAAGGGGTCTCCATGAATGCTAGACCTAAGGGCCCTCCAGTCGTTTCGGGCCAACGTCCCTACGGATATCTGACAACATTTGTGACATGGTCCTGTGTTTTGAACATGGTCAACAATCAACCCTCATTTGTTTTTCCCCATTCTAGGCTAACGTGATATGGATACTGGGTTTCCTCCACGGTAAACAGTTATCCTCCATCATCATGCCGCCATCATCATGATCTGAATCTCGAGCGCCATGATTCACACATTTCCACTTCCTCAAGTTCAAGTGGAATTCCATCATAATCGGATCTTTCTCTTCACGCATCTAGGTGCGCTAAATGATCGTGTTAGTGTCATGGGGCCGGTATTCACCAAGCATCCCTTTGCCCTAACCTGCCCCTTTCTATGTCAGGAAAGTCCCACCACTGCTTCTTGTTTCCCACACCGAGCACGGCTCACGTGAGCTTAGTAGTTTTGGCAGGATGTGTACCAACACGGCCAGGCTTCTCATCGTCCCACACGACGTTAAATTGCACTTTAAGAACTACGTATGGCTTGATTCCCATCCTCATGGGGTACGTAGGAATGCCCGACCACTCTGCTTTGGGCCCAACCTAATCCTCACTCTTGGTCTCTTGACCTAGAGAGTTTCCTCCGGGGGTACGTGGTGTGATTTGGACTCCATGTCCTCATTCACGTCGGTTTCATATCTACCGCACCACACGCTCCCTAGGATCATCCCTTTTATTCCACGTCCTATAGTATTACGTTAAACTACAGGAGTCCATATGTCCTCAACGCATGACACTAAACTGCAGTTCTACCCTGAACAAGTTCAGGATGCCCCATGTTAATCATGGGATGCACCAGAGCCTACGCCAGAGAGGATTTCACTTGTCAGTGTTGGTCTATGACTACACTGTGATTCCAGGACTACATACGACTTGATTCCCATCCTCATGGGATACATAGAGACACCCAGGCATTTCACCTAGGGTCCAGCCCCAGGAATCGCAAGATCCTGTTCCTCCCCATTTCCAGCCCTCTGGCCTGGCCCCTCAGGGGGAACTAGGTAGTTGCAATTTTTCCCTGAACAAGTTCAGGATGCCCCAAGATTACATTGGAAAGTGACAGACCCCCTCGCCAGAGAGGCCCTGTCCTAAAGAAGGAATGATCCATGATCAAACCAATGCGCCCATATGGTGTACTCCCACCACGGTGGTGTAACTACCTAAATGTTGGATTCTGTTCGGACAAACCATCACTCCATATTCCACGCTTTGCGTGCCCCTTATTCGGACCCTCATCCCCTTTCATGTCTCACGGGACCCCCTAACGACCTGGTCTCATGCCGCATCAGCTCACCTACCGTCCTGGGCCAACGTTCCGGAAGACTGGTCATGTTTGGAAGGACCCCCTAACAGTATGGATGTTTGACCTATGGTCTGCCAACTGTCCTGGGTTAATGTCCCGAAAGATTGACCGACAATATTTGTGACATGGTACCGTGTTTCGAACATGGTCAATGGTTGACCCTCATTTTTGTACCCATTACAGGCTAACTCAGTAAGGATACCGCTTCTCCACCATGGTTAACGGTTGTCCTTTATTTTCACGCCATCCCCACAGTGCTCCGAATCTTGGGTATCGTGATTCACACTTCCCATTTTCATCTGTTTGGACCGACTTCAGCGCCCCTGGCGTTGCGTCGTTCGTGCATAAGAGCACGCTGAAGAAATGGTAATTTGGATGCCCTGGAAACTTCCTTCTCCGGTCAAGAATCTCCCATCTTTCGGAAATCCGGGCTGGTAATCCGAATCCCGGATGCTCGGAGCATGGTATCCACTCCTATGTTAGGTGGGACGAGAAGGCAACTATCTCCTGTTTCTCACATCGGGATCGACCCACGTGGGCTTGGGGAATTGTCGCCGAATGTCCTGCAAACATTGCAGGGATGTAACAAGCCAATTCAAACAGTGGAAATCATGCGCGCTACGAAGTTCAAAGCAAAGAAAGAAAAAATTGAGGCATTAAAGTTCCAATAAAAGGTTTTTGGGTTTGTTACAATACCCGGGGGTCGACTCCCCCCATGGACGGGTTGACCCCATCAAAATAGCGTTGCAGATCCGCCACCCGTTGTCTTGTGGCGTCTAAGGCTTGTTGCTGCTGAATTAGCTCCCGCTCCTCCTCAACAGCGGAGGGCGCAGTTCGTCAGCCTTGTCTTTGGCCCTCTCTACGCCAGCTTGAACGGCAGCCATCTTTCCAGAGGTCTGCATCATATGCTCTTCTGCCTCTGCCAGCTGTGCCTTCAACCGTGAGACCAGTTCAGATTGTGCATTAAGAGAGGCTGAAAGCTCATCTGCCCGGGTCTACATCTGTTGGACCTCGCCTTCAGCCTCCTGGAGCTTCTTGATGTTGGTTGCCTTCCTCCGCTGCCAGCCCACACTGAGCCCACGATCATGCTCCCAGATCTTCTAATCCATAAGATCTCGGATGAGTGCGTGAGGACGTTGGGCATCTACTCCCCCAGCGCACAGTTCACGCAACCGCGAGCGGAGTATATCCATTTTGATCATCCATTGTGCTTGGGGGGTGTCCTTGATAAAGCGCATGATTAACTTACACGACCAGCGGCAGACTATGCTACTGTCTTCCTCGTCAGAGGCTGTTTCGTCCCAGTCTGCGCGATTGGCAGGCTCGTACGCGGGATACGCCTGCAAGAAATCCGCGGCAGGATCTACATATGGTGTTGAATCCAGTATGACATCTGGCGCCGAAGCAGGCGTGACAGGACTGGGACCGACCGGTTGGTCCTCTTCATCGGAGTCCACCTCGATGACCTCAGGCACAACCCTGCTGGTGGTCCCGCCAGTGATGATGTGTGTCGCAGCTTGAGGAGATGGGGGGACTATCGCCACCATCACCGGCATGCCCCTAGGAGGGACGCCACCAGACATCCCGACCAGTCTTGCCGCAGCAGCCCACGCCAGTCGGAGAACTGTACGACAGAGAGGGATATAAACATTAGTTGGCATAGTCTACATGTGACGATGAGGAAACTGGTAGAGGAAACTTACGGAGATCGACCTCTTGGCGCTGCTCTTGAGCCGGTACTGACGGGACCCCGAGGCGAGGCCCTCCGTATACTGTTGGAAGGTCTGAAGATTCCGGGGGAGCCACCTTGGGTGCTTTGGTCCCACCAAACGTGGAAATGGACGTAGCCATAGGCACAGGTTCTGAAGGTCCCGCATCATCGCCCACTGAGGGGCGAGAACGAGGCCTGCGAACAAGTTCCTCCTGCATGGCTCAAACATCGGTGAGAAGTCCATAGTGACCCAAGAACGGATCGTAAGGAAGGAAGTTCGGAATGCTACCACGAGAGCCTCCACGAAATCATCGGAATCTGAGCCTTGATCTCCGACCTCACCCTCCTCCAACAGACTCCCTCCTCCAGCATCATCCTCCCGAGAGGAGTCCTCTAATTCTTCCGACAGGGGGAAGCGCTCCCTCAGATCGGAAACCGATAACTATGGGGGGACCGTTTGATTCAACAGTACCCTCACTCGGTCTTTCATTGGGCGAGGGACACCACTGGAGTGGACGTAATCCTCCAGCTCGTCCAGGTATTGCTCTGCCTCTACCGAAGACGGCATGAATCCAGCCCGGACTGGGCCTATGCCCGGTAATTCCATCCTAAGGTGATTCAGGTGGGCCCATATCTCAGGTGGGCTGAGGAACTGCCGGTTGACATCCCAAATGTCTTAGGCTTCCGAGAAGACAGCATCCTCTGCCATGTCGATAAGACGCAGGCGCTTCCCCAGAGCCTGAGTGGATATCCTACGAAATCCCCTCGGTGGCTGCCCCTCCGGATGGCCCTGCTCTTCCAGAATCACCAAATCCACCGCTGCTACCATACTCTCGGCCGGTGCGGGTCTTGCCTCTATGGAAGCCCCGCTACCGCGAGCGGCCTTAGCCTCCCTCCGACCCCGACCTTGAGATAGAGGAGGCCCACCGTCACCGACCCGAATAGTTGGTTGCTTCAGCATCTCCCATGGGTAAGCAGCCTCCCAACTAATGGCATAATCCCTCACCAATCCGAAAGCGGCGGTGGATGGAGGCAATGAAATTCGCATCTTCCCATCTTCCCATGTGAACATGAGCCACAACTACCTCATCACACATGGGTGCTCCTCGTGACGCACCTCCTAGTAGACATGCATGTTCAACCGCTGGAGGCACCGGAACTACCTCGCAAACCGATGCGGGGTGTACGGTTCGCAGAGTGGCTCACAATCTATTCGTGCCACCAAAACTCCGCCTCGAAAGGCTAGGAGGTAAGCCCGATGTTCTTCTGTTCCCCGCCCGTCATCAGTAAGTATCCCCGTCGGCAATGGGAAGGGGTGGAAATTAAACTCATCCGCCCTCCACACCCGATTCATCACCATTGGCACGGCTAGTTTGAATGGGAAGCTCCCGACCGCGTTCAGGATGGAGGGGCGGAAGTTCGATCTCGGTGGCGAAATGGGGTTTGGATACTCGTAAATCCCCCTGATGTGCGCTACGATCCACCCATACAGGAGGTGGAAGGGCCTGCATATCCTTGGAGGCTTCTTGCCCTCGCTAATGTGCCGCAACATTCTGTACAGTTTGGTGAGCATCAGAATCCCCAGATTGATCCGCTGCCCCATGGCCAACATGGATTCCATAATAAACGAGCTGGGCCGCACCCCCATTCTTGTATCCCTCACCGGTAGGATCAAACCGCAGATGAGAGCCGTGATGAACATCTCCAGCCGGACTATCAGCTGTTGTTCAGTGCTGACACTGAAACCCCAAGTCTTCCATTGGCTGTCCTCCAAGACCCGCCAATACGAGTGCCCCTTGCCCTGTTGGGCCACCCTCGGACAAGTTCGAGGCCTCGGAGGGAACTCTCGATTCTCTGGGAAATTCAGGATGCACTTGAACCATCTCCTAAAGTGGACATCCCTCACTGCCTCCTTTTCCTCTCTAGGGACGAGCGCCATCAGCGTTGACGACAGTCGCGGAATTTGCTCTGTATCCTCCCACGCGCTCATGATAGGGAGGAACTCATCATACATGACCCCCAAGATCAGAACCCCAGAAATCTGGTGGACATCCCACAGGATGATTCCCACCTCCCCGTGGTGCAGGTGAAAGGTATTGGTCCTAGACGACCATCTGCTCAGCAATTCCAGCATCAGTTGCTTTGGTTGGTAAATGTGGAATTGGGAGGCCCATGCCGCCTCATACAACCCCAATCTCCTCAGCTCGGACCCAAACTCCTCGCATGAGGCGCCTACCCAATAGGCCCAGTCCCAGTCATCGGTAAAGTTTCCGCCCTGGCGCAGGTCCCACTCATCGGACCATCCCTTCTTCGAATCCTGCAAAACTGCCTTCAGCATAGTGCGGTAGAGAGGAGGGGATGTCTCCGGTTGCAGTGGCTTCCCGTCAATATCGTTCATATGGTTGTAGAGACAGTCAGCGGTGACGGGTGTGAAGTCCTCCGACGCATGAACATCGGCCACCCTGAACCATTGGTGCTGGAATGGTGTGCTTTTAAACCAGCAAGCTGGTTCGTCCCTACTCGCCTCCGGGATGAAGACGTCATCCCTCAACCCGAAGCCGTACAATGGCAGTTTCTTGCACTGCAGATAATACTTCTGACCCTTCGATAGCAGATCTGTCAAATAAGTGTGGTCCGAATGGCTTCAAACCATCTCCCCAAGGCCTGGACAGTTGGCCATCTCATCCCGACGAGCGACATCTGCAAGCACCCCCAATACAGCCTCTTGATGGGCCATTTCGATTCCGGCCCTCAGAAAAGAATTTTTCAGAACGGATCGCGAAGCTGGATCGTGAAGCTGGATTGCGAAGGTCGGTCACAAGACCAAGCCGTGAATTCTGGCCAAGGCCGACAAGCAGAAGTTCGCTTGGCGCGGACGCAGATTCGGAGACCTGCGGTTCGCCGCGAAGCTCGATTCGCGGAGGGCTGTCGCAGAGTATGCGGAGCTTCGCGAAGTCGAGAGCACAAAAAGACAAGGAATTCACATGAATCCAAAAGAGGTCAACCCCCTATATATAGGTGGGGACCCCGAAGCATCGCGGCGCGCCTCACTCGCGCGGAGCATCGCTGCGCGTCCGGATCCGTGGCCCTGGTCAGCACCGCGGGCCCCCTTCGCGTAGCTGCATCATGAACCACCGAAAATTTTGGCGATTTTCCCTCAGACTTCGACCCTTCACCCTCCATGGCTTTAAGTCTGAGGGGGGGGGGGGCATTTTTTGGCTCCAAAATATGGCCCAAAAGGAAGGGAAAAAAATAAGGCTAGCGCGCTGCCTCACGAAGCACCGGCGTGAAGCACCGCCGCGAAGCACCCCGAGCATCGCGGTCTCACGAAGCTCCAGAGGCGGTAACTCTTCGTGAACGCATTTGACGTTCGCGAGCCCGCCGTGAAGCTCTAGAGGCGGGAACTCTCTACTAACGCATTTGACGTTCGCAAGCCTGCCGCAAAGCCCCAGAGGCGGTAACTCTCTGCGAACGCATTTGACGTTCGCGAGCCCACCGTGAAACTCCAGAGGCGGTAACTCTTCGCGGATGACGTTGACGTTCACGAGCGCGCCACGAATCACCTGAGGCGGCGTGCGAGTTCTACTTCGCGGTGCCCCTTCCCTATAAATACTGGACTCCCCCTAAGTCCCAGGGATGAACAATCCGACCTTTCAGCTTCCCCTCTCCCGAATCGCGAAGCACTATTTGCCCCGAGAATCATGAGCTCCGCGAGGTAATTCTCCTTCGCGATACGCCTTTGCTTTGTCTCGTTTTGAGCCCCTCTTCCGAGAGGGATGCCCTTCGCGAAGCTCAAGGGCATTCGCGAAGGAAGGGGATTCCCAAGGGAACCCGGGCAGCCGCAGAGCGTTCATGCTTCGCAAAACACCCAACCTGTACTAGTGATCCCTATGATAAGGCAGGATCGCTACGCATCGCGAAGCACACTGCTTCGTAGCACCCTACTTCACGAAGCACCCCTTCTTCGCGAGGCAGTGCTCTGTGAATACTGTTCTACTTCGCGAAGCACCCTCCACTCACACCTATGCCCCATGCTAAGGACAAGGCACTCTGCTTTGCGAAGCACACTCCTTTTCTTGGCAATTCCTCTTCCCGTGCAACCATCCAGGTTTGTACGATGTGATTTCAAAGTCCCATGGACAATACCACCCGTAGCGTTGCTTCGCCTAATTCTTCTTCGCATAGGCACACTAACGGCTATTGCTTCTTCACATAGCCACGCTAACGTGGACCCCTTGATGGTTCGCTCCACAACCCCCCTTAACTATGGACTTACTGGTACCTTACCTCCCCCAAGGACCAGAGGGTACCGATTATGTATGTCCTAGGGGTGCGTAGTGAACCCACCTCGTCCGAGCTGCAGGACGTTAAACTGCGAAGCATCATGTCCTCAACACATGACGTTAAACTATGACCCGACCTCGTGCCTCTCACGAATGGTCCCCCCCAGCTCGAATATTTTTTACGCCACTCGTCTCCATGGGAGTGGAATCACCCATCCACAAGGGATGATATCCTCCTTATTGGAGTGGCGTATGTTCTCAGGAGAAGGGCGACCCTAGTTCCCCAACGGATGGTTGCACCCCTGCATCTCCGTACTTACCCACTACCAAGGTCAGTGGAGGCTGTGATAGGGAGTGAGGAACCTCCCATCATTGGTCCCGAGTCCCTCTTTCGCTGCGCTTTGTCGCACTCTGGGCCTCCATCCTGGAGTAAGTCCCAGCACCATGGGCCGCCTAACGTGTAAGCCCCTCTTCACTTCTCACGGACGCACCCTTCGCGACGTGATCTCCAGGTCCTTGCAACCTCTTGTTTCTCACACCGAGCATGACTCACGTGGGCTTAGAGTGAACACCGACCCTGACCCCTACCTTCAACGAACTACGAGGACTTTGATCCATGTCAAGGCATGGTACTTAGGAAGCCTCCATGAGGTTCAAGCCACATTACTCGGTCGTTCATTCACGTCGAGTTTCTCCCTCGTCCATCATGACGTTAAACTGCATGCCCCGTCCCGCATGACGTTAAACTGCATACCCTCGTCCAGCATGACGTTAAACTGTATACCCTCGTCCAGCATGACGTTAAACTGTATGCCCCTTGTCCCGCATGACATTAAACTACACACCCATTTGAACTATGAGGTCTTTGATCCATGTCAAGGCATGGTACGTAGGAAGCCTCCATGAGGTTCAAGCCCACCCATCATCCAACTCACGTCGAGTTCTACCTGCATCCAGCACGATGTTAAACTGCAATTCCAGTCTGACGGCAAGCCGTTGTGACCAACCCGAACTACGATGACTTTGATCCATGTCAAGGCATGGTACGTAGGAAGCCTCTACGAGGTTCAAACCCACCATCTGGTCGTTCCGACCTCATTCATGTCAGTTCACCCCCGTCCCGCATGACGTTAAACTGTATTCCACAATTTGAACTACGGGGACTTTGATCCATGTCAAGGCATGGTACATAGGAAGCCTCCCTGAGGTTCAAGCCCAAAAATCATTAGCTCAGACCATCTCCTTGCCGGTGTGCCAAGCCCCTCCCCATTTTCATATGAACTATGAGGACTTTGATCCATGTCAAAGCATGGTACGTAGGAAGCCTCCCCGAGGTTCAAGCCCATCTCTCATCAGACCAAGGTCCATCATTTACGTCGGTTCGCTGACACCCATTGCCCGTTGTTTATTCACGTCAGGGTTCACTATCATCCTGCATGACGTTAAAATGTATTCCATCAATCCTTTTAACTAAGAGGACTTTGATCCATGTCAAGTCATGGTACGTACGAAACCTTCCCGAGGTTCAAGCCCACCACTAGTGGACCCACGGGTCTACTTTCACGTCGGTTCACCGATGAAACCCTTTGAACTACGAAGTATTTGATCCATTTCAAGGCATGGTATGTAGGAAGCCTCCCCAAGGTTCAAGCCCACCACCCATCAGACCAAGGTACACCTTCAAGTCGGTTCGATGACGCATCAGACCAAGGTCCACCTTCACGTCGGTTTGCTGACAATGCCCATCGGACCAAGGTCCACCTTCACATCGGTTTGACGATGCATCGGACCAAGGTCCACCTTTACGTTGGTTCACTGACAACACCCATCAGACCAAGGTCCACCTTCACGCCAGTTCACCGGCACCATCCCGAACTACGCGGACTTTGATTCCATACCACGGGGATACGTAGGAAGCCTCTTCAAGGCTCAAGCCCAACTTCACTATCTCCCTTGCGATGGTCCCATTTCATTCCCCCTCCACTCCATTCATCCATCTATCACCCATCCTGATTCTCGTCCGGACCATCATATCTCAGTGAGACTGTGTCGATACACTCCTTTTCACAGCTGCCCATGGGCTGGTCCCGGTATCGACACCCCTTCAAGGGAAATCCCTCAATCCGATCCATTCTAGCTAATGCTCTGATCGGGCTGATCTGTATCCACTAGACGTCAAACTCGCGGCGTACCTTGTGTTAAAAGACAGGAAGCTGAGGAAAACCTCAGATATGTGCCTACGACATATAATTCCCCGTGCTCGATGTGGGATGCCTCGGGCTTCCACGCCCTCGAGAAGCCCTGTGACCAGGGATAATAGACAGACATGCCAGGTTCCCCAGCATCCAGACACGCTACTGATGCCTCAACGTGACTACTCCCCCGACTGAAGGTTGCTACCCTGACCATACCCTTTGGAATGTCCCGACAGAAGCAGTGTAATTAAACGGCGCCCATGGAAACATGGAATTGGGAAGAGTTTCATGAACAACGTATTAAATCTATGAGGGAGACCCGAACTAGGTGACGAGTTCTGAGGAGGAATCCACATAAGGAAGAAACGACATCCCATCATCCCGTTTCGATCAAGGAGCAGACGTCCCTGAATAAGGATCGAATGCCTCCCGCCTTTGGAAAGAGGGAACACGGGGCAACAAGCACAACACGTCCTCCTCCGCGGACGGACGGATGCACGCGCCCCAGAGAAAGCGTCGGAAACACTCTCTCCATATCTGTTTTGAGGCCTGTTGATATTCGACTGATAGGTTGTTCCCTCTTTAGCAATTTTTATTAAGTCCCTATTATTTACTATATTTCTATTGTAATTGTTGGTAGTTATAGGATAGATTATCAGAATTTATGAACCATGTTCTAACCTCTCTAGATCCCTTATAGATTTGTTGCATGTTTGTCTTTCGGAGGGTGAATTTCTTGTTGATTATGGTGTGACACGTGTGAACCTTGATGTATGTGTTGATATATCTTCTCTACTAACATTATTCATATATGAACTCAATTAAAAGATTTTAGAATCTATTTTTAGGTCCTCTTCTTTATTTATCTAGTGTTCCCTTTCCTTTTAGTGTGCATATTCTATTGTGGTTTGCGTGAAAACCATGTGTGAGGTTGGTGGTTTCATCTCTAGCCTTTATTTGATGAAAAATGAATGCTCTTGGTTTTATAAAATATGATTTTAATGATATTAAAAAATATTTATATGAATTAATAAATATATTTTTACAAAATATGGTTCCCACATTATTTCGGTAAAGGAAGATCGATTTGAAAGAACTATGAAATGTTTTGTGAAATTAGTTTTCACATAATATTTTTAATGAAAATGGATTTTTGAAAATTGTTTATTTAATGTGATAATACCTTAAAAAACTAATTAAACATATTCTGAACATGGGATCCTTGGTTACCTAGGAGTAGGTTTTAGCATTGATTATTTTCCTAATTTTTATAGGTAGTTTTATCATGGGGTGTTCCTATATTCCCTAAGCCATGTGTCCTAGAGACTTGATTATCTAACATGATAGGGGGTTCAATCATAGGGTATTACCCTATTTCGTAGGCCCCATGTCCTAGGGACTTGTTTTTTCACACTATTCTTGATTGATTAGTGAGTTATGAGTGACCTAGAAAACTTGTACCTATGTTATCTGAAGGGTGATCTCCATTGTGATTTGGATTTTCATTATTTTATCTTTGATATGATAAATGATTCATTATTTGGTAAATGTAAAATTTTATATTTTTAATGTGATTTTAAAGTGTATTTTATAAATTTTATATAAGAACTATGAAAATCAGAATTTTTTACCATTATTTTGATATAAATTTGAACAATACATTATCGTATCACGTTTTTTGTATATGGGCCATATAAGGATTATTATAAAAAGTATTATTATAGAGAACATGGGTGGGATCCTAATTATATTGTTTATATCACACCCTAAACACTCTCTCAGTGGTATGTAGACCTTTGTTTTATAATATAGGAAAATGAAAATTTCCATTGTGAGGCGTTGAGGATTATGTTATCTTAGAATGGGTGGATGATGGCGAGATCATGTGATATTTCCCACGTATCACACAAAGTAGCTATTGATAGTTTGGGTTTTCCTTTTATGGATTGTTTTTTAAAATGTACCTAGGTTTGGGATTTCTAAATTGGTTGTATCATTTATATTATCACTATTTTTTACTATGAAATATTTATTTCATAGTTATAATTCTCGATATATACCATGTATCTTTTTATGGTTTGTCAAATTTTTCTTTGTGGTCATTATTGGATTCCCATGTGCTTATCACCTGCCTTTTTGGATTAATAATTCCATTCAATTATTGTTTAATTCTGGTTTGAATCCTATTTGGATGGGTTATCTAGGGTGTTTTATGAGAATTTGGTATCAGCTAATGGTTTTGCTCGGTCTTGGGAATTTGGAAGATATGAGATAAGATCTTTGGGACATAAAGGGTATATTGTGAGTGACTTCCTAGACAAATCTTATAATAATGTTCATTAAGTAACCACAATATATTGGGATGTGTGTCTTGTGTGTTGGGTTTTTATCTATATCTAACTTTTCACCTGTGTTAATTTGATTTTAAACTGATATTATATCATTATCTAAAATTTTCTTCGATTTTTCTTATGTAGAATCATGCCCATGAGATGTCCTCAAAGGATTCATAAGGAGGTTTTAATTGGAAATTATCCCTAAGGGAATTGTACTTTTGATAATAATCTCTTAGAGTCTATCTTGAGGGCATTTTGTTTCATAGACCAGAACGTACCACCTACTCAGAACCTAGAGAAAGAGGTATAACTAGGATATGGAGGAGACAAGGATAGATCACAAGAGTTCCAATTCCAAAAGTTCCGATCCTTTAAGGGTAAAAATAAATCTTAAGAGGTAGTTTAATAGATAAAAAGTCTATTAGGTCTTTTATTTACTTAATACACTTGAATCTATAAAGGTAAAGTGCATGACTTTTTTGCCTGAGGGACCTAGCAAGAGGTGTTGAGACACTATGGTTCAACTGAATATGCATGTGAGCATGGAGTGGAAAGACTTCAAGACCCTTTTATTTCATTATTTCTTCCAAACATTCTTGATGATGCAGAATTATATTGATTTAGAATATTTTTTTAAGGATAGAATTTAGTGATAGATTACACCATCTTTTTTGTTGAGTTGATTAATTTTTCTACTAAGGTGGTGATGAATAAAAAGTTTAAGACACAAAAATAACTACAGGGATCATGTCTTGATATCCAAAAATAGGTGTATATGTTGAATCTCACCACCTATTTTGAAATTGTTAGAATATATATGATGGTAGGGATTGATATATGGGGCATGATAGGTTTTTTAGATCTTCCCTTCATCCCAGTGGTAGTTCTAGTGTTGTAAAACAGAAGAAGAGGAAGTGTAATTATAGTCACAAGATTGGTGGATGTACTTCTTAGTAGTGGGATTTTTATACCCCATATGTAGAAACTATTAGTGTACCCTTGACTTTTTACTAATGGGTTAAGGTAGCACACACCTATTGGACCATCCCCTCACCTTTGAAGAACTAGAGTGGAAGAGGTCACCAAGGTCATCTACAAATATTATAATAGGCTCTATTTATGCCTTGATATAGACATGGATCATTAGATCCAAAGGCCACTATCATGTATTCAGAAGCTTCAAAGTAAATAAGGATCTATCTTTCAACATCCAAAGTGAATAAATTTCACACATGAGAGGATTTTCTGGTGGATTCTAATATGTGAAAAACTATAGTGATAAGTACTATTTTTGTTGCATCTTCTATAAAAAAAATCAATTTGTTACTAGTGGGTACCACTATTTTATATCTACCTAATTTGTGTATGTTTTGAAACTTCTAACATAGCTCATTTTTTATGTTATGGAGTTGGAAACACCTCTTGCAAAGAGGAAGGAGTAGGGGTTTTGTTGTCCTACTTGTTCTAATTCCATAGTTGGTGTTCAGTTAGTCTAAGAATTTTTGGTTCATGATTTATATATATTTAATGTCATCAATGATCTAATTTTTTTGGTTGATCATTGATTTGATATTTATTTTTATCATGAGTCTATTTCAATCTTTACTATCGACGGGGGATCCTAGGTGTTCCCAGGAGAGTAAGATTCAATATCTAATCATGCAGGACCTTCTTTTCTAGAGATCAAGAGTTTGTTCTCTGCTATTAAAATTGAGCCTGATGATGTACATTCTCATGTTAATATTACTTTATTTGTTTAGGATTTTCTTGAAGTTTTACTCATTGAATTTTTTGGTCTTCTTTTGAAAATGGAGGTAGATTTCTTTATCGATCTGGTGTAAGGTACATAGTTGATTTCTATATCCTCTTATCATATAGAACCTACTGAGTTGAAAGAGATCAAGATCTAGTTAGATGATCTATAAGTTATGAGATATATTTTCCATAGTGTTTCAATATGGGATACCCCTATAAACTTTTCCAATAAGCCCTATGGTTTGATCTATCTATGTGTATACTATTGGACGCTGAATCAGGTAAGAGTTAAGAATAAACATCCATTTCCCTGTGTGGATGAATTATTTGATTAGTTAAAGGGGGAAAGGTGTTTTTTTAAAATTGATCTTTAGTTAGGTTATCATCATCTTTGGGTTAAGGAATCATATATCACAAGGACCACTTTTAGTAGTATGAATAGACACTATGAATATCTGTTGATGTTATTTGGCCCATCTAATGCTCTTATAGTGTTTATGGATTTAATGAATAAGATATTCCACTAGTTTCTCAATTATTTTTTTGTGGTATTCATGGATAATATTATAGTCTATTAAATAACTATGTAAGAGTACAAGTACCATTTGAATACAATTTTTTTAATATTGAGGAATCATTACCTTTATACGAAGTTGTCAAAATTCAATTTACATATTCATTATGTGAAGTTCTTGGGGCATATGATTTTGAAATATGACCTCCCAGTTGATCCTAGAAATGAGATGGATATATTTTTATCATAAAAACCATGGAATGTTTTTTAAGATATGAAGATTCCTCGGATTAGTTGGGTGTTATCATTAGTTCATAAAAAATTTCTAGAAAATGGAATCATTTCTGATTGCACTTACCAAGAATGGGGTGAAATTCTCCTGGGATACTATGTGTCATGTCTCTTTTGATGATTTGAAATGGTGTATGAAATAATCTCCTTTTATAATATTTTTAGAACTTTGTAAGTGATATATAGTTTATTGGGATACTTATAGTGATAGTATGGGACCTATGCTTATGTAGGATGATAATGTGGTGGTGTACAATTCTCATCAACATCAACCACATAAGAAACATTTGCCTACATAGTAATTAGATATTATTGATGTTATGCATGATCTTAAGTGCTGGTAATAATATCTTTTTAGGGAGAAGTTAACGGTTTATTTTGAGAAAAATATATTGAGTTATATCTTCTCTAAAAGGGACACAAAACACAGGTAAAGTAGATAGATGAAGTACCTCTAGATGTTTGACTTTTAGATCACTTATACTATAGGGTAGTGGAATGTTGTTACTATTTATCTCAGTAAAAAATTTCATTCTTAGGATATCTTGGAAGTGAAATAGGAGTAGAAACTTATTGAACCTTTTTATCAGTTTCATATGAATGCATTAGAGGTTGATTCAGGTATGGTTCTGAATAGTGTTCAGTTCTCATCATCTCATCTTAGGTTGATTATTTAAGACCATCAGCATGATGATGAGTTTAGAGGAATCAAGGAATCCTTTTATGGTGGCGAGATCATTCCTAGTTGGTCTATCCTCTATGATTGAACTATTATCTTCAGAAATCATTTTTAATCCATCAATCTATCAATAATTTAGTGATTCATGATTTTCATAGTTCTTCATGGGTCATCCGTAATAGAATCATGAAGCTGTATTATGAAATGAGATGATATTTCTAGTATCTAGGTATAAAGAATGTCATTTCTAATTATGTGTCTCACTATTAAACTTATCAGCAGATTATGGTAGAGAACCTAAACCATCATGGTCTAATTCATCCAATTCCAATGGGGGTATGGAAATGGGTCAAGGTATCCATGGACTTCATCATTGGATTACAACATACTCCTTGAGGAAAGGATTCTATCTAGTTAGGGGTTGATCAATTAACAAAATTGAATCATTATATTGCAATTAGAGACACCAGCAAGGGTGAGGATTGAGGTAAGGTTAAAATATAATAAATTGTGTTGTTTTAAGGTGTAATTAACTGAAATTTTAAAAATTAACCTCATTTTTAATGAATAAATTCCTTATTAAAAAATGAAATTATAGAAAACTAATGCAGTACTTTGGTTATTTTGGATCACCATAAGTTATATCCCTCTAGATTCAAAAGACTATTAGGCATCATAACTATTAATATTATGTCCATTATATAGTTTTCTTATGATTAATATATATTAAGGGTTATGATAAAGTCCATCCTGTAAAGAAGGAAGAATTTATAACCTCATCCAGTTGGATCAAACCCTATGAATCCCATTTATTAGAGATTTAATGGGAGATAGTATCACTTGGATTTTCCATTTCCCAATCACAATATGATGTCCAAAAAATAAATAATAAAAAAAATACATTTACGGGAGAAGTTTAATATTATTTATATCATGACCTAAACGATGCTTATCAAACCATCCTAAGAAAATCTCACCCTCACACACCTTATCCTTAACGCATACACTAGTGTAATAAGGAGTTTTGTCTCTAGACCATAAAAGTATGAATTCGTATATTTCTATTTTTTATGAAATAATTATTATATTTATCCTTTATTATTATTACTTTTAAGACTATTAGATAACCAGTTTGATAAAAATTAGATTTTGATAAGATGAAAAATATATATTTTTGGAAAATATATAGTTTCAATAAAGACACTCTTTTTGATGAATTTAATAATTTTAAAAATAATATATATTTTAATAGAATATAATTATTAAATAATATTGATTAAATATAAATGATAATATAATCTTACAAAGTCAAATGTAATTTTTATAAGGGGTGAAAACTGTATTATAAAAAAACCAATATTTTTCAATAAATGAGGTCTTTTTATTTTAAAGTTAAAACTATCATATTTAGAGAATTATTTTGATAAAAAATATTATTTTTGAAATAATCATGTCTAAATTATCCAATTGTGATTTTTTCATAATTTTCTGAGACAATTGATTTTTTGGTGAAAATTAAATATGGTATAATGATATGGTGTGCAATATGACATCATAATTATCAAAAATTTTTGTAACATATGACATAAAAGGTATCAATGACCAAATATATATTTCCTATTTAAAACATTTTTCATATTATTTAATTAATTTTATAAATCCTTAATTAATCATCTAAAACTGATATTATATTTTAATGTTTTAAAATAAATTCTTTAAAACATGACTCACTTCCACATCACCAAGAGAATTGTTTTAATTATTTAGGATATTATCCTTATAAAATAATGAAAAATAGTCCAATTTTTTAAAAACCATGGGTAAAAACCATGTAAGGGTTTCAGTTTTCATTACTTTTTCATATAGAGTCCAGAACCCATGTTTGGAAAATTAATACAAATGATCCTTTATTTTTCTATATAAACCCACCAAACCTCCCATTCATGTTCACTAAAAACCATTGGATAAATAATTTACAGTTCCCTGACATCTCTAGATCCCACCCAAGGTTCCCCCAAACTCTTAAGAAGATCATACGAATCATTAAGAAGTGCCCTCTCAAGGTAAGGGATCCTCTCCTTCGCCTCTTTATTAAAGAACATTCCTTATGTCATACCATTTAAATTTAAATTTTTTCAAGTTAGGATATGTTTTTAAACATACATATTACTCTCATTATGATTCCCAAGTAATGAGATATACCTTTTTCTCTCATTAACCCCTTCTATAAACCTTTATGTACACTCATTATGGTACATAAATTATCCAATGATTTTCTATGTCAGACATTTATATAGTGAATACCCATATCCATTTACACTCAACGGTATTCAAAAAGTATTAACTATCATTAATTTATTGTGGATTTACATATATTTAAACCACACTCATTAATCATAGGGTTAAAATTTATGAAATAAAACCTTATGTTGTATAATCTATCTGGAACACTTATGCATGTACATGATATGAAAGTGATAGGCATACCAAAAATTATATAGCCTTATAATGAATTGTATAATGTTTTTATCTAAATATATTCCATATAAAGTTCAATGGAGTTTATCCCAAGAAAAATATGTTTTTTTCTTGGTAGTTATCCTTGAGTTATGTTTATAATGTAATGTTTTTATGTTTTTTCCACAATCTTATGTTGCCTTTATGTTATCGTGTTATATCCTACCTCATTAGTTAAGATTATAATTCTAACCCCTCTTATGCCACCATAA
This sequence comes from Viscum album, assembly GCA_963277665.1. Classification (NCBI taxonomy): domain Eukaryota; kingdom Viridiplantae; phylum Streptophyta; class Magnoliopsida; order Santalales; family Viscaceae; genus Viscum; species Viscum album. The sequence goes on along the minus strand of OY728140.1, from coordinate 1,238,265,004 downwards.
TATTTATATTGTCTCACATGAAGTACATTACCTTATGATATTATTTTCTTATTCACATATAAAAATTTATATCTCACCCATTTTTTATGTATCTCCCATGGTTATGCCATGTAATTTTAGAAGATCCAAGAAATATGTGCATGTTTCATAATTTTTAAATAATTTTGTTTTACCCACGTTTCAATTTAATGTTATATGTACCTAATTTTACCAATACACTAAACCTCATTATCTTTTAAGGTTATATTGATTGTATCATTTTTAAATAAATCATTAAATAAATTGTATTAAAGATATGAGTTTTCAAAGTTGTTGTTAGAGAAAAGTCTAGATATTTTTTTGGATTAGGATTATAAAACCTCAGTGAAATCCTTAGGGATAAAACTAATCATATTAAAACAACCCTAAATTTTATTAAATTATAAATTAAGTGGTTTCCATGAAAAAAATCCCTGTATGCATCCTAAAAGTGGATGTGGATCTGCTAGAGAGGTACCTAGGGGTAACAACATCTAAAAGGGAACATTGTGCAACACTTGATCATCACCTGGTGCACGATAATGGGCCACGCTACACACCTAGTTTGAAATTACTAGGGGATATGCTTTGGTAAATATAAATATCATTTGAACCATTATTAAGGCAACAAAATTACCATTAGATTTTATATTAGGAAATAGATCACATATAACTTAGATTAAAACATAGAAATTCATAGGATGAGGAATAATGGTTATTATTGAGTTATCCATTTAATGTTCACAGTTTCTCATTTATGTGTTTAATATTTCAAAAATAATTATCCTTAATTTTCCCTTTATTATAGTCAATAACCAGAAATAGGAGGAACCGAGTCAACAACCCATGTGAGGGAAAATGTGATTAATTCCAAAAATATATGACCAACCCGATGAGAGAAAGAATCTTGAATTTTATCATAATACTTTATCAATTGAATCATGTTTTGAATAGAAACCTTGATCAGAAAATATATCCAAATACCCATAAGAAATATAAATATTCAATTGAGACATTTATGTTACAAAGGCTTCCAACTTTTAGTGGATCTTTCAATCCTCTAATCCTGGAACAGTGGATCAAATCCATCAAAAATATATTCTCCATCCTTAACTGATTTGAGCAAGAGAATCTCATGCTGACTATTTATCATATGGATGTATAATCTGATCAATGGTGTACATTGGTCAAAAATATAAATCCTGTGGAGGATACCAATGTGATATAATGGAAGGAATTCCATAAAATGTTTTTTGATAAATATTTTCCTCACACTATCTGACTAAAAATGGAAAGGGTGTTATTTAACCTCAATAAAAATGATGATGAATCCATTAGGGTGTACATGGAAAACTTCAAAATAATTTCATGATATGACTCCTTTATTTTCTTTACCTTCAAAAGTAAATTTGACTACGTATTTTGGTGGAATAAATTTGAGTCTACGAAGATCCTTAGCCATTTGAGACTTTCACAACTGTGAGGAAATTTTATGATGTTATATCAAAGAAAAAATGATGATAAGAAAATATCAAGGGTCTCATCAGTCTACAGATAGGAAGTGAATAAGTGAATTTAATTCTGGTGGTCAAATAGGGAAATATCACGGGGAACGAATGTCTAGTATCCCACTTTTCAAAAGGGTGGAAAGAAGGATCTTAGAAATTTCTTAAAGGGGGTAAATTATTTAATTGTGGGAATAAGGGGAACCTATCTAGTTATTACTTATGATAAAAAACCACAAATGTGACGGAATAAAGGAATTATCTACTCAAACCCCATCCTGTTTTCCATTTTTTCAACTATAAGTAACAAATAAACTATGTGAATTAATGGCATAATATAAGGGTTGTCGAGAACAATTCATGAAAACAATCTCCAAGGCCTAGACATGAAGGGAAAACTTATGCTATAAAAAAAATGACGTGGAACCCAAAAAAAGTGTGTGTAAATATCCTACTTATTCATTTAATAATATAAAATTTAATTTTTGATTCTAGTTGTACACATTATTTCATATCACATAAGTTTAGTAGAAATATTCAAACACCACCTCAAAACGTTGAAGTTGAGTTAACATTGAAGATAGTGAATGAGTAAATTATTAAATTCCAAGCATATAAATCATCCCCTTTCCATATTTGTGGGATTAAATTTATATATAACCTTATGATACACACTTTACTAAATTTTGATGCATTTTTAGGCATGTATTGGATTTCCTTATATAGAGCCTACATAAATTGCAAGAAAAGGAAATCACCCTATGTATTGAAAATCATCCTACAATTAAATACAATTGAAAGGAGGGGATGAATCACCTTGGGTATAATAATCTTAAGAATGAATATAATTTCCCTATGATATAGTTTATCTTTCTCAAATGATTGATTATAAGGAAAGTATCCTCCTTGAAGACTTTACCATTGTGAGGGAACACACTAATGTATTTCTTAAAGAATTTCCAAGTCTTCCTCCAAACCATGTGGTTGATTTATTAATCAAGATTATACCTAAAGATTTTATAATATCAAAGAACTTATATCAAATTACTGTTGTTAAACTTGAGTATTTGAAAAAAAAATTATAAGAGAATATGGATAAATGGTTTATATTCCCAAGTGATTCATAGTGGGGGTGCACCGATCATTTTAGTCAAGAAGAAGGATGGATGAAAGTGCATATAAATTGGTTATAATTATCTCAAAAAGGTCATGATAAAGAAAAAGTATACTATAACATTTATTTATTATTTATTAAATCAGATACATGGATCCCCTTAGGTTTATCATTGGTCAGGATATTATCAAGTAAAGGTGAAGTAGGATATCCCCAAGAATGATTTTCATATAAGGTATGGGAACAATTAGTTCATAGTGATTCCATTTTGACTCACTAATTCTCTATTATCATTTATGTACTTGATGAATAAATTCATTAGGTATTACCTCAACAAATTTTTGATAATCATTATAGAATATATTCTTATATACTCTAATATCAAGGAGGAACATAAGAATTATTTAAATTCGATACTAAAGATTGTTTGAAATTAACATTTTTTTTAAAAGTATATTAAATGAAATTTTCATATAGATAAATTAACTTTTTTGAGGCATGTCATCACTAGTAAAAGAATATCTATAGATCCTTCAAAAAACTGAGGCTATTTAAGGATGGAAAAGACCAACATCTATGATGAAAATTCATAGTTTCCATGGATTATCAAGGCACTATTATCAAAACGTGAGAAAATTATCATGAGTTTCAATCCTGATAACCTATATTACTTGTAAAGGAGTAAATTTTTTCAAGACTAATGAATGGGAAGATAGATTTAAAGTGTTAAATTAGAGGCTAATCATTGTACCTATAATCAAATTACCCACCAGTGGGGAAGGATTTGTGATCTACAACTATGCATCCAAAAGGGCTTGGGTTGCGTGCTCATACAAGATGAAAAAGTGATATCCTATTCCTATAACTAATTAAATATCCATGAGAAGAACTACAGAACACATTATCTATAATTAGTGGAAATGATCTTCGTACTGAATATTTAGACACATTATCTCTATGGGGATAAGTGTGGAATATATATGGATCATAAAATCTTTTAGAATATATTCACACAAAAATATCTTAATATGCACCAATATAGGGGGTTAGAGATGATAAAGGATTATGAATGTTTAATCCATTAAAATCATGGGAAAGTAAATAAATTGACATATGCTCTGAGTAGAAAGGATCCCATAACCCTGTCCATGATGTGGATTTCAAGGGATCCAATCTTCATAGAAATAAAAAGGATGGAAACGGGTATCATAAAAGTATCTTTATCCAACATAGATCAAATAACTTATCAACCATATATTCTTTATAGGATCAAGGAATCCCAAAAATATGATGAGGTTTTACATAAAAATGTAGTAAATATTTTGGAGGCCAACTTTTCTAAAGATGGATTTATTAGTTTTAGAATCTGAATATGTGTCCTATAAAGACTATTACTAAACAAGGAACTTCTGTAAGATTCTCATAGGTCATCCTTCCCTATTCATTCAATAATAACTAAGATGTATAAATATTTGAAGCAAAAATTACGGTGGGATAACTAGAAGAGAGATATTGTAGAGTTTGTATCTCGATTCTTGGTAATCCAACAAGTCAAGGTAGAATGAAAAAAGTATAAGGGTATGATGAAACTATTAACCATACTAGTATGGAAATGGGAAAACATTACCATATATTTCATCTTAGGACTACCCATGACACCTAAAGGCAATAATGTTATCTGGGTGGTAGTTGATCTCCTTACTAAGTCTGCACATTTCATTTATATTAAGGAATATTTATCTATTGAAAAACTTTCCAAGATATACATAATATAAGTGGTAATAATGAATTGAGTTCAAATTTCTATTATATGTGATCAAGGTCCTAGGATTATCGTGATGTTTTAGACATGTTTTCAGAAATCATTAGAAATAGAACTAAGATTCATAACTTCTTATCACACTCAAATGGATGGTCAGTATAAAAGACCATTAAAACTATAGAGAATATTCTAAGATCATGTTCAATGGATTAACAAGGATGTTGGTACCAACACCTTCCCCTAGTAGAGTTCTCAAATAAAAATTATTTCTATTCTACCAATTAAATGGAACCTTATAAGGATATATATGGGAAGAGGTGTTGAAATATGATATTCTTGGATGACATTGGAGATTAAAAGCTGATGGGACCTAATATTATCCAAGAGATGACAAAAACAGTTCAAAATATATAGTTTCATATGAAATATTTACAATGTAAATAGAAAATCTGTGTAGAAAATCATCGAAGAGACCTGGAATTTTAGGTCAAAGATAAAGTGTTCCTTTATATATTTCTATATAACAAATTAATGAGGATTGGGAAGAAGGTAAATATTAGTTCAAGATGCATTAAACCATTTTATATCCTTGATCTCATTGGACCAGTGACCTACCAACTAGCACTCCCACCTAACCTATCTTAAGTACATGATGTGTTCCATATATCCCTCTTGAGGAAGTACATACCATACCCCTTAAGTTTATTTAATCTAGTGGTGGTACTATTGGAGAATGATATTTCATAGGATGAGGAGCTAGTGAATATCTTAGATCATAGAGACAAAGTTCTACAAAATAAGACAACTCACCTGGTCAAAGTGTTGTGGTGGAACTAGAAGTTTGAGGAAGTGATATGGGAACCAGAAGAGGTGATGAAACATAAGAATCCAAATCTATTTTAGTTTATGAAAAGAAAATTTCATGGTGCATATTTCTAAATGGGGGAATAATTTAATGACCCAAACATTTATAGATGATATTCTCTTTTTTAATAAATAAATAACTTATTATGAAATGAAATTATAGAAAACACATGCACCACTTTAGTTATATTCAAACATAATAAGTTACACTCTATCAGATTCAAAAGACTAATAATCATAATAACTATTGTAGTATATCTATTATATAATGATCTTATGATTAATATATATTTAGGGCTATGGTAATGTTTAATTTATACAGATGGAAGAAGTGATGACCTTGACTAGTAGGATCATACCCTATGCAACCCATTTATTAGAGCTTTTGAGGGAGATATAATCACTAGGCTTTTCCCTTGACCAAGACCAAGCCAATATTCAACAAAAAAATCATGGACAATACTGTTTATTGGATAAGTTCTAGCTCATCAAGTTCATGACCCAAACCATGTTCTCAAAACCACCCTAAGAAAATCTCAACCATGCACACCTTACCCTTAGGGTATACATTAATGTAATAAGGGGTTATGTATCTAGACCCAAAAATCATGAATTTGTATATTTATATTTTTTATAAAACAATGATTATATTTATCCTTTACTATTACTACTTTTTAAATGATTAGATAATGATTTTGTTAAAAAAATAGATTTTGAAATCATGAAATACAAATTGTATTTTAAAGAAATATATAGATTCGATTAAGATGCTCTTTTTGATGAATTCAATGTTTTTTAAAATAAATTTTACACTAATAAAATTTTATTATTCAATAATATTTATTAAATATAAATTAATATATAATTTTATGAATTTAAATGTAATTTTTAAAAGTTTTAGAAAACTATTATTGTCAAATAAACTAGTATTTTTCAATAAATGAGGATTTTTTTATTTAAAAATGTAAATAATAATATTTAGAGAATTATTTTTGTAGAATAAATAATATTTTTTAAATTATCACATGGAAATTATCCAATGGTGAATTTTTGATAATATTCGGAGATGTTCGAATTTTTGGGAAAAAATTAAATACGGTATAATTATACATTGGGTACTATGACATAATAATTTCCCAAATGTGATGTAATATATAAAATAAAATATACAATCGAAAATATATATATTTCCCCTTTAAAATATTGTGTATTTCTGTTATTTTGTTAATTTTATAAAGGCTTAAGGAATCACCCAAAACCTATATTATATTTTATGTTTTTAAAGTCAATTATTTATAAAAATGTCTCACTTCCGTATCACAAAGGGATTTATTTTAATGAGTTTGGCTATTAGACTTATATTAAATTGAAAAAAAATTCTATTTGGTATAAACCAAGTGAAAAAATCATGGGAAGGTTTGTGGTTTTGATTACTTTATCTTATAGATTCCAAAACCTATGTTTGAAAATTAATAAATAATTCTCCACTCTTTTGTTATGTAAACCCACAAAATCTCCAAATAATCTTAAATAAAAACTCATGTATCACGAATTAAAATTTCCATTACTTATCTTGATACATCACAAGGTTCCCTAATCCTTTAATATTCTCCTCCCAGGCTTTAAGAAGCACCCTATCACGTTAAGAGATCCTCTCCTTATCCTCTTTATTCAAGCACCTTCTTTATGTCATGCCCTTTTCATTTACAATTGTTCATGCTGGGATATGTTTTTACACATCCCTATTAATTTAATTATTATTCAAAATTAATTACTGTCCCATTTATCTCTCATTCACCCCATCTATAAACCTTTATGTACACTAGTTATGCTGTTGGAATTATCCTACGATTTTCCATGCCAAATATTTGTGTAGTGGATACTCGTATCCATTTCCACTAAAAGGTATTCGTCTAGATATACATATCATTAATTTATTAGGGATTTAAATGTATTTAATCTAAAATACTTAATTATGGTGTTAAAATTGATGAAATAAATCCTTATGTTTTATGATCTATTTGAGAAACTTATGCATGTGCATGAAAAGAAAGTGATGAGTGGGACTAGAATCATATATCCCTCCAATGTATTGGGTAATATTTTTATCTCTTGAGATGAAATTTATGGTGAATATGAGGTTATCCTAAGAACACTATATTATTTTTTTCTTGGTGGTTATCCTTAACTTTTGTTTATGATGTCATGTTTTATATTGTTGTCACTCTCCTATGTTGCCTTTATGTTATCATTTTACAACATGCCCCACTATTTAATATTAAAATTACCATCTTGATTATGATACCTTGACATGTCTCATGTCTCAATGTATTGATTTAACATATTCTATGATTTTCTTATTCCTTTACTGGGATTTATAGATCACCTCTCTCTTATGTACATCCCCAGGTTGTCCCATGTTGTTTCAAAATATCCAATGAATATAAGGGCATGTTTTAGAGTTTTTAAATAATGTTGTTGTACCCATGTTTCAAGTTAATGTTATATGCAAATAATTTCCCAAATACAATAGTCCTCAGGATCTTTTGGATTTGTATTATGTGTATCTTTATGAAATAAATCATGAAATAAAGTTTAATAAAGATATGTAGTGTCATATATGGGGTCCCCTCTTCCATTTTCTCTATAAAGGATCTCAAGTTTAATTCTTTGTTCTGGTCATATTGAGTACAACATATCATCTAGAGACGTATATCAAGATGGAGAATTCTATTAAAATTTTTGATGATATGCTTCATTATGATGTATTGGATTTCAATGGATCTTGGGATATCCATTTGAGAATAATTAAGTTTTATTATAATAATAGTTACTAGTATTTTATCATAATGACTCCCTTATAGGATTTTTATGGTCACTTATGTAGGTTGCCACTTTTTTGTTCAGAGGTGGGTGGGGACTCTCTTGTGGGACTGAGTACCATCCAAGAGTCATTAGTGAGGATTCAAGATATAAATTGATTCTTGGTTACAAGTTAGAGTCTGTATAAATATTATGCATATTATTAATGATGTCTTTTTATGTTTTCCATTGTTGGATAGATATTTTGAAAATTTTCATCTTGGTTAGGTCATCATCAGATTGGTAAATAGGGTTCTCTAGCTCTGAGATATGTTGGACCATATGAAATCACTGAGAGGATTAGAAAGGCTTCTTAAAGGTTTCCATTACTATCTCAATTTATAGGTATTCAGGATGTTTTTGACATATCCCGTCTTAATAAGTATCATTCTAATCCTTACCATGATCTAAATTGTGAGGAAGATGAGTTGGAGCCTGAAATATTAGTTAAGGAAAATTTGGTGGATATCATTGAATCTCAGATGAATTTTTTGCATGGGAAGTCTATCATAGTGGTTAAAGTGTTACAGAAGCCCAAATAAGATTCTAATGAGACTTGGGAGCTTGAATTATACACGAGGGAGTAGCAGCCTCACATTTTTTTGGAGTATCCTTATTCGTTAAATTTTTTTGGGGATATATAGTCCTATGGTGGGGATAATTTTACCATTATGTCTTACCCTCTATTGATATCCAATTAAAATATAATTTTTACCTCTTTCATGTGTTTTATATTTTATTTGGTGGGTATAGGAATGAGAGTTTTATGTCCAATGGAGGGTGGGGGACTAATGTAATCCAATTAGTGCCTACAGAAGGCTATCATCCAGTCAGTGGAATATTTACAGATTGGAGTTTCTATAAGAACTCCACCATCCAACCTATAGAAGACCAAAAAATAGTCACTGGGACTTCCAAATTTGTAGGCACTCGACCTGGCACCATTAAATAGCCGGTGGAAGCTAGCAACTAGCTAGTGGACTTAGGCTAGGTTGAACTAATCAATGGTAGATTAGTATTTTATGCACCCAAACCCACTATTTAACATCTCTAATCCTCCCTTAATCCCATATTTCTCTTGTATGAATCTAGGGGATCTCTACGGTTGTCTTAGGATCTCTCTATCTCTATTATGAAGTTTATTGATCTATGGTTGATTAGTTGTTCTCTCTTTGGTATGTTTGATCGAATCTCTCTTGTTTTATCCATTTACCTTATAATTGGGTGTGGTTATAAGATGTATTATCAGAATCTATCAATCATGTTATAAACTCCATTGATCACTTCTAGATTCATTGGGTGTTTGCCTCCTAAAGTCTGAATCTCTTATTGATTATGGTTAGATGGATGCGACCTTTGATTTATGTGTTGATTTATCTTCTCTTAAAACCTTATTATTATAGAAAACCAATTATAAGATGTGATAATCAATTTTTATATCCTCCTACTAGTTTCTATTGTGTTCCATTTCCTTTTTCCATGGGGATTTAGTTGTGGTTGGCATGATACCCAAGTGTGAGGTAGGTGGTTTCGTCTCTAACCTATGTTTGATAAACCATGAATGCTCTTGGTTTCCTAAATGGTTTTCTAAATTATGATCGGAATGATAATTTAAATTCTTTATATGAAAATGTAAATGTATTTTGATAAAATATTTTTTACTATTTTTTGGTAAAGGAAATATTGGTTTCAAATAACTATTAAATGGTTTGTGAAATTGGATTCAAAGCATGTTTTTGTTGAAAAGGGTTATTTATAAATTGTTTATGAAATGTGTAAATCCCTTGGAAATAAAAACTAATTTTGCATATGTAGAACATGGAAGCCTTGGGTACCTAGGAGGAGGTTTTAACATTAGGTCCAGTCATTGTTTCTGTAAGGGGTTCACTCTTATAGTGTTCCTATTTTCCCTAGGCCATGTGACCCATAGAATTGATTATATAACATTATAAGGGTTTCACTTATGGGATATTCCACCCTTTTTATAGGACTTATTTTCTAGGTAATTGTTTATTGTTCACTAGACTTGATCAATTATTAAGGTACATGTGACCAAGATAGTCAAGACCTATGTTATCCTTGGGGTGATATCCATAATATTTTGGATTTTCATTATTTTAGATTTGATATGAGGTATGATGCATGTTATAATAAATATGAAATTTTTTATTTCAAATTTCTTTTGAAACAATATTATCTATATTTGGTTAAGTACTATGAAAATGGAAATTTTTTTACCATGATTTTGATATAATTGCGAAAACTAATTTTGTAATGGTTTAGATATTCTGACCCATTACTTTGAGAGAATTCTGGTGATGAAGGTGTTCAGAGGATGTTATAAAGATGAAGGGAGTAGGTGGTGGAGTGTATCCAAGAAACACAGCTAAAGGGAGTTATGTAGTGTAGATCATGGATCTATATCATAAGAAGGGACACTTTGGTGTGTAGAAGCCAGGTGCGGCGTAGGGGGATTGGAGGAGGAGTTTGGTGATACTTCTAATTTTGGATCAACTACGAAATGGAGAACCTAGATATAATGTAGAGTATTTGGGGTTAGTTTTTAGTGTTTATATTGATTTTGGGATAGTTCTTTCATGAAGCTAGGATTTTGAGTTTCCCCCTTTATAGTTCTCAGGTTCTATGGCATAATGACCATGGCTGCACCATGGTCCTTTCCTCACTTTTCTAGATCTGTAACATGGATATCACCATATAACTCATACAAGCCTTTGATTAATATCACCATGTAATGTTTCCTTGAACTACATTGTGGTTTGGTGTTTTTTTAGAAATTCTACACTATAGAGGGGTAGGATGCACTATGGTGTGGTGTTTTTATATCTAGGTATAACAACCCAAATCCCCTCAAACCCTATTATATATCCTACTTTTCTCTCAGTTCTTATATGACCCAACTATATCCCTCGGAGGTATTTTAACCCCATTACATGCTCTTTTGATCCAAAACTTATGAGATTAATCCATGGTGGTTTATAAAAGTTTCTTTATTCCCTTTACCTTCTCCTTATTTTTTATCTCGTAAGGTTTGCTACCAGGGAGTCATTCATTTTGGATGTTGTTCTGATAGGAGAGTGACGTGGGATTCTATGTTCTAGGATAATCAAGGTTTATTAATTTTTTATGGTACTTGGTGGCTGTATCATATTATTCTATCATTTAGTAGTGGTTTAAAAATAATTTTTGAGTTGGGTATACATTGACTCTCTTCTAGTTGTACATGGAAGAGGGATCCCACTTCTGTTATATGTGGGAAAATAATATGCACTAACAAAATTAAGACAATTAATTGGAATAATTTAAATTTAAGGGGAAGGGTGATGTTTCACATTTTTTATATTTTTTTATATTTTTAATATTAAAATTATGCCTGAATGATGCAATACTAAAAAACATTTTTGTTAGGATCCTTTGTTTGTGTAGGAAATTAATGTGTTTTTGGAACCCCTTATTTGTGTGTTTATTTTATATAACCTTAAATAAAATCATAATAACTTATATACAACAAAATAATTTGTTTTCCCTATAAATTCTTGTTTTCATGAGAATTAATTAGAAAAGAAAAGTGGAATGTGATGAAATACCCTTGAATGATCTGAAATAGGTTGTGTGATAGTGAAATGTGATTCTGTTTTGTGCTGGTGATGTGTGGTTGTGTTTTGTGGTTGTGATGTGTGGTGGTGATGTGTGGTCGTGATGTGTGGGGAAGATATGGTGATATATTTTCATGGTACATGATAGTTGCGATGAGGAGGTGGATGTGGATGTGAAATAGTGGAAAAGCGAGGGCATGTTTTCATAAGGAGAATGGTTGTTGGGATGTGGTGTGTTGTTCTATATTCCCAGATAGTGATGTAATTAAATGTAAATGATCAATTAAAATAGTTTGGGTTTAAATGGATAATCAACATCAAATTTAAAATAGGAATTGGGGATAATTAGTTGTTTCTTAATATGAAATGATTTGTATTAATTAATTAACTTTTTTTGGTAATGGGAAATATAGAAATTGGTTTAACTTGAAAATAAATGTGGAATTTGGATATGGATTTTGGATTGTTGTGTAGTGTTGTGCATACAGATGTGGTAGTTAATATGGTGAATGTTTTGAGGCTTGGGGTGATTTTTTGGAGTTGGTATAAAATAATTTTTGTTAACCCATAGGTTGGGATCGTGTGGGGATATATATATATATATATATATATATAATTTTTTATTCCTTGTGATTTACATATGCTCCCACCCATGTTGAGAACAATGTGTTGATAACCAAACCTTTTAGGGGAATTTTTTCCAACATCTCATTGGTGATTATATATTATTGTCTACCCCCTCTTATCCACTCTCTCTTCCATACAATGTTTATATGCATGGGCTATGATGTCTAGAAGTTCAAATAGAACTTGTAGTTTAGTTTTATGAGATTGATGAGATGAATTGTAGTGGGGGTCATGCATGGTAGGAGGAGGGAATGAGGTTGATATCCTTCGTGATTATGATACCATACTATTATGGTTATGATTTTGATGTGGTGTGATGGACTATGTGTTTGTGGGTGGGACTTGATGTGATGTGTTGAACTAGGTGTTTATAGAAAAGATGTGATGTGATATGACGACACACGAATTTGTGGGTGAGATTCAATGTGATGTGATCTCCATGGTGTCTTAAAGTAGAGATACTATATGGAAGATATGGGACCACTAGGATGTACATCATTGGGGTATGAGGGATAATAACTAGTGGTAAAGTAATGTGACATACCATTTTATCGATATGATTCTTATTATGTTATTATACATGGATGAGTTATTTGGTGATCATGACATAATGAGGATGGGGCTGGTTAGTTGACCTATTTAGGTGTTGTTGGTTCTTTTATTTTCTCAATGGTTCATTAATATTCTCTTTTCTCATGTGCATAGGGGAATTTTGGTGTGATCCTACTGCAAATACATGTATTCTCACCCTATTTATATAAAAATTGTTTTTTCAAGTTTCTAAGAGGTCTACATGGATCGTCCTAGTCATTATCATCATAGACCATGGATCTATTATTGTGTTTCTGCCTTAGGCTCCCTCAGTTCTTGTCTCTAACCCTGGGACTACTGGCGGTGTGACTCAGGGGTCATCATCTCTCTTCCTTCATTATAATCCTAGGAGGGGAACCTTTGGAGGGAGGTGGGGTAATAAAAGAGTGATATCAGAGTTTTTGATTGACATTTAGGATGGAGTATGAAGTTAGGAATAGTAAGAATTACATGGGTTGGTCCGTAAACAATATTAGTTGATATTGGTACATGATATAGGATAAGGAAGACCCGACACGACCTAATATTTTAGTCCTCTATGATCTAATTCCAGGACTTGGAGCCTACCTAATTACTAAGTGTGGTGGAACTACTTACAGGGTAGAGACTTATGGGAGGTAAACACACCATTATTTCTTGAGTTATTATTTTAATTGGGTGATTTTTGGAAGTTAAAATGAATTAAATAAATCTTAATATAATTATATAATACCAAGATTAGGATAATTTTATTTCCCTTTTAACTATGGATCCTGGATGTCGTTCGCATGTTATTCAGGTTGGTGAGGTTTAGAAGGCAGACTTAGTTGACTATTAAAGGGTTGAACTGTTTAAGGAGGATGATCAATGGTAAAGGTTGTTTCATTCCTTCAAGTGGAAACATCTGGGACATATGAGAGCAACATCTCTAATCTTGATATGGAGAGATTATTTGAGGACTTTGAGATAATTTTTAGTTTGATCCGGGCCTCAGAAGGGTACTGGGTCCCATTGAAGATTAGTCGAATATAATGTGATTTATGTTAGTGGTGGATGTTGTATCTTAGTGATTATAACGAGGCACATCTCTTTTGGGTCAACTTCTAGAAGGAGTTCTGATAAGAGTTTCTATGTTCGACTATGAAGGTGGTGAAGAGGCTGTAGATGCACTATCTTTAGAAAGGGATCATGTTTATGTAAGAGATTTGGAACAAGTTAAAAAATATTTTGTGTTTCTCCCAGAATATTTTATCTAACAATGATTTTCATGTGAATCTTCTTAAGGAAGTACTCCATCCTTCTATCTAGTATGAAATTACATCTTTTACATTTACAATTCATATAGAGGATCAAAAAAGGTGGAGGCAATTGAGTGTATTCACTCATGAGTATGTTTACCATGAGAGGGTAACTAGTAGGGTTCCTTGAGGGGAAGAGTAATAAGTGTAAGGTATTAGGAACCACGTCCTTTAAGGTTTCAACCGGAGGGATGTCAACCTTATAATCTTCCTTTCTTGCCTTCTGGGGTCAGTGGTTTCCCTGTTTTTTTTGGGGGATTTGGGATAGTGTGATTTTTTTGTTGGATCCATGGAAATATTCCAATTCATTACTGTCACATACATAACTTATTTTAAAGTTATTTTTAATTTATTTTCCATTCATGCTTTGTTTTGGGGGTTTCTAAAGGTTTTATGGAGAATATGTGAGTTTTCAAGAATTGGGCCAAACTGTGAGCCCAATTCCAGATTTAAAAATAATTTTTTGTTTCTTTTATACCTTTTTCATTTTTTTATATTTTTCAGTAATTCCAACTCCTAAATGTCCTCCCCTGATATATTAACACCACATTTAAATTTGGAGCCTTTATAAATCCATAATCATGGGGGATTTGGGTTTTTATTTGAGAATTGGGCCAACCCGAAATCCCATTTTCCAGTTTTAAATTGTTTTTTTAATTTTTTAATATCTTATTCATTATAATGAATGTTTCGGTGATTCCACCTCCCCCTCGGCCCTAAGGAGCCCGGCCGCGCTCCCATTCATTTTCCCCCTCTTTGGAGCTCGTTTGCATCACGATGGAGTGCTGATATTCTTAGGGTTTCAAAAATCGGGCAGATTTGAGGAGGTAGTGTTATTTACATCATAACTCTCTCAATTCTTACTATTTTTCCCCCATTACAGTTCCTATATGATCTCATAATCCCTATTCGAACATCCCATGAATTGTTGGATGTTTTCAAATTCAGATTCTGGTGGATTTTGAGTCATTTTCTTCAAGATTATTTTGGGTATGTGTTTCTCTCTTCAATTCCTTCCTTCTCTTTAGGGTTTCCTCCCACTTTCATAAATTTATAGAGTGTCCAGATATTAGGGTTCATACCTAGGGTTTGATTTGGGGTATTTTTGGTGAAATATTAGGGTTTAGGGTTTGTTTTCACATCCTTGTGGTGCAGCGGAGGTGCGGTTGAGGTTTCTCACCAAGATTCAAGGGTTTTGACTCAAAATGTAGGTGGTTCCATGTGTAAACAATTAGTGATGAGTTAGCTTGCTGTATTTAACCATTTTTCATATTCCTCATATGTTGGGTGGGGTGAAAAAACTGTTTATGATTGATTTGGTTATGTGTTAAATTTTATAGTCGCTTTTTAACATGAAATTGGGTGTTTTCATGTGTAACTCATGGGGTTTTATTTGGGTGTGGTTTATAACTTATGAAATTGGTTCATTAAATCTTGTTTGGCCTGAAAATTCTGGTTTGGTAATTTAATAATGTCATGTGGTTCTAAAAAGAAGGGTTTTGAATAGGTTTGATGTGTAAAACATTGTTATACTTCTTGAGGTCATTTTAGGAAAATGTGTGTTTTCATTTGTATCTTTTGTGGTATTATTCAAGGTTATTTTATAACACTTGAATGTGTTTTTATAAATGTATCTAGGACTACCAATTCTACTTTTGATAGGAATTGGTATGGTTTTGGTCTTAAATGGGAGTTTTTAAATGGGTTTTTTGTGCAAGACATAGTTACACCCCTTGAGTTGTTTTTTTTTGAAAATTGTGAATATTTTGTTTGGTTAAAAAAAGTGGATAAAAGAGTGTATATGTACTGTTTGGGGGGGTTTGATCACCTAATATGAGTTTTTGAAAGGTATGTTGGTTATTTAAGATTTCAAATATTTTTATTAGAATGTTTTATAAAGTGCAGAAATGTTTTAGAAAATGGGAAGAGAGCTGCAAAACATGGTTATGGGCTGTTTTGTGTGAGTGTGTTGTGAAAATTGAATTTTGTTGATGAAATTGGTATTATATGTTATTTGAGTGGGCTGTTATGTGAGTTATAATGTCTTGGTATGGTTTATAAAAATGGTTTAAAGGATTTGTGGAAGTGTCCATGTAATGTGAAGAGTGTTGTGGGCTATTTTTGTATGAGTTGGATTTTAAAATCAATTTGAATGAAAAGTGTACTTTTGTGACTTGTGTGGTATACATGTGGGCTGTTTGGTGAATTTTTGATATGGAAATGATATTTTCATGTGCAAAGTATATATCTTGACTTGTTGAACTTGTTTGAGCACAAAGGGAAAACTCGGGTATCTAGGTGGGTGGACGTGTACTAGTATGCTAGTGAATCTGTGAGGTTTGGCCTCAGTTTCACTTAGCAAGATTGACGCTTACAACTATAACTAAACTATGATGATGATTATTGGGGACCACTAGGTTATGGGTATGTTCCCTACTAGTGGCTCGTGCACGAGAATGGATATTTGTGATGGTTACTCTCACCGAGATACGAGGTACCTGAGACCCACAGCTAGCTAGTTCCTAGGGGTTATTTCCCATTACTTGTGCTCACTGGATACTTTGTTATTACCGTCGGTATACGGTATGAGAGGCTGGAAAATTCAGTAGCTATGGTATTTATTTTAAATGTTTTTATTCTTTAAATTAGCCCACCTAAAAACTGTTTTTATTTAATGTTGCATCTTTTAGAAATTTTAACTTGCATCTCATGTCTTTGAAAACTTGCATGCTTTTCGCCATTAAATGTTTATCACATGGAATCTATTAGTGGTGGTATCCTATTGGGCTTTTTGTCACACCCTACTTACACCCTTGGGTGTAAGTAGACTTGGTTATTTTTTTTGTCGCAGGTTGGGTACAGTTTTTTTGTTCCAGTGGTTCGGGTTTCTAGCAGGTCCTTGGTAGTGAAGTCTTGTGGAGATAGCATAAGGGTGGTTCCCCTTGACAAAAGGGTTCTTGGGCTATCCTTATTTGTTTTTTTACCTTTGTAATGGTCTTTAAATGTAGTTTTAACTTATGTAATTCAGTTCTGAAATTTTGTAAAAGATGGTTTTAGTTGAAAAATCCAGATTTGTTTTATTGAGTTTTTTTTGTTGTTTAATGTTTATAAAATCGGGTAAATCGTTCCGAATTATCATTATATGATACCCGAGAACTTGTGTCAGCCCGTGGGGATCGGGAACGCCCTTTGGGCCTTGTCACGGGCTGGGTTTGGTGTCGATTTTGGCGGCGACCAGATTTGGTTCGTGACAAAATGGTATAAAAGGAGGTTCGCTCCATTTGAGTCATGTTATTTGGGAAATAGTCAGGATAGTATAGAGTTATGATTGTTGGGACATGGAATTCTGGTTATGGGTAGTGTGCTTGATCACCACACCTCATTTCAGGATTCAAGTCGCCTGGGGAATTTGGGATTTGTCTATGTCTTTGGGTTTTCTTGGTTTGATGATGATTAGGGGAAATGAAAAGAGAGTTGGGTTAATGGTCTCAATGAGCTCGCAGGGTCTGGCAAGCCATGTGGAGCCGGGGATATTCCCTAGAACACTCTCTGTGACAGTGAAGTGATTGGAATATGGCCGCCAACCATATGTCCAAGTCACCCACTGAAACTAGTTTCCTCTCGCATTGTCTGGTGTTCTTTAGTTTTGAAATCTTGGAATTTTGGTTTTAAGGTGACTTGGTTTTAAGAAGCGTAAAATTTTTATGAAATGATTTTCAAATAAAGAGGGAATGGTTGGGTTTATGAAATGGCAGAACTGAATTTTCAGAATTGTTTTGAAATATAAAATGGTGTGCTTACACCTCTTTGAAAGCAGGAACTATATTGAAGTTGGTTTTGAAAAGTGTTTCCAATAGAGTTTTCTAAACAATCAGAGTGTGTTTTAATGGGATGAGATGTTTTGAAATTGATGTGAATATCTTGAAAGTGAGTTATTTTCTAAATGGTTGTGACTTTCTGAATTTTTTTTAAGATGTGAGTTGGGATTTTGATCTCGTGGTTAGCGGTTTTGAGAAAAAAGGATGTGTTGGTTGACCGTTTTGGTTTTGAAAAGTGGAACAAATTTTTGTTTTAACCTTTGGTATTTTCGTGAGCAACCACATGCATGAGGTTATATGGGAAGATGGATGGTTGATGACATGACTCGATGAGTGTCAAGATGGATATGAGGAGGGTGCCCGGTGTGGCACTGAAGCATGCATGTGTAAGGCCCATGGGGTACCATTGGTGGATGCGCTAACCGCTGAACCATTTGTTTTCAAAGAAATGTTTTTAAAGAGAAACATGAAGACTTGATGAATTGTTTGGAATGGTTTATATTATGTATTTTTGGAAAATGTTGATGTTGTGGGATGTTTTGAGTCCAAGAACCCCTCCTGTTTGAACTGTGTTTTGGGTTTGGGTTTGGTCAGTAAGTTGTGTTATAGGGACAGTTAGTGGTCTCTTTTGAAAAATGTTTTGGGACGCATTTATGATGGTTCCCTTCATGTGTTTAGATCTGGTTTGTGGTATATCTTGACTAATGGACCATCTTGGTTGGGTCCTGGGGTTCAATCGTTGGATAAGGTACACCCCCATTAAAGGTTAGTGCACAACTGAAGTGCAACCCGGATTGTTTTGCCGTTTGAAGACCCTCCAGTTGATCAATATAAGGAATATTTTTTTCTTGAGATTTTTAGATTGAGTGTACACCTATTCCTTTCTTTGATTTTTAGATCCTCTTGTAATGGGAGAGTGCTTGTGGATGGGTGAAAGAGACCATAGTTTCTTATGTTTCCTAATTCATCGAAGGTGGATGTGGTCTAGGGTTGTTATTTTGGATGAGTTTCTTGATGGTGTCTAAGAGGGCCTTTGGGGTTCATCAAAGTTTCTTTGAAGCATGAGTTCATGTTAAACCACCAGTGTGAGAAATATGGTCACGATAGGATATTGTGGCCACTTTCTAGAATTGTGTGTTGTTTGGGGATGTTGTATAAGGTCCCTCTCCATGCATTGTTTATATCAGTCACAATGGCCATGTTCGGTGATGCCTTATGATGTCATGTGCTCGATTGACCATATAGGTTAAAGTCGTGAAATCCTCCGAGAGTCCCTGTTTTGTTGGGTGAATGTCTCCCTTGGAAAAAACATCAAAATATTCCATTTTAGAGGAAGTTGAGTGTAGGTGTTCTTTACTTCTGTTGTTTCTCACCTGAAGAAACAAGGTGTGATGTGTGTGCATCTTCTTAGCCCTTGTTTCAGTGAAATATTGGGACAGGGTAAAGTGAGTATGGAATTTGTTATGTCTGGAAAACATATCTTGGGTTGTGGTGTAGTTGTTGGTGGCACCGAAAGAATAATTATCATTTAGTGGGTTTCCGAAGACTAACTGCGAGGCCGAAGATGCTTCAATAATTTGAGCTCCAACCATAGGTCTTGGAGAGAAGCTGGCTCGTAGTCAGGGGAAATCACAGGGTCATTTAAACCCTTGTAAAATTTCAAATCCTCTATGTGAAAGATAGGAAGTGTTTAAACCTAAGGTGTTATCATATTCTCTCTATTGTTCTCGTTCAGTGGAAATAGGTGGTGGGCCTTGTACCCATGTCATCGCCTAATGTCATTCCCTCCCCCTTTGGTTTCCATTGAGTCTTTGGAGTATGGTTGGAAATTTGGCTAGACATGCTGAGCACATGGTTTGTGAACGATTAAGAGAGACTGTGTGCTTGGAAGCCATGTAGGAAGATTGATCAGCACAGTTAGTTCACGGTTTCAAAAACTGTGCAGACTAACCGTGCGACCTTCCCAAATCTTTAAATTTTTGGGTCTTTTTGTGCCGACATGTGCTGGTCGATTAAGATGGTTGGTTCATATGGTGGTGAGAACCACTATGATTATCATGTATGTTCCTTAGGAAATTTCGAATGGAAGTCTACCCTTGGTACCAGGGAGTCCGTTCAGGCCTCCCCCTATTAGTGTCCTGATTCTGTCTCGAAAAAAATATTGGTTTTCTCTTATAGTGGGGAGCATATTAGTGTCCCCCTGTACCAGTAACATAGATTTATCTATGGTTTTGGCTTGGTGTAGATAGTCTCTTTCGGAGATATCTAGCTACCAACATCTTCCTTGACTAAATGTTGGGACTAGAGAGTGCCCAATGGTTTAGTTAAAGTAAGGTAAGTGTAACCTTGTTCAAAGTTGTTGTTCGTTTGGGTGAATTGCTTGAGTCTTGTTCAGATAGTGTTTGAAGAGTTTTATTTTGGGATAAAGTATGAATGTTATTGATCCTTTCAGGAAATTAGTGTAAGTTATGGTTGTGAGATTAATCCTTCCTTAATTGATCACTGGAGGTGTTTTGGCCTTTGGGGGTGAAACCTTGCAAGAGAGTACCTATTGGTTTCTCAGTGGGGTTTGGTTGTTGCTTTAACAATGCTGTGACTTTCCGGGGCGAAAAGTTTTCAAGGTGGGGAGAATTGTCACATACATAACTTATTTTAAAGTTAGTTTTAATTTATTTTCCATTCATGCTTTGTTTTGGGGGTTTCTAAAGGTTTTATGGAGAATATGTGAGTTTTCAAGAATTGGGTCAAACTGTGAGCCCAATTCCAGATTTAAAAATAAATTTTTGTTTCTTTTATACCCTTTTCATTTTTTTATATTTTTCAGTAATTCCAACTCCTAAATGTCCTCCCCTGATATATTAACACCACATTTAAATTTGGAGCCTTTATAAATCCATAATCATGGGGGATTTGGGTTTTTATTTGAGAATTGGGCCAACCCGAAAGCCCATTTTCCAGTTTTAAATTGTTTTTTTAATTTTTTTAATATCTTATTCATTATAATTAATTTTTCGGTGATTCCACCTCCCCCTCGGCCCTAAGGATCCCAGCCGCGCTCCCATTAATTTTCCCCCTCCTTGGAGCTCGTTTGCATCGCGATGGAGTGCTGATATTCTTAGGGTTTCAAAAATCGGGCAGATTTGAGGAGGTAAGTTATTTACATCATAACTCTCTCAATTCTTACTATTTTCCCCCATTACAGTTCCTATATGATCTAATAATCCCTATTCAAACATCCCATGAATTGTTGGATGTTTTCAAATTCAGATTCTGGTGGATTTTGAGTCGTTTTCTTCAAGATTATTTTGGGTATGTGTTTCTCTCTTCAATTCCTTCCTTCTCTTTAGGGTTTCCTCCCACTTTCATAAATTTATAGAGTGTCCAGATATTAGGGTTCATACCTAGGGTTTGATTTGGGGTATTTTTGGTGAAATATTAGGGTTTAGAGTTTGTTTTCACATCCTTGTGGTACGACGGAGGTGCGGTTGAGGTTTCTCACCAAGATTCAAGGGTTTTGACTCAAAAGGTAGGTGGTTCCATGTGTAAACAATTAGTGATGAGATAACTTGCTGTATTTAACCATTTTTCATATTCCTCATATGTTGGGTGGGGTGAAAAAACTGTTTATGATTGATTTGGTTATGTGTTAAATTTTATAGTCGCTTTTTAACATGAAATTGGGTGTTTTCATGTGTAACTCGTGGGGTTTTATTTGGGTGTGGTTTATAACTTATGAAATTCGTTCATTAAATCTTGTTTGGGCTGCAAATTCTGGTTTGGTAATTTAATAATGTCATGTGGTTCTAAAAAGAAGGGTTTTGAATAGGTTTAATGTGTAAAACATTGTTATACTTCTTGAGGTCATTTTAGGAAAATGTGTGTTTTCATTTGTATCTTTTGTGGTATTATTCAAGGTTATTTTATAACACTTGAATGTGTTTTTATAAATGTATCTAGGACTGCCAATTATACTTTTGATAGGAATTGGTATGGTTTTGGTCTTAAATGGGGATTTTTAAATGGGTTTTGTGTGCAAGACATTGTTACACCCCTTGAGTTGTTTTTTTTGAAAATTGTGAATATTTTGTTTGGTTAAACAAAGTGGATAAAATAGTGTATGTGTACTGTTTGGGGGGTTTGATCACCTAATATGAGTTTTTTAAAGGTATGGTGGTTATTTAAGATTTCAAATATTTTTATTAGAATGTTTTATAAAGTGCAGAAATGTTTTAGAAAATGGGAAGAGAGCTGCAAAACATGGTTGTTGGCTGTTTTGTGTGAGTGTGTTGTGAAAATTGAATTTTGTTGATGAAAGTGGTATTATATGTTATTTGAGAGGGCTGTTATGTGAGTTATAATGTCTTGGTATGGTTTATAAAAATGGTTTAAAGGATTTGTGGAAGTGTCCATGTAATGTGAAGAGTGTTGTGGGCTATTTTTGTATGAGTTGGATTTTAAAATCAATTTGAATGAAAAGTGTACTTTTGTGACTTGTGTGGTATACATGTGGGATGTTTGGTGAATTTTTGATATGGAAATGATATTTTCATGTGTAAAGTATATATCTTGACTTGTTGAACTTGTTTGAGCACAAAGGGAAAACCCGGGTATCTAGGTGGGTGGACGTGTACTAGTATGCTAGTGAATCTGTGAGGTTTGGCCTCAGTTTCACTTAGCAAGATTGGCGCTTACAACTCTAACTAAACTATGATGATGATTATTTGGGACCACTAGGTTATGGGTATGTTCCCTTCTAGTGGCTCGTGCACGAGAATGGATATTTGTGATGGTTACTCTCACCGAGATACGAGGTACCTGGGACCCACAGCTAGCTAGTGCCTAGGGGTTATTTCCCATTGCTTGTACTCACTGGATACTTTGTTATTACCGTTGGTATACGGTATGAGAGGCTGGAAAATTCAGTAGCTATGGTATTTATTTTAAATGTTTTTATTCTTTAAATTAGCCCACCTAAAAACTGTTTTTATTTAATGTTGCATATTTTAGAAATTTTAACTTGCATCTCATGTCTTTGAAAACTTGAATGCTTTTCGCCATTAAATGTTTATCACATGGAATCTATTAGTGGTGGTATCCTATTGGTCTTTGGCTCACACCCTACTTACACCCTTGGGTGTAAGTAGACTTGGTTATTTTTGTTGTCATAGGTTGGGTACAGTTTTTTTGTTCCAGTGGTTCGGGTTTCTAGCAGGTCCTTGGTAGTGAAGTCTTGTGGAGATAGCATAAGGGTGGTGCCCCTTGACAAAAGGGTTATTGGGCTGTCCTTATTTGTTTTTTACCTTTGTAATGGTATTTAAATGTAGTTTTAACTTATGTAATTCAGTTCTGAAATTTTTTAAAAGATGGTTTTAGTTGAAAAATCCAGATTTATTTTATTGAGTTTTTTTTGTTGTTTAATGTTTATAAAATCAGGTAAATCGTTCCCAATTATCATTATATGATACCCGGGCACTTGTGCCAGCCCGTGGGGATCGGGAACGCCCTTCGGGCCTTGTCACGGGCTGGGTTTGGTGTCGATTTTGGCGGCGACCAGATTTGGTTCATGACAATTACCCTGTGGTTCATGGAGATTAGTATGGTGGAGGTGGTATAGTACACTTTTAGCCTTAGAAGCATATTCTAGAGTGGTTGTTTCAGTAGTAGGGGTAACAGGCATATGCTCTACTGAGAGAAGATGGAGCATACAAGGATGACCTCAAGATGTTCCTCATCATTAAGGACCCAAAATTAAGCATGGTCATGGAGGTATACATCAGTAGATAGGAATAGGATATAGGCATGGTCTGTTACATTCTTTGGAAGTACCAACACCAGAGGGGATATAGATCATTAAAGGTATAATCAACTTATCATATACCCTTGTTTGTATCTTTTTTGATTCATAATCATCCCACTCCATTGTTTCACCTTCTCTAGTCCATTCTATGGGATTATTCCTAGAGATTCTTCATATCCCCCTGGTGTTTAATACATAATTTAGAGACCAGATAAGCTTTTTTGATGTGTGCTGGGGGATATAGACTAATTATGGGGATAAATAAATTATATAAAGATCTTTTTTTATTTAGATAGAGTTGTATGATTCCATACTCAATATTGGATGGTTTTATTCCATTAATTATGTTATTGACTACTTCCAAAGGAGATTCATGTTCTCATATGTGGATATCCAATGTGTATTTTTTTAGTGAGAGGAGTTTTCAGGTGGAAGGTTGATGTGTGGATCCCCTTTTTTACTTTATAGCTGAGAAATACACTAAGTCAGTAGACATTGGAAGGGTGGAGGTTCCCCTAGTTGTCTGGGAGTTTCTGGATGTATTTCATATGGAGATTTTAAAACTACCCCCCAATGTGATATCGAGTTTATGATAGATCTATAACACAGTGCATGTCCAATATCAATGGATACTTATTAGATAACACCCTATGAGTTGCGGGATCTAAGGATTAAGATGGATGATCTAATTCATAAGGGTTTCATCTATCCTAGTGTGTCACTATGGGGTTCTCCAGTTCAATATTCCAAGAAGGTGTATGGTAGTATGAGGTTATGTATAGACTACCATAGGTTGAATTAGGCGATGATCAAGAATCATTAACCATTTTCGAGTATTGATGATATTTTTGACCATTTAAGAGGATATAGTTAGTTCTATAAGATCAATATGTGGTTTAGATGTCACAAGTTTGGGGAGAAGGAGAAGAATTTCCCAAATTCTTCCTTCATATATAGGTATGATCACTATTAGTTTGTGGTTATGTAATTTAGTGTCATGAACACACCATACGTGTTCATAGGGATCATGAAATCCATGGTCCATGAATTCCTATACTATTTTATATTCATTTTCATTAAAGATATACTGATCTAATAAAATTGAGTGGTGGATCATGGTGATTATCATAGAGCTATGTTAAGGGTAATTCAACACCACTAGATCTATAGAAAATTTTCCAAGTGTAAGTTTTAGAAATTATAGGTTTTTTCCTTGGGAATTATTTGTACCATCAATGTGTGGTTATAGAATCATCAAAGGCTGAGGAAATTTTTTCTTGGAAAATAAAAAATAATGCAGAAGAGATTCATACTTTCATTAGTCACAAAGGATATTACTAGAAGTTAATATATGAATTATACTAGATTATAGCCCCATTGAAAAATTTTATTTAGAAAACCCATGATTTTTTCTTGACTAGTCAGTATCAAGTAGCATTTGACCACCTGAAGGGGAAATTGACCAGTTCTCTTGTGCTCCTGTTACCAAAGGAAGGGGTGATGTTTAAGGTGTTCTATAGAACTCTACATCTAATATTGGAATGTGTCTTGATGAAGAAGAAGGAAGAAATATCATATTTATCTTGGAATTTATTCCCCCACGGGTTTAACTATTCCACCCATGATTTGAAGCTAGCTGCAGTTGTGTTTTTGATGAAGATATGGTGTCATTATCTCATAGGGGAATTCATTGTGGTCTTCATGTATCACAAGATCTTGAGATATATCTTTTTTTCATGTGACCTAAATATGTGACAATGGAGGTGGGTGTATTTTATCTAGGATTATGACTTTTATATCTCCTACAACTTTATAAAGGGTAATTTCATGGATGATTCTTTGACCAGGGGGTCATGGAAGGATGTTTTTCAATAGTCTGAAGCTAGTTGGAGGATGATGGAAGAGTTGTCAGCCCTAAACCAAGTTGAAAGGGAAGATGATGGATAAGGTTTTATTTTTTAGATAACTATACAATATTATTCTATGTGATAGGTGGATGAGTATTAGTGTAGAATCTCATTGGAAGACATAATTCATAATCATGTTGGCCATGGTAAGGCTTTAGAAGGATGGTTAAAGAATGTTCAAAACCATATGTTGTTTTATAGAGGTTGTCTGTTTCAGTGGTGAGGAGTGATGGAGTAATTTTTTATTTTAATCTCTCACCTTTGGTGATGAAATTGGGAGAATCCAAGATATACCATGGTTTTAGTACATAGTTTTGGTGCCCTGGGATGAAACGAGTAGTGGAAAAGTTTGTGGATCAGTGTTTAGTTTTCTAGTAGATAAAGGAAAAACATCATGTTAATGGTGTTTTTTATAGTCCTTGGATGTTACCAAGTGGAAGTGGGATGAAATATCTATGGAATTCATCATAGGATTACCCAGATATTAGGGATGTTGTGATTTTATCTGGGTGATCTAATATTGGTTGAAAAAGTTGGTAGACTTCTTAGTGATCAAGGAGTCAAGCACTGTGGATGTTTTGGAAGGAAGGCATATAGATAAGGTTATATAGATGCATGGAGTTATGAGGTCCATTTTATTTTATTGGGAATATCATTTTACCTCATGATTTTAAAGGGTATTATATCATTATTTTTGGCACTCAATTATATATCAAAACTGCTTTCCACACTCAAACAGATGGGAAGATAGATCATACCATCCAGAAGCTGGTGGATATCTTATGAGAATATATCTTGGACTTCAGTGGATCTTGGAGAAATCACTTACCTTTGGTTTAATTTTATTATCACAAAATATATCACCCAACGATTGACATGACCCCATTTAATTCTTTGTATGGGAGGTCATGTCATTTTTTTTGTGTTGGGATAAGGTTGGGGAGTCATCGGTTCTCAGTCCCGATGTGGTGCTGGGAAAAATAGAGAAGGTTTATGTTATTAATGAGAGAATGTGTGTAGTACATGAACAATCTGACTATTATGTTTCTTATAAGAGGAGGCTCTTGGAGTTCAAGTTTAGTGACCACATGTTATTAAAGGTTTCTCCTTGACATTGGAAACAGAGGTTTGGAAAGGTAGTAAGCTATCACCCCAATTTATTGGGCCTTTCGAGGTGTTGGGGTGCATTAGGGAGGTAGATTATTGGTTTAATCTCCCACCATATATAGGTAGGATCCACAAAATCTTTTATGCCTCTCATATTTTTTGGCTACCTTCATGATAAATTCCATGTCATTGATTTGGGTGATTTAAATATTTTGGGCGATACGATGTTTATAGAGTGACTAATAGAGATACAAGATCATTGAGAGAAGGTTATATATGGATAGACCATTCCTTTTTCCCATGTACTATAGAGGCATGGTGTCTTGTATGAGAGTACTTGGGAGAATGAGACGTATATTCATTTATAGTACCATGATTTGTTTTGAATTTTTTCTTTTTTTTCCTTACATTTTTGATGTGATGTTTATATCTTCTTGGTTTCTGAGATGTTATTTTTTACTTGATGTGATGTGTGTTAGAGAATATAGTTTATTAATAGGGTAAAATCTAATTCCTAATAAATACACATTATACGTTATTATGTTTTAAAACCATGCGGGTGAGTTAGTACTTCCCAAAGTAGATAAGATGGAATTTATTGATTTTTGTGCTTGGGGCCATGCTGTATGATGGTTATGGTGATCCTTGGATTAAGATATGTGAAGGATTAGAGAGTGGTGTTGATGGTTATGTGAAAAGGGGTTTCTTGTAGATGGTACAATGATGTTATAATGTGTTCATGAGGGATGTTTGGTGAATGTTTTTGGATGGGTTTGGTGTGTTTTGTTGGTGGTAGTGTTCAATTGTAACAAGATCCTTGAAAGGTATATCATGGGATGTTCATTTGAACATTTTACCTTTTTTCCTTTTTTTTATTTTTATTCTCAATGTAGAGAATAGTTTGAGAGATATATGATGTAACACTCTAGACCTTCTGACCTATTACTTTGTGAGAATTCTGGTGGTGGATAGGTCTTGGAGATGTTTTGAGGATCTGGATAGTAGGTGGTGGAGTGTGGCTAAGAAAATTAACTAAAGGGATTTAATAAGTGTGGATCATAGGTATGAACCATAATAATTTCCACTATGGCATAGAGATGCCGACTATGGTATAGGGGGTTATAGGGGGAGTTTGGTTAAACTATGAATTTTGGCATAACTGTGGAGTGGAGACCCTAATTGCGGTGTAGAGTCCTGAGGGAGTGTTTTTTGTGGTTTTATAGATTTTAGGTTAGTTTCACCATAGAGATATTCTACGACATATCCCACTTCATATTTCTTAAATTCTGTAGCATAGTGGCCTTGGATACAATATTGTCCTTTCCCCAGTTTTCCAGATCTGTAGTGTTGATCTCACTGTGTATCATAGGTTTTATTTTGACCAACACCATTGTAGCATGGTACCTTTCACTATGCAATGGTTTGGTGTTTTTTAGTAATTATTCACTATATAGGGGTAGGATACACCGTGGTGTTGTGATTTTCAGACTGGGTATAAAACCCAAATCTCCAAAAATCATATCATATATCCAATTTTTCTCTCAGTTATTGGGAAAACCAAGTGCATCAATTAATGGTATTTCATCCCCATTCTATTGGATTTCTACCTTGACCTAGGGAGATTAATCCTTGGTGGTTTTAGTTAAGTTCCCCTCTTTACTTTACCTTATTATACTCCTATTTCTTTTCTAGTAAGGGATGTTGTAATTAAATAATTGGTTTTTGGAGGTTGTTATGATAAGAGAGTGATGTGGGATACTTTGTTCTAGGATAATCGAGATGTATTACATTGTTATGGTGCTTAGTAGTTGTCTACTCTTATTCTAACCATTGGAAGTGGTTCAAAAATATTATGTGAGGTAGGGGATCCTTTTTTGATCTTCTAGTTATACATGAATGAGGGATCATTATTTTTTTATCTTTGGGAAGATAGTATACACCTACATAATTAATATAATGAATTGGGTAAATTGAAATTAAAGGGTAATGGGAATGTTTCACATGTATTTATAGATTCTAATATTATTGATATTGAGATTATGCATGATTTATGCACCACTAAAGAACATGGTTGTTGGGTTCCTTTTCTTGTACTAGAAATTGATGTGTTTGTGGAACCCATTATTGGTGTGACTGTTCATTATCACCTTGAATAAATTTCTAATCACTTATATCTAGAATAAGAATGGGTTTACCCTATAAATTTAGGTTTTTGTGAGAATTTCCTTGAAAATAAAAGTGTAATGTGATGATATCACCTTGAATTTCATGAGATAAGTTGTGTGGCAATGATGTGTGGTGGTGATGTGTGGTTGTGTTGTGTGGTTGTGATGTGTGGTGATGATGAGTTTTGTGATGTGTGGGGTAGATTTGAAGAGGTGTGGGCATGGTATGTAGTTGTTATAAGGAGGAGGTTCTTGTGGTTGTGAATGTAGTGAACCTTTTTATTCATTGTAATAAATTGAAATATATTAAGGAATATTTTTAGTTCTAGGTGCTGAAATGATGTGATATTATGAGGTCTAGTGAGCCTAAAATTGATATTATTAAAATATTAAATATATTAATATCACACACGTTCAGTTTATCCAGAATAATGAAAAAAATCTTGAATGTATCCATAGATTGTAAATCTAAGACCATGGTTGATTCCAAGACATGGGGTTTACCCTTGGTGTGACCTAAGGTTGGTTGGCACCCACTTTTTGGTTAAGGCATCCACTGGAGGGTGTGTTTAATTAAAATAAATAAATAAATAATTTATTTATTTTATTAAATGACCTAATTTAAATACTCTATAAATAACCTATTATAATGATTTTACATGGGATAACCACATAACCCTTGTGAGATCTGAGAGGTGGTTTAGAGTGTTCCTCATTGGAAAATCAAAATCGAACGATGAACAATGATCATATTGAGGTGGATTGAGAGAAATCTAATGAAATGGGGTTTATCCTTCACTGGTGAACACATTATTCACCAAATATCTATCTATAATCAAGGTAGGGCTCATCAATGGTGGTTTCCTCTCTTTCTATTAAAATATTGATCATGGATATTTATATCAACTTTTTGATGTGTGTTTATCCTTTCATTGCATGAGCCTATTTCAATAATTTTATTTTTTAAATTCAATTATGCCTCCTAAGACTTTTTATCACCCTTAGATATCCATCTTATGAAATCATTGGCCAAGAATAATTGAACAATGATATGTTTTGCTTTGTTCTTGTGATTTTCCATTCTCCGTTCATCACGTCATTCACTATTGGCATACAATGTTGTGGTTCATCCTTGCCAGGGTGGGTTTGAGCATGACTGGAACCCAAGATTAATTATGTTAGAATGAAAGACACATATATCAAAGTTTTGCGGAAATATTGAGGAATGATAGGGGATGTGGGAAATAATCCATGTGTCTAGGATCCTGAGGGGAAATAGGATTGAGTATAAGGCACACAGACAGCATTACAGGCTTCATATAGATAATCATAATTTGATTTTCATCCACCAAAGGTTGGGAAACGATGTTTAGAGGTAGTTCCCTCTAATTTAGGGTGGTCTTTTGGTGTGATTAAGGGAGGAGAGGAAACAAATGGAGAATTCATGGAGAATCTAGACTTTTTGTGAAAACATGACTATACGAAATGTACTAGGATGAACACATGACATGTATGCCCACCCGGCTATGACCACTTAGGTTTTGGGTAAGATAAGGATCACACACCATGTGGTGGGACCACACATAGTGTGAAACTCCCTAGGAATCCATGTTATGTTCTAGTATGGACATGTCTAGGACCCCATGTGGGAGGAAATACCATATACCCTTGGAGTACATAGGCATGAGCTAGTACCCGAGCATGGACAAGTACACAACCAAGGACATAGGCACATCCTAATTAACATGGTAATGACCAGGAGAACATAGGCTAGGCTCAAGTGGCAGAAACACACTGTGTGGTCCACCTTACACACCATGTATATTGACATGTTCTTTATTCCATGTATACAGGAGAACATAGCCTTGTAGTGGTGTGAGAATATACACTATGTGGACCCCATACACACCATGTGTCCCTATGAGAAATTTATTTCTCTCGTATATCATTCATTTGGACTTTAATTTTGGCATGAGAGTACCCTAAACTGCGTGTCTTTCCATGTATAATGTAATAGTTTCCCTTATCATGGATTTTAATGTATGACCTGTAATTTTATGAGCATGATTCTTATTCAGACAGCGCTTGATGATGGAAGTGGTCAGGATGGATCATCAGAGATATTCCGGAGTTAGTACTCCCCAATCACACCATTGTGCAGGTTCCTCAGGATATCAGATATATTTCAGGGTCGATACTCCCCTGTTAAACTAGGGCATGGGTTCCCCAGGATATTAGAGATATTTCAAGGTCAATACTACCCTATCACACCAGATAATGGGTTCTCTATATTATTTATACAAGTAGGTTCAGTACTCCCATTTCTACTATGGGGTGTGAGGTTTCTACCAATAGAGAATTACTTCATTGTCTTCAAGATTTTGTGGGGTGCAGGACCTCCATGAGAGTTGTTTCTCCCTTGGATGTGGAGTGTAGTTACAAAGAGTGGGTTCCTCCACCCATAATCTGGAGAGGTCTAATTTGATGTTGGGAACTTGTGTAGGACTTCTAGATCTATGGGTTTACACATCAACTTTTTTTTAGGCTGTGAGATATAGATACCCTTTGTATCTCCTATGGGTTTATTATGAGTATACATATGTGTATCTATTGGGTTTTATTTCCCTCTTTATTTGGGTTGAGTTGATTATTGTTGTATATCTCTATTACTCCCTTTCAGTTTTGGGGAATCCTAATGGATATGTATATACTCAACCTTGCATCAGAATTTCCCACACATGTCATATCTTTTGTAGATTACAGAAAGATCGGCAATGATTATAGTGGGGTACTAGGTGGTTGGATCTAGTGGTGGGAATCATGTGTCCGATTCATCCGCTATAGATAGTATACATCAGACATTGAGATCTCATCATAGGAGGAATTATTGGACATGCACATGTGGGTATGTAGATTAGGGATCACGTAGAGGATTAAATTATCATAGAGAGTGGTTATGTTATGATTGTGTGTGATAACTTGGATCATGATTTCTCGACCTTTCATGCCAAGATGGATAGGAATAATTTGGATAAAACTCCACGATAGAGGAAAAACCATGATCATGGATCTCCTAGATGTTGATAGGGAAGCCCTCAAGGAGGTAGTTCTAGAAGAGAAGAAAGATAATCATCAGAGGGAGGAGAATTTGGTGGAAGGCGATGTTATGAGCTCCTACCACCACCACCACCAGGTGGGAAACATCAGGATCAGGGAGATGACATTTGGGGACATGGGTAGTTATATGTCATAGAGGGATATTAATAGGCTATACAAGATATTATCCAAGGTATGATCTATTTTTATTCTACTCTTTACTTAGTATTTCCAGACACAAGTAGGTGTCTTTCTGTCATCTATTTATTCCTAATGTGAGAGTTGGAGCTTCTAGTTGAAACCTTGGACCTGAAAATATAGCTAGAAGTTCTTGAAGGGAGATATTATTTGATATCACTCATCTATTGGTAGTGAGAGTTATCACTTGGTGGAGATAGTTTCACGTAGGAGCTATTGGTTTTGATGATGAAACCTTATGACATCATCTTTGGTATGGATTGGTTGTCTATGGTTTGAGCCTAGATTAAATGTCATCACAGATGGTTTAGATGCCTTTGGATAGATGGGATGTGATCCTCCTTTTTGGGAAAGAGAGATATCATGGAAGGATGAGTGGGTCATATAGGTAGGAAGATTCAACCCGTCACCCATCAGTTGGAGAGTTTAGTCCTTGGCATAGTGGGCTCTTTAAGAATATAGATTCCTTTGATGCAGGATGATTATATGGATGTATTAAAAAAGGATTTTCTAGGGCTACCTTGAAGGAAGGATATGTATTTCTACATTGATTTTATAAAGTGAAACATATTTTCAACTATAAAAAATTCAATTTTATGGTGCTATGCTATAATTTTTATAGAGGCACTGGGGTTGAATCATCAACAATGTTACTAATTTTTGAATCAGTTGTTTCTAATTTGTCTTTTGAATGGGTTTTTTTCGGAGCTTAATTGAACTGATTTATGTATGAAGTTTTATTGAGCAATTCTATAATTATTGGGATGCGTTCATTATTTGGGATTTAGGCTTATGATATCCTTAATCTTTTTTGATTCTACATTAAATTAACACCCACTACACAAGATGATTTTCTATCATAATTCCCAAAAGTTGAGGCTTTAATCAAATACCTAACAAAACTAGGGTCCTAATATCAATACATACTTGTTTATGGTAGTGTATAAATGATTCCAATAATCCATGAAATCCAAACATTAAAAAAACATTTCATTAATCCATGTCATTTTAATTTCAACATACACAATGTAAACCTGAAGAATATCTAATAAGAAAAAGCTCTCAATCACTTAACATCCCAAAATTATGACTCACCCCATGAGAGATTTACTCTTCCATTACTATGGTTAGTAATATGGTTTCTAATTTTTATGGTGATGATCTAAAAATATAATAATAATAATAATGCAACAAGATAAGATTAGTATGTCAAAGAAACACATGAACGATGAAGAAAATTAAACATGAAATTTTGATTGAATAAGAAATAGAAACAATAGAATGGTTTTCAATTTTTTTAATCAATTTTACAAATATTTATATTAAAAAACATATAGAGGATGATAATTATAGATTATATAGAAGAATATTTCATTAATATTCAATTGATATTAAAACAAACCTACATGATTACAATTTAAAACAAGTGAAAACAAACATGAAAAGATATAAAGGAGGAACATTATCTCAAGTAGAAACATGAGTTTTGAAGGTCCTCCAAGGCCTTTTTAAAGTATTTTTGGTTCCATTTTATCCTCTTAATTTCTTATGTGCCAACCCCTTGCAAGGAGAATTGGGGAATGCATTTATAGCCTAAGGTGGTGTATTATTTGCATTATAAAACTTCCCCTCAACTTGGATAGACCTTTTTACTATTTATATAACTAAATATCTAGAACTATACTTCTTAAAATTGTTATATACGGATGTGGAGAGATCACCCTCCCAATTTTGAGTACATTTGCCTTTTGGAACTAATATTATGGTTGTTTCCCTAAACCATGTGATGTTGTCCATTTTTATCCATAAATTTTCAAATAAGAAAATATAAATGGATTTTAGGATAGAAAAATTACCTAAAAATAAACCATTTATTATAAAATGTTTTTATACTATATCTTTAATTTCCATCTAAAAAATAACTTCTTAATTGGATGTCTAGATTGGGAGAAAATTTAAGAATCATGGGCTGTTTTTAAATATTGAACAGAATTGAGGGCTTGAATTTCATGCATCAATTGGGCCCCTTATTGGTTGATTTGGGAATTGAAATTTTTATCAAAGTTGTAATATAATTTCCTTGAATTTCTGGTATAGACTTAACAAATTTATAATTTTTTATTGAGACCATAAATTCAATCATACCGGCTAGTGTAGTTATTATTATAGATTTATTGGTCTTTTTTGTGTGGTCCATATGGACCTCAAAATGGATGAATTAGCCAAATCTATAGTTAAATTATTTATATTAATTTTAATAGGCAACCGAAAAAACAAAACTCACATAATTTGGATCATTATGGAGTGATTTATGATTAAAATTGTAAACTCACCTGAATCTAGATAATTTTGAACAATTATAAAAAATTATATTTAATATTAAAACATGTTCATTTCACACCAATTTTGCGAATTTTCTTGAATAATAAGTAAGGGTATTAGTTAAATTTTTTGAATAAGTTAATAACATAAAATACCCCTCACTTATTCATATACATTTACTCATTTCAAAAAACACAAAAACATGAAAAAATCATTTTTAATCTCCAAAAAATATTAAAATGTTGTTTTCACTAATAATATGGGATTATATAGGTTCACTCATCCATAAATAATTCTACCACAATTTTTTGTATAAATAATGTGTAAAAAACAATTCATTTTTCATGTTCAAAATTCGAATTGGAAAATACGGGCACTCAGAACTCACTCCTCTCATGATGATACAAATTTATTTTTGGTGGTTCCCTCATTCACCAACTAAAAGTAAAAATATTAGAGTTTGAATAAGCTCTCAACTTCCATTCCCTATTCTAAAGTGCACAATAATCAAGGGTTATTTTTATGGGGTTTTTCAGTGGCTATGCTATGATAGGAATATAATGGCTAAGAGATAGGAAAGGAGGGGTAAAACGCCAACATGGAAAAATAAATGCACAATTTTTTTTGAAATTAGGCGTGTAAGTAAACATAAGTAGATGTTTATAAGGGAAAAAATTTGTTAAGGATGAAAATACAGGGATAAATTTGAAATGTAATGAAAATATGAAATATTTAAAAAACTCAAAAATTCCACAAGGATTCAAGAAAACATGATACGAGTGTTTTTTTAATTTTCTTTTATTTTTTCCTTTTTTTTTCAGAAGTTGAAAATGGAATAAATATTACACTCATCTCCCAAAACTTGGTTTATATCCTCGTGACACTAATTATAATAGTCATAAAAACATCAAAGGTTGAGTAAAAGTGATTTATGACCAGACCAAGACACAACCCATTCATTTTTTTTGTTTTTATTTTTTTATATATATATTAACACTTTTCAATAAAATTTTACAAAAATGACATAAACATGAATGAATTCTTAAAACTCATAGAATTAAAACCTCTCCCCCACACTTAAGTGGGTTTATACCCTCAAGAATAAAATGAAACATTGAAAATCAATAAAATGATACCCAAAATGAAATAAATTCCCCCATTCCAAAATTTCAATAAACTATGCATTGAAAATCGAAGTATGTTTTTGGTGGAATAAGGTTTTGGGATTTTAATGTTTCTATCAAAAAATGGTCTTCATGTGATCTAAGGGGATTTAAAAAGGAAGATAAATGTAAGGTTAAGGAGAGGATATTTGTCTATTTTGATTATAATGTGTTTCATACAGTGAATCTATCATATTAATTAACATAAATGTAGGAAATTAATCTTGAAGGTACAAAAACTAATGAATCATAATCAGGAGTGAAAAAAACAATATAAAAATGGTCATTGGTGACCTTGGTATGAATGACTATGTTGTTACTCAAGGTAGGGGAAAACATTTTCCAATAAAAAATTGAGTATTAAAAAATTATTGGTATTGAAACAAAAAATTTTATCCATGTTTATGATGAAAATAAAATATGTTTAAGATGAAAACAATTCTTTTGAATAACCCAAATGATTCGAAAAAATTTCAAAATTTATTGGTGAGTAACTGTGAATATTTTTTTGTTATATTTTTTTATTTTTTAGTTTTGTAAAAATACACACCCACAAATAAGATATTGAGGTAAAAAATGGTTTGATAAAGAAAGTGGTAAAAAAAGGTGAGAATGGGAGAGTAAGAATAAGAAAGAGAGAAAGAATAGGAGGGAGAAGATTGAGAGAATTAGTTGAAGGGAAAGAGGTTACCCCTATTTAGGATATGGTGGGTCTTCGCCTCTATCCAATGGTGGGTCTACTATAATAATTGGTGATTCGGTGGAAGTTGATGTAGTTCCTAAGGTGTGTCTCCTCTCATGGTGATGCTTTAATTGATGTCCATTAACCATGAATTTCCTTTTGAAAAGGGGTCTTGGACTTTCACTACACCAAATGGGTAAACATTAGTTATAATAGAAGGACCTTAGCAATGAAAATTTAACTTACCTAAGTGAAGTCAAAATCAATAATTGAATAGCATTAACCTTTCACCTTCATGGAAAAATGTTTGTAGGATGTTTTTTTATGGAGTACCTTTTCATAATATTTTTCGAGATTTGAATTCTCATAAGAATCAAGTGAAATATCCTCCAGTTCATTCAACTATAACAATCTATTTTGACCAAAAATTTTAAAATCAAAATTTCATATTTTCATAGCACAAAACGAATTATGTTGAATTTAAAATCCTAAAAGATATGATTTACAAAAATATAGCCTAAATGGGGATATCCTAATGAGTGTTTTATCGGCAGTTAAATAAGACCAAAGAGCTTCACCATGTCTTTTAGACCAATCTTTTACTATGGGATTAATGACTCTCTCAAAAAATCTTTTTATATCTCTGTTATAAATTTCAACCATTATATTTTTTGGGTGTGATATGTAGTTTATGTTTTATGTAAAACCCCATTATTTTTCATAAAATATTCCATTTTCCGATTATAGAAATGTGTTTCTAATCCACTTACCTAGGTACTTAGAGTTCCAGATCGTTGAAATATGTTATTCATTAATAACTCAATAACAGTATGTGAGTCATCATTTTTAGTGTATTTATACATGCAACACCTATAAACATATTTAAATACAATAATAATGTAATATAATCAATTGTAATGGGGTAATAGTCCCAATAAATTGATTCCACAAACATATGAGATCTCACAAAAGATTGGGGGATTTTGATACATTTCATTTCTTTTAGAAATTGTACCAAACTTCTTACAAGTGGTACATTATTTAAATAACTCATGTGAGTCCTTTAAGAGTGAAACCTAGAATTATAGAGAGTCAAATAACTTTTGAGAGGACCTTTGTGTCCCAATGTGGCCCCACCAGGAATTGAGTAATATAATTCTTAGATGGAGGAATGTTAATCTCCATCTACGCATCTTCTAATCACCTTTTCAGCCCCAATTTTCCAAACATATTTTCTTCTAAAA
Source organism: Viscum album (assembly GCA_963277665.1). NCBI lineage: Eukaryota > Viridiplantae > Streptophyta > Magnoliopsida > Santalales > Viscaceae > Viscum > Viscum album. The sequence goes on along the minus strand of OY728140.1, from coordinate 1,238,227,271 downwards.
AATATTATTTTGAATCACATTTAATCTTATCTTTTTTTATTTTTTCAATGAAAGAACTGAAAACCAAGTAATTTATAATTTTGGCATACCAAGGAAACTTTTGAGTGAGATATTAGAGGTGTTTAGTGGGAAATTTAGGATCAATGCTTTCAGAATGAGAATAATTACAAATTATACACAAGTTATAATCCACAAGGTTTTATTTTATAGGTTTATATTTGATCTCATGGTCAAACTCTTTGAGCATCATGATCCATCTTATTAACCTCATTTTGGAATCAATTTTATGGATTATTAAATTTAATGTAGAATTTTATACAATGATTGCCTTTTCACCTAAGATATAGGGATAAAATTTATCTAAGGAAAAAACCACATCTAAGAGTTCCTTTTCAATGATAGTGTAGTGAGATTGAGTTTCATCTAGTTTTTTATGCATAATAGATTTCATGATGATTTTTTTATTTTCTTTGACCAAGAATGACCTCAATGGACCTGTTGGAAGAATCACAAATCAATTCAAAGGGTAAGGACCAATCCAAAGGTGGGATTATTAGAGAATATGTAAGAAATTTTCTTTTCAATGAATGATATATTTAAAATCCTTATCAAAATGGAATTTAACATCATTTTGAAGTAGACAAGTGAGTTTGAGGGAAATCCTACATAATTTCTAGATAAATTACTGATAGAATCTGACATTACCAAGGAATGAACATATTTTTTGAACTGATGTGGGTTTAGGAAGTGATTGGATCACCTAAATTTTAAAGGTATTGACTTGAATAAAATCTTATGAAATTATGTTCCCAAGAACAATACCATTACTAACCATAAACTTAAAATTTTCAAAATTCTGCACAAGGTTACATTTGAAACACTTTTATATGACTAGAGAGATTAAATATAAGAAATATTCAAACAAATAACCATAAATGGTAAATTAATTCATTAATAACTCCCTGAAATTATCAATGAATTTGTAATAATACTCATCATACAACTCTGTAATTTTGTAGGATCATTGAAAATGCCAAAAGGAATTATTCTATATGTGTATTTCCCAAAGGGAAAGTGAATTAGTCTTTTCTTGGTCCTAAGGTGTGATTGGGATTTGGAAGTATCATGTGTAACCATAAATAAATAAATAATGTGACTTTATGGATAATAATTATATCATTTGATCATGTAAAGGAAGTGAGTAGTGATCTTTTCATGTTTTAACATTCAATTTCCAATAATAAATGCACACAAACCATTGTTTCCACTCAAGTTGTGACCAACTATGCATGCTTATTTGTGAAAATATTTATCCCACCCTTATTAGGAATAACATGAATTGGAATAACCCATTCACTATTAGAAATTGTGTAGATAATACCAACTTGAAGAATCATGGTGATCTCATCCCTAAATACCTCAAATATAAGTGGATTGAGTCTTCTTTGGGGTTTCATGATTAGTTTGGATGATTCATATAGATGGACGTGATACATTAAAATGGTAGAGTTTATGCTTGGTATATCATATTGGGTATAATATAAGGACTTTTTGTTTTAATCTAACACCAAAAAAACTTTTTACTACTCAATTTGAGTATTTATACATAGATAATGATTGGATAAGAGTGATCATGGAAAATAAATGCATATTTCTGATGCTCAAGAAGAGGTTTTAGATCAGTTTCATATTTCATTTGTGGGATAGATAACTGTAGAACAGGGGAATGGATTCTAGTTGATTTTGATTCATTTTCCTCAATACTTTATAAGGTGTGAAAGTAGATATCATAGTTGATTTGATATTATATAGAGTTTTCATGATCATTTAGATTTATGGAGTCTATGAATTAAAGGTAAACATTAAATTAACCATTTATGAATTGGTTAATCATGGTGAAAATTTCACAAAATCTAATCTAATTATAATGTGATGAAAATTATGGAATGGGGGTGAACCCACTCTTATCAGAATCCACAAAATCATGCATAAATAATTTAGAGTGATCCTATGATGGGCATAACATAGCTTGAAAATATTGAAAATGATCATTTGGTCACCAAATTTCATGAATAAGATGCCTGTATGGACATCAATCTTAGTTATAGATATCATGAGTAATGGAATTCCTAGAATTAGGGGAGATTTAAAAGAAGTAATATCACCTTCTATGTCAAGTACATAGAAATTAGTTAGGAAGATAAGATCATTGAATGGGATAATAACATCCTCAATTATTCCCTCAGGAATGAAAGTGCTTTGATTAGCTAAATAGATGATAACACCCATTGGGTGAAAGGGACCTAGGAAAATATTTGATAATATGGATTTAAGAATGACATTTATTGAGGATCCAAGGTCTAAGAGTTCATAATAAAAGTTACTACTCCCTATTTGGCATGGGATCGTAAAGGTCCTTGGATCTTTTGACTTCATGGGAATGGACTCTTAAGTTGAATAATTTTTTATGGTCATAAGTTTTATTTTATGGGTGCACGATTCCTTAATAAACTTTTCATACTTAGCGATTTGTTTTATGGAATATAATAGGGGAATTTTTACCTCAATACATCTATACATGTCAACCATTTCAGAATCAAGCTCAATGGGATTATTAGATTTAAAAATGACTTGATGAAAAGGAATTTAGTTCCTTAGCGGAATATAAGAAGGTGGGGGATATTATTTAGGTTCATATTTTTGGATTTTTTTATTTCGTTTCCAACAAAAAATTTAAAGGTGATATTGTGTATTCATCAAGAGGAATATAAATTTTATTTCTAGATCGAAGGAAAATTTCAATTACATTTACCTTGGGGTTTAAAAATGGTTGATTTGGGAGTTAGGAATAATTATATTTTTGTTTCTGACTTAGCTGGGAGGCAAGTTGAACTATTTGGTTTTAAATGTTTTTAAGGATATAATGGGTGAATGAGGAAAGACCTTAAACAATAATTTCCCATGGATTCTTGGAAAAAGATTCATGCCCTGCATTAGGATTCTCTTGATTTTGGTTCTTGGTAAAGTGACTTTATTGGGTTGGTAATTGAGAAGGATCACTTGGAGACTGGAAGATGGGAAGAGATAGAGGTTGAATTCTATTTTGAAATTGAGGTACAAAAGGATAAGGTTGTTGTAAGTTACCACCACCTTGACCATATTGGAATTGGTTTGGATTTTTAGGAGGGAACTAAGGGTGTTGATAGACAGGATTATTGTACCTCAAGATAGAGTTATAGGTAGAAGAGAAGGGATCAAAGTGGGGTTGGTTAGAGTTTATAATGAATTGTCCTGATTGTTTAGGGTTGGTGTTTCACTAAGAATATATTGCATTTATTTCTTTTGGTCCAAATGAATCTCATAGATTATCTTGTAGTTTTGGAAATGTGTTAGTTTGATGAGATAGGCAACTAAAAATTCTATAGTTTTTTATAGGACCAGAGAATATAGATTGTGGTGAAGATGAGGTTTGGGATTTGGTATCCCATTTGTTGCACAAGATCTATAAGTTCACTTATCCACTCGATCATCTTGTTGGTATTTAAGTATTGATTCTATTTGACTTTGTTGACTTGATCAAGTGCTCGAGTATGAAATTGCTATTTTTTACAACCAGGTTACTTATGAGATCTCGGAAATCTATAGGTGACAAGAGAACCGCCACATGTGATATCAATGAGAGTTTACTCCATATCCAATAACACCTCATAAAATTACTGGATAAATAGTTATTCAGGTATTTAATGGTTTTGGAAAGCTTCCACATTCTTTTTAAACCTCTCTGAGAACTCATGAAGTGATTCATTAGGGGATTTATAAATACCACTTATTTCTTTTCAGAATGAAGAGATTCAGTATGCAGGGAATAATTTTTATAAGAAGAGTCACATCATGTCATTACATGTGTTTATGGAACTAGGATGGAGGTAATAGAGCCATGACATAGCAAAGTCAACTAGGGGGAAAGGGAATGCTTGATGTTTGATTTGTTCTTCAGAAACCCATTGTGGCTTCATGGTAGAGCACACCACTTATAACTTTTTGAGATGATGACGTGGATACTCACTAAATAGTCTATGTAAATGAGGAAAAAGATGAATCAAACCCGATTTGAGTTTGAAATAATCCTTTATATTTGTATATTTAATATTGAGTGGTCGGTAATTAAAATCAGGGATAGTTAGTTCTTTAAGTGTTTGTTCCCTATGATTGTCCATATCTAGATCAATTGGATGTACATTGTTTTGATTATACCTAATGTTCCTCCAAATTTGGTAAAGCGTTCACTCAATTTTAGGGTCATAAAAATCTTATGGATTGTTTGGGAGTATATGGGGTATTAAAATATATTTTGAATGTATTATTAAGGGGGGGTTTTCTTTGTTTTTTTTTCAGTTTCTTTTTGGTTTATTTTTTTTTGATTTTTTTCATACAAATATAAAAAACAATCAACTACTTAATAAACCATTGTGAGAAATGGATCCATTTTAAGTGTTTATTATTTTCACTTATCAACCATTCAAAGGTTCTATTCTCTACTATAATTGTTATAGTAGCACTCAGGTCGAATCCTTAGCGATGGTACTAATTTTGGAGTCGATTATTTCTAATTTGTAATTTGAATAGGGGATTTGTTACCAGATATTAATTGAATTGATTTGTATATGATTTTTTATTTAAAATTTTTATAATTATTAGGCTGAGTTAATTATTGGGTATTTAATCTTATGACTTCCTTGATCATTGTTTGATATTTCATTAAATTACCACCCACTTCACAATATGGGTTTTGATCAGAATTCCCAAATATGGAGGCTTTAATCCAAGAATTAACATAAATAGGGTTATAATGTCAACCAATACATATTTATTTTAGTGTATTTATGGTTACTATAATCCATATAACCTACATGTTAAATAAAATGTTTCATTAATCCATGGAATTTTAAGTTTAATATACACAATGTTACCCAAAAGAATATTTAACGAGAAAAATATCACAATCACTTAGCATACACGAATTATAAATCACCCAAATGAAAGATTTACTCATCCATTGAGATGGTTATTAATATTTATTATGATATTTAGGGTGATTATTTAATAAGATAAGAAAACATATGGTACAAGATAAGAGTAGTGTGACGAACACACACACGAATGGTGAAGAAAATTAAACATGAAAATTTGATTGAATAAAAAAGAGAAAGAATGGAATGGTTTTTAAAAATATATGACCAATTTTAAGAAATATAATATTAAAAAACATATGGCGGATGATAATTATAGATGTTGATGAATAAAAATGCATTAATATTCAATTGAAATGAAATCTAACTTACATGGTTACAATTGAAAACAAGTAAAAACAAACATGAGAAGAATGAAAGTAGGAATGACATAAAAAATATATAATTGAGTTTAGAAGGTCCTATAAGTAATTTTTCAAGGCTTTTTCCCTCAAATGTTTCTTTATAAGTGATGAAGTGTCAACCCCTTTCAAGTATAAGTGGGTATTGTATTTATAGCCCAAGGTGGTGAACTATTTTCATTGCAGAACTTCCCCTAACTTTTATCACCCATTTTGCAATTTAGAAAGCTAAATATCATGAACTATACTTATTAAAATTTGTAGATATGGATGCATAAATTTAAACCTCAAATTTTTTCATTCATTGGACTTTGTAGCCAATGTTATGACAATTTTTTAAACCATGTGTTGTTGTACATTTTTATCCAAAACGTTTCAAAGGCCTAAATGTGAATGGATTTTAGGACATAAAGATACCTTAAAATCCAAACCATTTCTTCTAAAATTTTAGGAACCAATATCTTGAATTTCTATAAAAAATATTATAGCTCAATTAGATATCTTTATTGAGAGAAAACTCATGAATTGTTGGTTGTTATTAAATCCAAGACAGAATCATGGGATTGATTTAATGCATAAATTGGCCCCCTTATTAGTTGATTAGAGCCTTGAAATTTTTATAAAAGTTGTAATATAATATCCGTATACTTTTGGTGGAGACTCAATGAATTTACACTTCTGATTTATCCAAAAAATTAATTTATCACGGATGGTCTAGTTTTCATCATAGATTCAGCGGACCTTCTTAGGTGGTCCATATATCCCATGAAATGGATGAATTATCCAATGATTAAGTTGAATGATTTGTATTAATTTAAATATGGAACCCTAAAAATAATAATCATATAATTTGGATCATTTGGGAGGGATTTATGATTAAAATAGTAAAATTAAATGAATCTGGATTATTTCAAACAATGCTCACAAATTATATTTAATATTAAAACATGTAAATTTCACACCAATTATGAAAATTTTCTTGAAAATATATATGGGGAGTAGATAAAAAATTATTAATAAGTGAATAAAATCACTTTCACCCTGATACCATATTGATATCTTCTGTATCATATCATATGACCCCTACCGAGCTCTATGAGCTGAGGGTGCAGTTGGAGGACCATCAAGAGAAGGGGTTTATCAAACCCAGTGTCTCCCCTTGGGAAAATCGGGTTTTCTTTGGAAAAAATTTGGATTGGATATTTCATCTTTGTGTTTATTATTATCACGTAAACTGAGAAATGATAAAGAACAAGTGACCCTTTTATAGGATTGACGATCTCTTTGATTAGTTGTGAGGTGCAAGTTGGTTCTTGAAGATTGATACGAGGACTGAATACCACCAATTGAGGGTTCAAGACACTAATATTCTGAATATGGTATTCTAATGCCACTACAAACACTATGAGTTCTTGGTGATTAATTTTGGTGTGATTAATTCCCCCACTATGTTTATGTCTTTGATGAACTAGATCTCCCATCCAAACATAGACTAATTTTTGGTTATCTTCATTGATGACATAATAAACTAATCTATATCAGAGGAGGAGCATGCAGAGAACATGAGGCTGGTCCTAGACTTTCTCTAATAGGACCAAATATTTGGTATGATCTCTAAGTTCTAGTTATGGATCCATGTGGTTCAATTATTAGGGAATTTCATTTATTATCTTGGATTAGTTGTGGACCTGACGAAGATTGAAACAATTCTTTCTTGGGAGACACCCAAGATCGTATCAGAGGTGTAGAGTTTTCTTATCTATGATGGTTACTATAAGAGGTTCCTGGAAGAATTATATAGGATTGAAACTTCTTTTAATGTATTAACATGGAAAGATCATTTATTTACTTGGACTGAGCAGTGTTAGAGAGCCTTTGAGGAGTTGTGAATGAGGCGGACTAGTGATCATTTTTTAGACTATCAGAGGAGGTCATGGATTACATAGTGTACTATAATTCCTCTAAAACTGGGTCTACTAAATGTTGATGTATAGGTAGGTAGTGATCATATATGGGTTGAGGAAGTTGAGACCCCATGGTCAGAGCTATATGACTCACAAACTAGAGTTTGTACTGGTTATATTATCTCTAAAGATGTGGAGATGCTATCTTCTGGGAGAGCTCTTAATTGTTTACTCATACCATCAGAGTATTAGGTATATATTCACATATAAAGATTGGAAACTGATATAGAATTATTGGTTACATTTCCCACATGAATATGAATTTGAGATAGTCTATACTCATAGAAAGGGAAATGTTGTTGTAGATGCACTTAGAAGGAAGTCCCATTCTCATTTTGTGGAGGTGGAATCTGAGTAGTTGGATTCTTTATAGCTGAACATGATGGAGGATAGGGGAAAAATTATCTTTAGTATATGATTTTGACAACTGCACTTATCCAAAATATAATTGAGGATCAGTTGGGTGACATCAATTGTGAGGTTCTCCATGACCATATTTTTTCAATATGTTCACCAGATGTATTTTATAAAGGAGGAGAACATGTCATCCTTTTCTAGGGACATATGGTGGTTATAGGCATGATGCGAGAGGAGGTGATGTGGGAGTTTAACCATTCTACTTTGGTTTTACATCCCAGTATAGGTATGTTGTAAAGAGACCTTTCTTGGTAGTTTTGGTGGGATAGAATGAGGAAAAGTGTTTCCAAGTTTGTCTCTTGGTGTCTCACATGTCAGTAGGTAAAGGACGACCACCAAGTTTTGGTAGTTTTGACATAATTTCTCGAGATTATGGAGGGAGAATGTAATGTCATATCCATGGAATTTGTGGTAGGGGTTTTTTCTAATAATGAGATTCCATGATGTTATCTAGGTGATAGTTGACTAACTTAAGAAGTTGATACACTTCTTTGCCATCAGGGAGAAGAGTTTGGTGGATAGTCTAGGATAGATGTATGTGTAGAAGATCATCTATCTCCATGGGAACCATAGATGATTTTATCTAAATGTGATGCATGGTTCACATCATAGTTACAGAGAGGCCTGTAAGAGGCATTCATGAACTAGTTGTGGATGAGTACAAAATTTCACCCCCAGATGAATGGGAAGACCGAGTGCACTATCCACGTATTGGAAAATATGATGATAGATTTTATTTTGGTCTTCTTATAGATCATGTTGGATCAATTTTAATTGGTAGAGTTTTCTTATAATAATATTTCTCACTCTATGATCAACATGGAAACTTTCGAGGCCATGTACAACAGACCTTGTAGGTTACCCTTATGCTAGAATAAAATTAGAAAGACATATCTAGTTGGACCAGAGATAATACATGTGATGATAGATAAAGTTCATGTGATCCACAATCATATGAGGATAGTTCATATCCAATAGAAATCTTATGCATATCGTTGTTGTAGGCCCTAGAATTTTATTAGGGATACCATGTTTTCCTGATATTCTCCCCATGACGAGGTTTAAAGAGGTTTTTCTAGGGAGGTAATCCATCTTCAAGTTTCATTATGCTATTTGAGATCATAAAGAGGATTTTCTAGGTTTATTACTACACAAAATTACCCCTTAGTTAGATCTGGTGTTTGAAATATTCCATGTGTCATTGTTGAAGAGAAACATTCATGATCATATGAATTTTATTGATTGGGGTGCGCTGGACATCGAGGATGGAGCCACCATTATGGAGTACCCAACAGCAATTGAAGATCTACAGGAGAGGAACATATCAAGATGGACCATTCCATTGGTTCATTTGTTTTGGCAGAATGAGAGCATGCCTGATAGCTTTTGGGAGTGGTAGAGCCACATGCGGGCTTAGTTTCTCCACCTTTTTTTCTTTTCTTGATACTTTCATGGATGTAAATACTTGAATGTGAGAATAATGTAGTGACCTTATTTATTCCTTGTAAGACATTAAAATATATTAAGGAATATTTTTAGATCCAGAGGTTGAGATGATGTGATATTATGAGTCCCAGTGAGCTTGGAATTTATATTTTAAAAATATTAAATATATTCATATCACACACATTTAGTTTTATGGAATTAATGGAAAGAATACTAAATTGATACTCAGATCATAAATCAAAGACCATGGTTGATTATAGGATGTAGTTTTTATCCAAGGTTCAACTTATGGTTGGTCAACACTGGACGTACGGTTGAGGTAGCCGTTGGTGGGTGCATTTAATTTAAAAAAAATATTATCTATTTGTTTCATAAAATGATATAATTAAAATTCTCTATAAATACCCTCTTATGAATATTTTCAAATGGTTTTTCACATAACCATTGTGAGATTTGAGAGGAGATTCAGAGTGTTCCTCATTGAAAAATTGGAACTGTATGATGAAAAACAATCATATCGAGGTTGATCGAGAGATATTAATTTAGCTATTCTTATACTTTGTTGGATAACATGTTCTTAACCAATGGTCAATCCATAATGAAGGTTGGTGTCATCAATTTTTGTTTTCACCCCTTTTATTAAAATATTGAGCATGGATATTTCTATTTATGTTTTGATTTGTGTTTATCCTTTCATTGTATGATCCCATTTTAATAATTTGATTTTTTAAATTAAATTATTCCTTCCAAGCCTTGTTATCACCCCTAGATATCCATATTATGAAATAGTTGGCAAATAAAAGTTGAACAATGATAGGTTTTACTTTTTTCTTGTTCTTTTCCCCTCCCTATTCATTGTGTTCTTTACTGTTGGCCTATGAGGTAGCAAATCAAAAAATACTGGGGTGGGTTTGAGTGTGTTCGAACTACTGAATTCATTGTGGTAATATGAATGACACATAGATCAATGGTGTGTATAAGGATCAAGGAATGGTGTGGGATGTGGGTGATTCTCTATGGGTTCGATATCAGGAGGGGCATCAGGATTGAGCGGGAGGTGCACATGTACTTTTCCATGGCTCATATGGATTATCAAAATCCATTTTCTAGCCATTAGAGGATAGTAAATGAAGTTAAAAGGAATTTACCTCTTATTTTATTTGGTATTTAGGCAAGATTCATAGCAGGGAGGTCAGATATGTAGAACGTGTGAAAAATATAGATTTTATAAGGAAAACCTAACAACATGATGAATAATGGGATGGACACATTCTTTGTAGCCCCACCTAGATATGGTTGGTAGGGTTTTGGGGAATATAAGGATAAAATGCTATGTGGTGGGACTACACACAGTGTGATCCTCCCCGAGAATCCAGGCCATGTGCCAGCTGGCACACACTAAGGACCCCATGATGGAGGACACACTGTGTACTCTAGGAGTACACAGGCATGAGCCAGTAACTAAGCATGGCTTGGTATACGACCAAGAACATAGTCATAAAGTGAAGAACATATGCACATCCAAGAGAACACAGGTAGGACCCATGTGGTAGAGACACACCATATGGACCCCCTTAAACACCATGTATGCCAAGATGTCCATCGAACCATGTATAAAAGAGAACATTCCCATGTATTAGAGTGGGAACACACACCATGTGGACCCCAAACATGTTGTGTATCTATATGAGAAAATTATTCCTCTTGCATTTCCATTCTTTGGACATGGATATTGGCCTATAACTTTTCTATACTATGTGTTTTACATGTAAAACATGATGGTGGACTTCATAGTGTATTTTGAGGTATGACGTGGAATGTTCTAAGCTTGAAACTTATTTAGGTGACACTTGATGATAGAAGTGATCAGGAAGGATCATCAGACTGATATTTGGGTGAGTATTCCCCCCTCATACTAGGGCGTGGGTTACCCAGGATATTGAAGAGATTTTTGGGTTAGTAATCCCCTATCACAGCATGGCAAGGATTCCCCAAGATATTGGGAATATGTTGGTGTCAATAATCCCCTATCAGACTATAGTGAAGGTTCCCCTAATTCTTTATATATATTGGGTTATTACTCCCCTTAATACTACAGGGCGTTGGTTATCTACATATGGAGTAGTACTCCACAATATTTGAGCTCTAAAGGGGTGCATGTCCTCTATGGGAGTTATGGATCCCTCATCTATGGAGAAAAAATTTATTATAATACTTTCCATTGAGGATTCACACTATCTCTTCATCTGGTGGAAATGTATTTCTTTTTTCCTTGCATTCTCTCTTTCCAAAGGTAGTGACTTACATCACTTTAATTGGAGATGTCAGTTCCTTGATCGAAATAGGATGATGGGATGTTGGTTCCTCCCTCCATGGATTCCTCCTTGGAGATCGCCATATATTTTTGATCTCATTCATATATTTAAGTCATGTTTGTGAAACTTGTTCCGAGAACCATCTCGAGGTGGATGCTGGTTTATTATGATGCTTCTATCATGACAAGGTAGAAACCTTTAGTCAGATTATATAGTAACATTGGGCATGTCTAGGCATTTCTGGATGTTAGGTTTGTTGGGAAACTATAAATTTTTCTCCATTTGAAGTCAGAGGGATCTCATAAGAGGCATCCTAGGCATAGAATCAAATGAATCATGTGTCAGCCATGAGGTATTTGATGCCCGCGGTGTAAGTATTCTGAGAATTTTTACCTCATTCATCCCATGTTTATTGTATAGGCTAGATATTCTGTAATAGTTCACAGGTTTAATACATTTTAGGGACAAATTATTCATAGTTTTAACATCTTATGTGTACTCTTATGTCATATATTTAACATATTGTTGGGACATGTTGGTCACATGTTGAATATATTATGGGGACAGGTTTATCACATGTTTAACATATTATGGGGACTGGTGGATCAAATGTTTAATGTCTTGTGGGAATATGTGGATCATAAGTTTAACATCTTATGGGGAATGGTTATTCGCATGTTTAATGCCTTTTGGGGACATCTTGGTCATAGGTTTACCATGTAGAGGGGATATGTTGGTCACATGTTTCACATCTCATTGAGATAGTTTGGTCATAGTTTTAACATCTTGTGGGGAAAGGTGTGTGGTTAAGTGTGTCCCCAAGGGTATTTCACACTCAGGATTCAGTAGAGTGTTGGGGATTTAGGATTTATCCTCAAGGGTGTCCCCCATATGTGTTGGTATTTCAGGATTTAAACTCATGGTGGTTTCCTACATACCGTTTTAATAAACTAGGATCAAAACCTGTGTAGTTAGATGATATATTTTCAGGTCATGTGATAGGACTGGTCCATGCAGTTTAACACCATGAATTAAGTATTCTTGTGTCAAGAAAGGATAATCAATGATTGATAGTGTGGGGATTATACATGAAAGCTACACGGGAGTGCTAGCTAAGGGGTGACATCCCACGAAAGGGAAGGAGTGGTATATCATGATAATTATACATGGGGTATCCCATGCTCATCACATGAGGTAATTATATAGTTTAACATCATGTTCTAAATACATTGTTATATAGTTTAATTTCATATGAATAGGGCATAGGGAAAGGTAGTTTTATGTCATGCGACTCAGACATTGGTGGAGTCTAAACCTAGGTATACCATTCCAAAATGGGAAAGGAATATATAGAATAGTCCTATCTATAAGTAATGGTTAGAAATTTCCTTTTATAGTTCCACATATAGGGATTATGTGTCTACTACTCATGTGCCTCTGGGTGGGTCATGGTGCAAAAACCACCATAAAGGAGTGGAAATCATGGGTCCTGATGTTAGGGTTCCTATTCTTAGGTGAAAGAGTAGGGTATCTATGCTTTGGATAAAAAGGTAAGGTAATGGTACAATCCATTATTAAAACAAAGAGGAAGAAACAAGGGTTTATGACACCATCCACATGGGAATTTGGTGTGTGGGTGAACTAGTTTTGGATGGGTATAGGGGCCATGGGCACTCAAATTTCCTCAAAAGGGTGTTGTTTAAAAGGAGGCACCATGGGGTGGACTGGTGGAAGGGTTTAACTAAGGTTAGGGTTTGTGAAATTTTAGGACATTGAAAAGGATAGGGGTCTTGAAAAAGAACATGTTTTTCAAAATTGGTTGACCTTGACTTAGATTGATTCCTTAGTTCTCATGGGGTTGGTTTCACATAGGACAACTATCTTGCAAAACCTTAAGAGCTGCAAAGGGATTTTTTTACATGATGGTCAGGGACCTTCATGAAAGTTATCTCCACTGCGGGTTGAGGTCCTCAAGAACCCATGGGAGGGACTTTCATGAAAGATGGTTATGTAAGGGTTGGTGTCCTCAGAACCAACTGTTTTGTACTTTGATTACATGAATGTTCACTTATTATATATTTTTCATTGTTCTGCATGACTATAATATAATAATGTCTTGGAATATTTGTTGCATTAATAAGGTCATAGCAGATCCCCGCTATGATGAGAACCTTGAAATTCTATAACAATATTCTTAAATAAAATTCTGTAGTTGGATGACATACTATGATAGGACACATAGTATACAGACCGTAATGTGTGAGTACTCGTAAGAAGACGAGACTCTCTCTCATGGAGTTCGCACTTGGTAATCTCCAGGATAGGAGATTATGAGAATAGACCCGCCAGTAGTAATTCCGCATGTCTTGGTTTCATCGGATATTGCTATCTGCGAGCATGTGTAATGGTCCTTAGACTGAAAGATTATCATTAACTCATGTCATGACTCGTGCACTTAGATTTACTGACGAAAACCGTCACACAGACAGTTGGCGGAAATTAGGGTACATTGGGTGCATCACGAGTGACATGTTGTTAATGGATAAGTCGATGAAGGATCTGTCCCTTCTATTTATTGAAGTTGATATCTAGGCCCTTTGATTGAAATAGAACTGTCGCATTAAATTCCATGGCCATGGTGTAAACGACGAGTTTATTTCAGGTATTAAAAGAACGACGGATCAAGCATATAGGTTTATGACACTTCCATGAAACCTTCTTGATAAGATATTGAGACAAAGGGATTAAATTACACAGTAAGTGTTCGTATGAGGTGATACGTCAATGCGGCGCCAACTTCTTTCTCTTGGGTGCCTTGACCTGTTGCTAGACAGTAATCTTGGACTTTAGGCAAGCCCACATAATTCCAACGAGAAAGAGGCCTAGAGGGTCACACACTAAGTGTATCCAACTATCTCAAGTTGAATAAATATTATTCCCGTACGTGGTTTAATAATTATTCAAGGAAGCCTAAGTTGTTTTAAATGATGGAGAAAAAATAAAATAAAACAAGTACACGCCGTGTATTATTAAATGTACATGCCGTGTAGTTTTATTTTGGAAAGGAAATGAATAAATGAAAATAAGATATACACGCCATGTACATTTAATGTACACACCGTGTAGTTTTCAATGAAAAAAAAGTACACGCTGTGTATTTATTATTACACGCCGTGTAGTTTTTCCAGTCAGGATTTTGAGGATATAATATTGTTTTATTAAATGATATTTATTATAATCAGCATGAGCGCATGTCAAGGAATTAATTATTCGATGTGGGGGTTTTCAATAAGAGTTAATGAAATAAATGAAATGTGTAACGCGTTTAGTTATTGTCATAACTCTAAAACCTCAAGCTCGATTATAAATATCCTTACAACCCCAACTCTTTTCCTACACAAGAGAATCATTTTACACAACATCTCTGAAGAATTCTTTCAAGGCCGAAAGAACCTCTTCCTCCAAGAACGTTCTCAAGACCGAGAGAGATCCTCTTCCATCGGATCAAGACGATCTAAGGCGGAAAACGCAAGCAATGACTTCTCCACGCTAGCACCCAGGGAATCCTTTGGCGACGTCCAGAGATATGAGGTACACGTGTGGATCACCACTAGAGGGAGTCTACACTTGGCTTCTGCGACGCAACGACAGATCACATCAACAACGTGATCAAGAACATCAACGAAGAAAGAACACCGAAAATGTATTTATTTATAATTAATTAAATTAATTATGATCAATTTGTAATGATCCTTGTTTGTGGTTCTGGGACAAACATACTTCTTTGTCTTTTTCTATGATTCGATCTGTGGAGACTGGCATTTATCGTCGTATTGATCCCGGATTGATCATTGCTAATGACAAAAATCCAAGTGGGCACATCCATGCACGTGATTCCGCTGCACCCGGAACCTTCAAATGGTATCAGAGCAAGGTTACAACGTTGATTATAGTTATTTAATTTTCGTTGATAATTTACGCATTTATATTTGATTCAATTCGAAATAAATTGTTCTATAAATCTGAATAAATGAGATCTGTTCTTCCTCCTTCATTTCTCGATTCATATCACAGAAACAACTTTTTAATTTTAATTTTTATTAAAATAAAAACGAGGAATTCATTCGGAGGAGTCTCTCTTTTTGTCTGTACAACACGGGATTACACGACGTGTAATTAAAACTACACACTGTGTACTTAGGTTCAATGAACCGGCACTGCTCTGCCAAACCACGCCGTGTGAATTGATTATGCCTAAGTATTAATCACGCCGTGTTGACCAGAATTGAACAATGCATGGGAACCGGTATACATGGCGTGTATGTTGGAACAACATGTCGTGTAGTCCGATCCGGCCCAGGTAAATCCGTGTACAAGGAGAAGCCATGTTCCACATACATGGGATTGCCAAGCCGGTTACCGCGTAACAAGGAATTACATGCTGTGTATGATTCATCTACACACCGTGTACTCCAAAATTTCCAAAGTACAGAAAACACGCCAAAGCCCCGACGTGTACTTTGGATAAAGGGTGAAAAGAAAAATACACGCCGTGTAATTATAAACTACACACCGTGTACTTCACAGAAATGGAATTTCACCAGGTTTCCTCCTATGTACAAAGACCTGTACAAGGAATATGGATGAGAAGAATCTCAAGGAAATTTAGAAAGGAATTTAAGATAAAGAATTGATTAATTATAAGATCATAATTAATTGAATTCGAGAACATCTTATCTTAAATGAAAGAACGATTAAAAGAATTTGAATTCTAAATATGTGTAAATGTCGTTGCATACTATGGATGATCATGAGCTAGACCAAAGACCCTTTTTATGTGTATGGTTTCATTTAAATTTATTTAATTTAAATTTGTTGGCCTGCGAGCCTTCTTCCAATAAAATGTAGGGTCTACGTGCCCATGGTTTCTTTAATATAAACCCATGTAATGGAGGATCTCCCAAGCCAGAGTAGATGGTTCAAATCCCGAAGCTGAGGCCAAAACGATGCAGGAAGATACAAAGGTGGATAGGTGGGAGCTGCAAAACACGAACCAACAGGTTCAAGGTGTTTTCCCTAGGTCAGGGTTATCTTATCAAACCCGCTAGATAAGCTAACCAATAGAAGATCATGATCATGCCATCTTATTTAATTTCTGTCTCATTGCATGGTTTATTTATTATATATGTGTTGTCGCGATCACATAATTAATAAAATGAAAAAGCATTCAAATATGGAATAAAATAAAAATCGGATTATGCGTAAACATTATCAGAACATGGTTAATAACTTAAGCAAGCATCACATAATATTAACAAGCATGTGATAATGCAAAAATTCGCATAAAGACTAAAATCACTCAATACCATATTAAGTCAGACCATGCCTTCCGTTACCTGATTAAGGGCAAGACTCAATAAAACTATGTGTTTGACCAACCCTTGTTGGGACACTTAATTTTATAAAGGAAGCCCTTATGAAAGGTTTCAGGTTGACTTAAACCATATTACATCAAGAGAAGTATCCCTTGATAGACTTTATCTAATATTGGAGGTAGGAGTTGAGGAAATCCAAGTCAGGATTTCAGGATTGGGGAGTCCACTCAACAGATCAAGGAACTGTAAACCCACAGTTGGCAAAGACCTGCCTACCTAAATATCTTCAAATATCTTGACCAACCCTTGTTGGGGTTATGCGAAGGGAAATATGGATCCTTGCCACTAGAATGTCAAAGCAACTAGAAATTCCAAGTTCAATGGTGAGGGCCATTGGGACTTGATAAAATAGTGGGAGAATTAATTAATTTATTATTTCTCATAAAAATGTAATAAAAAAGGTATTGATAAATTTGCTCTTTTAATTTGTCGAATCGAAATGACAAACTCATCAACCACATTTTCTCTACGATCAATACTGGATAAAGATAATATCCTCACCGGCAGTAACTTTCAAGAATGGTTTAGGCACCTTTGGGTTATTCTACGCCATGAACGAAAGTTTTACGTGCTAAAGTCCTCACTTCCTGATTCTCCTACCCCAGGGGCGAGTGATGAAGATTTACTGGTCTATGATAAACATTTGAACGATGCTCTCGACATTCAATCTTTGATGCTATCATCGATTTCTAGGGAGATCATGAAGTCTCGTGAAGACATGGATTCCTATAGCATGCTCGAGCACCTCCGTGGTCTATACCAGGAGAGAGAAAGACAAGAAAGGTTTGAGATCTCCAAGGCTCTATTTCAGAGAAAACTTGGAGAGGGTGCCCCAGCCGGGCCTCATGTAGTCAAGCTCATTGGCTACATTGAGCGCTTGGAGGTTCTAGGGATTAAACTCCCCGAAGAAATGGGTACTGACCTCATTCTTGTATCACTCCCCCATACCTTCTCAAACTTTGTTGTGAACTTCAATATGAACAAAATTGAGAAGTCTCTGTCTGATCTTCTCATCCTCATTCGCCAAGTGGACACTGAAATGAAGCGTGAAAAGCCTTCTGTCCTCATGGTGAATAAAAGGAAAGGGAAGGCAAAGAGCTTTAATCCCAAAGCTTCTTCAAGGCCTTCCATGAAAAGTAAGATCAAAGGGGAGGCAAAGGAACATGATGCTGTTTGTTTTGCATGTGGCAAGAAGGACCACAGGAAGAAAAACTGCACCCAGCCAAGGAAGCAAGGGGAAGCTTCAGGTGCGTTTGATATCGAATGAAATCTATCTGTTTCTAATAATTGGGTATTATATATTGCTTGTGGTGCTCACATCTGTATCCAAATATAGGAACCAAGTAGATTCAGGAAGATTGATCGAGGGGAGGTAGATCTACGAGCAGCCAAAGGAGCCAGACTTGCTGCTGTAGCTGTCGAGGACTACCACCTCACATTGCCTATGGGGATGGTCTTGGTTTTCAAAGGTTTTTATTATGTTCCTTCTGTTACTAAAAACATTATTTCAGTATCCAGATTAGATACTGATGGATTCATATTCAAGTTTGGAAATGAATGTTTCTACTTTTATAAAGATAACATTTGTTTTGGTAGGGCACATTTATATAACGGCCTTTATGTGTTAGACTACACAAACCAAGTAATGGCAATCGATAACAAAGTTAATTCACATGACTCATACCACACCCAACTTTGGCATCACCAGCTAGGTCATGTCAATGAGAAACGTTTGAAAAAATTACATCAAGATGGGTATTTATATTCTTTCTAACTAAAACCACTTGGTGTATGTCATGTGTGTCTACAAGGCAAAATGACCAAAAACCCATTTAGTGGGAAAGGTGAAAGAGCTAAAGATCTTCAAGAATTAGTTCACACAGATGTATGTGGACTATTTCTAGTTGAAGCAAGGTGTGGGTTCTCGTACTTCATAACTTTTACTGATGATTTTAGTAGATATGGATATATCTATTTAATTAGGTATAAGTCAGATTATTTTGATCGGTTCAAAGAATACAAGAATGAAGTTGAGAACCAGCTTGGTAAGAAGATTAAGAAACTCCACTCAGATAGAGGAGGAGAATATCTTAATCAGGACTTCATTGATTTCTTATGGGAGTTTGGGATTCTATCTCAACTCACTCCTTCTTACACACCGCAGTGGAATGGTGTAAGTGAAAGGAGGAACCGCACCCTGTTGGACATGGTGAGATCAATGATGAGTCATGCGAGCCTTCCATTATCCTTTTGGGGATATGCATTACAAACAGCAGCGCACATACTAAACCAAGTACCAACTAAATCGATAAATGGTATTCCATACAAGTTATGGAGTGGACGGAAAGCCATGTTATCGAATTTACATGTGTGGGGTAGAGAAGCATTTGTTAAGGCCTTTTCAGGTAACAAACTCGCGCCTCGAGGCAAAAAGTGTATCTTTATAGGATATCCCAAGGAAACAAGGGGATATTACCTATACAACCCATCAGACAAAAAGGTTACAGTGGCAAGACACGCCATATTCCTTGAGAAGGAGCACATCTCCAAAAGAGATAGTGGGAGCGAGATAGACTTCAATGAAGTTGAGGCTCAAGATACACATGAGTTGGTACAAGAACAGATTCCACAAAGCCTCGTGGAAGAACAATCTGTTCCAGAGACACAAGAACTACATAGGAGCACGAGAGAGGTGAGAGAACCAGAACGATATGGTTTTCTTGTCACCGAGGATGGTGACTCATTATTAGTTGACAATAATGATCCTCTTACCTACAAGGAAGCAGTTTAAGGCATAGATGTTGCCAAGTGGAATGAAGCCATGAATTCTGAAATGGATTCCATGTACCAAAACCAAGTCTGGATTTTGGTAGATCCTCCAGTTGATGTAAATCCTATTGGTAATAAATGGGTATTCAAGAAGAAACTAGACATGGAGGGGCAAGTCAGCACCTATAAGGCACGACTGGTTGCAAAAGGTTTTAGACAACGTCATGGAATTGACTATGATGAAACCTTTTCACCGGTTATGATGCTGAAATCCATCAGAATCCTATTGGCCATTGCTGCTTACCATGACTATGAAATTTGGAAAATGGATGTCAAAACAACTTTCCTTAACGGGAACCTCTAGGAAGATGTCTACATGCAACAACCTGAAGGGTTTGTGACTCCAAAGGATGCCAACAAGGTATGCAAGTTGCAGAAATCCATTTATGTATTAAAGAAAGCATCAAGGTCATGGAACATTCATTTTGATGAAGCAGTTATGGAATTTGGATTTGTTAAGAATGAATGTGAGCCTTGTGTCTACAAAAGGTTTAGTGGAAGTGCAATTATTTTTCTAATAGTATATGTTGATGACATATTTCTAATTGGAAACAAAGTACATGTCTTATAGTCAGTTAATGCATGGTTGCATAAATGCTTCTCCATGAAAGACTTGGGCGAGGAGGCATATATTATTGGGATCAAGATCCATCATGATAGATCCAAGAGAATGCTGGGCCTGAGTCAAAGTACATACATTGAAAAGATACTGAAGAGATTCAGTATGGAACAGTTCAAGAGGGGATTGTTGCCAGTGTCACATGGCATTCATCTTTCCAAGAAAACGTGTCCTAAAAAACATGAGGAAAGAAAGAGGATGGCAAGGATCCCTTATGCATCCGTGATTGGGTCAGTCATGTATGTTATTCTATGTACGAGGCTAGATGTTGCTTGCGCATTAAGTGTGGTAGGCATATATCAAGCTGATCCAGGAGACCACCATTGGATGACAGTCAAGACTATCCTTAAGTATCTGAGGCATACTAAGGATATGTTCTTGGTTTATAGAGAAGATGAGGAACTAGTCATCAGAGGACATGTAGATGCTAGTTTCCAGACTGATCAAGATGAAATGAAGTCGCATACTGGATACATATTCAGTTTGAATGGAGGGAACAGTGAGCTGGAAGAGCTTAAAACAAAGTGTGGTGGAAGATTCTACAGTGGAGTCCAATTATATCGCAGCTTATGAGGCAGCTAAAGAAGCAGTATGGATGCGAAGCTTCATCCAAGAGTTGGATGTTATACCGAGCAGTAAAGATACTATCACACTCTATTGTGATAATACTGCAGTGGTGGAACTTGTATAAGATCCAAGGTCACATCCGCGGACAAAGCACATACTTCGGAAGTATCATCTCTTGAGGGATTTTTCTCAGAGAGGTGAAGTTGCAGTGAGCAGTATTTCCACGGAAGACAATGTGGCAGACCCATTGACTAAATCCTTGACTCAGCAGAAACATGATCATCATGTGAGGTCTAGCGGACTAAAAGTTGTAGGCAGTTGGCTCTAGTCCAAGTGGGAGTTTTTAAGGGTTGGTGTCCTTAGAACCAACTGTTTTGTACTTTGATTACATGAATGTTCACTTATTATATATTGTTCATTGTTCTGCATGACTATAATATAATAATGTCTTGGAATATTTGTTGCATTAATAAGGTCATAGCAGATCCCTGCTATGATTAGAACCTTGAAATGCTATAACAATATTCTTAAATAAAATTCTGCGGTTGGATGACATACTATGACAGGACACATAGTATACAGACCGTCATGTGCGAGTACTCGTAAGAAGACGAGACTCTCTCTCATGGAGTTCGCACTTGGTAATCTCCAAGATAGGAGATTATGAGAACAGACCCGCTAGTAGTAATTCCGCATGTCTTGGTGTCATCGGATATTTCTATCTGCGAGCGTGTGTAATGGTCCTTAGACTGGAAGATTATCATTAACTCATGTCATGACTCGCACACTTAGATTTACTGACGAAAACCGTCACACAGATAGTTGGCGGAAAGTAGGGTACTTTGGTTACGTCACGAGTGACATGTTGTTAATGGATAAGTCGATGAAGGATTTGTCCCTTCTATTTATGGAAGTTGATATCTCGACCCTTTGATTGAAATAGAACTGTCGCATTAAATTCCATGGCCATGGTGTAAATGACAAGTTTATTTCAGGTAGTCAAAGAACGAAGGATCAAGCATATAGGTTTATGACACTTCCATGAAACCTGATTGATGAGATATTGAGACAAAGGGATTAAATTACACAGTAAGTGTTCATATGAGGTGATACGTCAATGCGGCATCAACTTCTTTCTCTTGGGTGCCTTGACCCGTTGCTAGACAGTAATCATTGACTTTAGGAAAGCCCGCCTAATGCCAACGAGAAAGAGGCCTAGAGAGTCACACACTATGTGTATCCAAGTATCTCAAGTTGAATAAAGATTATTCCCGTACGTGGTTTAATAATTATTCAAGGAAGCCTAAGTTGTTTTAAATGATGGAGGAAAAATAAAATAAAACAAGTACACGCCATGTATTATTAAATGTACATGCCGTGTAGTTTTATTGTGGAAAGGAAATGAATAAATGAAAACAAGATATAAACGCCGTGTACATTTAATGTACACGCCGTGTAGTTTTCAATGAAAAACAAGTACATGCCGTGTATTTATTATTACACGCCGTGTAGTTTTTCCAGTCGG
>OY728140.1:1238129783-1238199783 GCA_963277665.1 Viscum album | reverse complement strand
CATTTTGACTTTAATTTTCCTCTAACCAACAATTCTTTCCTTAACCACTCCAATGAAATGTGTATTTCAACATAAAAAAATACCCCCCTTTGGAATTGTATATAAATTGGTAGAGGAGGGTAAGATTCTAAGGGAAAATAAACAAAAATTAGTGATCAGAAAACTCTATTTTCAAAACTTATCTTGACCCTATACCTATAAATAGAGGCGGGGGTTTCTGAGGGGAGAAAAAGATTTTTACAAAAGATAGACATGTGTTATCTTTTCATGAAACTCAAGACTTTTTTTATCACTTTTTCATCTTGAGGGGGATATGATGACCACACCTAACCTGGAACTACCATCGGTGATGGATGTTGGACCATATCCTATCTTAAAAGTACCGTATGGGGTTATTGGGGCTCCCACTATAGGTGAATGATCTGGAGATGATTTTTTCCTTGGAATTGAGGTTTAGTTGTAACACTCGAGACTTTTATGAGAAATATTTTGTTTTTATGTTATATAAATCATCAAAGGAATCTTTCACTACACACAACACTAGCTTGGCTTGCTTTACACGCAATCACGACCTTCCTCGATAGCTTGCGTTGTACGCAATACCAAGTTTCACTAAACAACGATATGCTATTAAAATATTATTAAAACTAGCCGTTATGAATAGTAATACCATCTTTTTGAAATTTTGAAATTTTTATTTTTCAAAATGGACTTCAATTTTGGATTTAGAATATCTAAATTAGCCTAGGGTGAAATTTTGGTATTTTTCTAAAAACTTTCAATTTTTGATAAATAGTGAAAACACTGGGTTACTATTTAAAAACCGAATTTTTATTTAAATAATTATTTATTTTATTTTAGGTCAAAATTGATACATAATGCCTATATAAGTTCAATGCAATTAATTGGAGTCATTTTATAATAATTTTAGATATATAAAAATTTTATTGATCTTTTCACCGTCTTTTACCCACCTCCTAGGAGAATTTTCAAATTCACATAAAATTTAATTTTACCGCTTCTGTGAGTGGAATTTTGAAAATCCGAGAGACACAGTGAATATCAAGGAATAAAATGTGGTTCAATGAGATGAAAATAATTTTTGGCAAATAGTAACTTTTTACTTTTTTTACCACGATTAAAAGTAAATAGGGTAATTAAGGGTAAAAATGATATTATTATTACCCTAACAGATGTCCTAATTCTATTGTATAAGTGTAATTCGACCAAAAACAACCTTAGGAATAAAATATGACCATTTAGGCCCACTTGGATTAGATTAGGACATTTATTATTAATTTATTTAAGGAAGGGTTAAAATAGTTAAAATCAAAGTTTATTAACTAAATCATTTTTAATATAGGGTTATACATAAGATAAATTAGACTATAAATATTAATTAGAAATCTAAACATATTTCCTACATAATGGTATTTTATTTGTAATTTTTAGATGTAAAATAATTTAATTTATTTATGACACAATGATGATGCATTAATTTTCTTATTAATGAAATATTGACATAATTGATGTTATAAATTCACAAATAAATGTAATTTGAGACTTCTTATGAATTAAAATAATATTATATGTTAATATGACATGATAGTATTGATTTAATTAACTTTGTTTGAACTAATAATTCTGTTATTATTTTCACAAAAATCAATTACCAAATAGTGTCAAAATTGACATAAAATAGTTTTTAAAACAAATATTATATTATTAATTGTTATTATATTTCTAAAAATCTAATGTTTGGCCAAGATACTTATATCATGATAGTTTTATCGTTAATGGACCACTTGGGGGTCTCTTGGATGTATATGGTAAGTTTATTAACTATATATTATAAAAATACAAAGTGACATGGTAAATGTCAATCTAATTATCTAAGAGTTAAAACTAAAAGATAAGGTTAATATAATGACATAAACTTGTCTAAATTCTATTTTATGATAATATTTATACTCATAACAACCTTAGATTCTAAATAAATCAATTTGTAGCTATTAAAAACCGAATATGACTTTATAATAAAATAATATGTTTATTTTTTCCAAAGGTGCCCCTCTCCTCCCTTATAAAAGGGCACCTCCTCCCTCTCTTCCTCACACCACTTTGAGCCTTCATGATATTCCAAACCCTGAAAAAGTATCTTCTCCACTTCCCTAGAAACATCCTAGAGGTTCTGGTCTTCTTCAAAGACCAATTTTAGTTCCCTAAAAGGAGGTCTCGAAGAGGCGCTTCAAAGAAGAGGAAATGTCCTTTGCCGATTCTTTCAACTTTATTTCTTCTTCCACTTCTTCTTATTTAGTTGTTTCATTATGAAGTAATAAAATCAGTATCACTCATATACTGATATGTTATTATAAGTATGAAACAACCCTATTTCACCATCTATCCATCCTACGGAAAACGAAATCACCGCGCGTGCGTACTTACGGAATACTGTCTCCACGCCGTGGTGTAATCTATTTTCCACCACCACCTTACTTGGATGGGTATAATGGTGTAATGAATAACTATATATGATTATCGTAAAGTGATATTGTTTCTGAAATAGGGTACATACACTCCAATACAATTCCATGATCATGGGAACGATATCATCGCTCGTGCGTACGTACAGAATACCATCTCCATGATGTGATGCGACTCGTTCTATATGATCTTCATTGCACAATGATTATATAAATGAATTTAATGAATAAGTATGATATATATTACACTAATAAAATTCTGGAAATGAGGTATCTATAACCTAAAAAGAATAATAATAATTTATTCGACAAAACACGCATAAGAACAAAAAGCAATAAACACCCGAATAACAAGTAACAATGAAATATTACTAATAAGAAGCTAAGAATAGGACCATATATGATATCATAAAAATAAGTATGATACTGGAATAAGTCAATTACATTATTTAAATCATTATACAGTAGGTTCGGACACTTACAAAGCAAATCAGACCTAAGGTAAGCGAAAATCTCGCAATCTCATTTTTATCCGAGATTGTTTATACTTCAGAATTTACTGGGGAATATTTATCATCCACATCCATTTTTCCTAAATATGTAATATTTATATCCTTATATAATTGTTTAAATCCAATTTTACCCTTCGGTGAGTTTTTAGTAAAATATATGAAAGGAATCTTTTGTCGTTTTTCGTACGAGGTACTTTTTGACTTTTCCGACATAAGTATGAGAAGAATGTTTTTAACTTATACGGCATGAATGGATTTTTAAAACATTATTTCCAAGAAAATTCCTTTACAAGTTTTAATGTTTATTTTTAATCAACTTATTTTAGTTTAAAATTGAATGACATGTTAAGAAAAGAAAAATGTTTTTGAAGTAGAAAGGATATTTTACTCAAGAATGGAGTTCAAGTGTTGTATCAAAATTATTTTCCATCTAAGATAATATAGGGTTCTATTTCTATCCCTATTATTACATTGATTTGATAATGTTGGGATGGAATTATTTTTATGAATTCCTTTGTCTTATATGAATTGTTTTATGATGTTACGATGTTTAAGAATCCCATTTTTATTACATGGGTTATGCAATGATGTATGATTTATGATTTTGTGGCACACATAATAATGGTATCATTATGAGATGGGTGGGACCTATATATCCCTCCAATGCATTGGGTAAAGATTTATATCTCATGATATAGACATGGATGGAATGGCAGGTTAAACCGGTTCAGTGAAACAGGACTGAAACAAGGAGTGAACTCAGTTCAGAAATGGACATTGTCCACTAAGATAGTCTTGGCAATGAGTCTTGACTACTAAGAAATGATTTTCTATGATTATTTGTGTATGACACAAAGCTTCATGTTTTAAGTAATGATTATTGGGATTACATTTCACTACTATGATTTATCCCATGTTATGAAATTATGATCACTTTTGCAGGTTAAGATTTCCAAAATGTTATGTTCTTATGAATATGATGTGATTGATATTTCTTTTGTTTACCCTTAATGAGCATTTGACCTCACCCTTTTGTATGTTTTCTTTCCCCAGGTCAGGAAGAAGGTTATTAAGTACGATATGCCAAAAAGAGACTCTAGATATGATGAAATAAATGAGAGACAATGTAGATGCTTTATGAACTAGTTGTTTATGTTTCCTAGTTTCTAAAAACACTATACCTATACGGCCCTTTCATGGTTTTGTTATATGTTGTAATAAGTGTACTTCAATTTTGAAGTATTAACAATGTATGTAATGTATTGGTTGTTATAGTTGGTATCAGAGGAAAAGGAGGTAGAAATGTATCCGATCCTTGGTAACTCTCACATGTGAGTGTTGGAAGAAGCGTGGATCTCCGCCCAAGGGCTTCATGAGGAAATGGATGCCACTGGGGATGGTGGTGTGTACTGCCCAGGGGGTGTAGCTTCCCATGGAGTGCCCTGATAGGTATCAATTATAGTCCATTGGAAGTAATTCCAGATCGTTATAGTTGGTATCAGAGGAAAGGTATAGTCAACCTTTGGAAACTAGGATGTGAAAGCCTTAGTAAGAACCCTAAGGATAAGTCTAAGCATAGAACACAATCTTAGTGTTTTAGAAATGGCCATGAACAACCTATGATAAGACCATAAGTGTGAAAATTTATTCTTGATTATGTGGTTTTCCTATTATAATTAGTGTTACTCACACTATTATTCTTGGTTTTAGTCAATGGCTGGAACCCGAAGGAACCGTGTTAATGCGGAATGCGATGGGCAATGCAATGATTGTCCCCCTGAGCAACCAAATGTTATAGGAGATGGAATGTAAAATCTTGTAGCCATGCTCACACAACTTTCTCAAGCTATGAATCATGGAGGACTTCCAAACGAGCAAAGGAAGGAGCAACATTCTGTTGAATCCTTCATGAGGCAGCGTCCACCCTCATTTAGCAGGTCTACTGATCCATTAGTGGCTGGACAATGGATCAGTACCACTGAAAAGATATTTTCAGTTCTTCAATGTTATGAACATGATAAAGTCATATTAGCAGTGTATCCTTT
The DNA here is from genome assembly GCA_963277665.1 of Viscum album. Taxonomy (NCBI): domain Eukaryota; kingdom Viridiplantae; phylum Streptophyta; class Magnoliopsida; order Santalales; family Viscaceae; genus Viscum; species Viscum album. The sequence continues at coordinate 1,238,194,743 of OY728140.1, read as the reverse complement.
GGAAGGTGAAGCTGATCAATGGTGGAATCTTATCAAGAATACGAGGGAAAGAGATGAAATTGAGTCCATGGAATGTGATGAGTTCAAGAACTTATTTTTCAATACGTACTTCCCTTGTATTCTTCGAACAAAGATGGATAAGGAGTTTCTAGAACTGAAGCAAAAGGATGATGAATATGTTGGTACCTATGAAGTAAATTTTACAAGACTTTCAAGGTACGCTTCTGGTATTATTATCCAACCTGAGAGTAAGATCGATCGATTCTTTAGTGTCTTAAAACCAACTCTTCGAAGGGCGTTAGCCATAAGGGACTTCAATAGCTACGAGGAAATCGTTCGATGTGCTCTCAAAATTGAGATGGAGATTGGAGTAACCCATCAGTCATATGGGTTTGATAAGAAGTGGAAAATGGAATTCAAAGGAAAATCTAAAGAGCATACTGAAAAGAAGATGAGTTTTCCCTTACGCTCAAAGTGTGGAAAGAAACATGGAGGGAGTTTTCTGAAAGGGACAAGTAAATGTTTCAAATGTGGAAAGTAAGGTCATCAGGAATTTGAATGCCGCAATGATGGGAAGAATATGTCTAGTGATGCGAACAAAGAAAAGGATACAAAGAGTGCACCTCCTACACTTCAATGTTACAAGTGCAAGGAAATGGGGCATTATGCTAATCAATGCCCTAATCCAAGGGTTATTGATGATGATCGACGTCAAAAAACTCTTAAGGATAAAGAAAAAGGAAAGTCACATGCAATTTCTATCAGTGATGTGGAGTACGATAACGAAGTGGTGAAAGGTACACTTACCATCCACTCTAAAGTAGCAAATGTTTTATTTGATTCTGGATCCACCCAATCTTTTATTTCTGAAGAATTTTCTAAGGGTATCACCATATTACCTCAAAAATTAGATGTCGAGTTATCTGTGACAACCCCTAATGGCACAACAGTCGCATCAAAATTTTATAATTCTTCTTCAATTGAAGTTTGTGGGAAAGTGCTTCTTGCAAATCTTGTGATCCTTCCTATAGTGGAATTTGATGTGATTATTGGCATGGATTGGCTTTATCTATATGGATATCATATCAATTTCCAAATAAGGGAAGTCACATTTCATATTCCAGATCAATCTACGATCGTCTATCGATGCAAGGATGAACATAACCTTCCAGTGGAAATTTCTTCCATCTTATGGGTCTTGATTCCACTAAATGAGGGTTATTTATCTCAAATGTTTGGAGAGAAACTTACGATTAAGAATATTCCCATTGTACGGGAGTTTGATGATGTATTTTCAGAGGAATTTATAGGTCTTCCACCAAATCGTGAAGTCGAGTTTTCAATAGAACTCGTACCGGGTGCTTTGCCTATTTCAAAGACACCTTATAGAATGGCCCCAATTGAGTTGCAGGAATTGAAGAAGCAACTCCAAGAGAATCCTGATAAGGGATTCATACGCCCTAGTGATCACCTTGGGGAGAACCTGTTCTGTTTGTTAAGATGAAAGATGGGTCAATGAGACTCTGCATTGATTATCGAGAACTTAACAAGATCACTATCAAGAACAAATATCCTCTGCCACGCATTGATGACTTATTTGACTAACTACGCGGAGATCAATAATTTTTCAAGATTGATCTTCATTCAGGGTATCATAAATTAAGGGTCAAAAGAGAGGATATACCAAATACGGCTTTCTGTACAAGGTATGGACACTATGAATTTATAGTGATGCCATTTGGTCTTACTAATGCCCCTGCTATCTTCATGGATCTGATGAATAGAGTATTTAGAGACTATCTTGATCTGTTTGTGGTAGTCTTTATAGATGATATTCTTGTCTATTCAAAGAGAAAGTAAGAACATGAAGATCACTTGAGAATTATATTGAAGACCCTAATAAAGGAGAAGCTTTATGCCAACTTTACCAAGTGTGAATTTTGGATTAAAAAAGTTGCATTTTTGGGTCACATAATCTCAAAAGAGGGGATATCTGTGGATCCAGCAAAAACAGAGGTTATCCAAAGATGGTCGAGACCAACAACAATAAATGAGATCCAAAGTTTTCTTGGTTTGGCTGGATATTATCGAAGTTTTGTGAAAGATTTTTCATGATTATCTAATCCACTCACCAAGTTGACTCAGAAAGGAGTTAAGTTTGTTTGGATGGAGGAATGTGAAGAGAATTTCAAGGAGTTGAAAAGAAGGTTATCCAGTGCACCTGTGCTCACACTGACTTGTAGTGGAGAAAGGTTTGTGATCTACAGTGATGCATCCAAGAAGGGATTGGGGTGTGTTCTCATGCAAAATGATATGGTGATAGCTTATGCCTCACGACAGTTGAAAATCCATGAGCAAAATTACCCAACAGATGATTTGGAGTTAGTTGCGGTGATCTTTGCAGTAAAGATTTAGAGGCATTATCTTTATGGAGAAAGGTGTGATATTTATACTTATCATAAAAGTTTAATGGATACTTTCACCCAAAAGGAGCTGAATATACGCCAAAGAAGATGATTGGAGCTGATTAAGGATTACGACTGCTCAATTCATTACCACCCTGGGAAAGCAAACAAGGTGGCAGATGCATTAAGTCGACAAGACCATGCCAGTTTATCCATGATGAGGATCACAAAAGATCCAATATTTATGGATTTACAAAGGATGGATCTTGGAATTATAATGGATGGGGAAAATCGTATCTTTCTCAAACGAATGTTCAACCATCTATACATGTGAAGATTAAAGATGCACAAAAAGAAGATGTAGAGTTGAAAAATAAGGTGAGAAATGTTCCTGAATTCAACCATGATTGTGATGGGATAATAAAGTTCAGGAATCTGGTTTGTGTTCCTCCCATCCCAGAATTAAAGAAGGAGCTACTGGATGAGGCTCATAGTTCTTCATTATCTATTCATCCTGGAAGCATGAAGATGTATAGGGTCCTGAAAGAGTACTTCTGGTGGTATGGAATGAAAAGAGATGTTGCTGAATATGTCTCTCGATGCTTGGTTTGTCCGAAAGTTAAAGTTGAGAGACAAAAGTCTAAGGGGATGTTACAACCATTACCCATACCCAAATGGAAATGGGAAAACATCACTATGGACTTTTTCACCGGAATTCCTAAAACATCCAAAGGCAATAATACTATCTGGGTCATAGTTGATCGTCTTACAAAGTCGGCACAATTCATTACTATTAGAGAGGATTTCTCTCTGGATCAGCTTTCCAGGATATATGTGAAGGAAGTGGTAAGATTTCATGGAGTACCACTTTCTATTATATCTGATCGGGATCCAAGGTTTACCTCAAAGTTCTGGAAAAGTATTCAGTATACTCCAGATACAGAGTTGAGTTTCAGCACTGCTTATCATCCTTAGACAGACGGTCAGTATGAGAGGACAATTCAAACTCTAGAAGATATGTTGAGAGCTTGCTCTATGGATTTCAAAGGTGGTTGGGATCAACACCTACCTTTGGTGGAATTTTCTTATAATAATATATTTCACTCCAGTATTCAGATGGCTCCTTATGAATATCTCTATGGAAAGAAATGAAGGACTCCAACTTGTTGGGATGAAGTTGGGGAAAGAAAGCTATTAGGACCCGATCTTGTTGATGAGATGGCAGAAAAGGTCAGATCTATTCAACAACACATAAGAGCAACTCAGAGTCGAAAAAAAAGTTATGCCGATAATTGAAGAAAAGACCTAGAGTTTGAAGTGGGTGATAAAGTGTTCTTACGAATATCTCCTTGGAAGAGAGTAATGAGATTTGGAAAGAAGGGAAAGCTGAGCCCTAGGTATATCGGTCCTTTCGAAACACTGGATCGTATTGGGAAGGTTGCTTACCGATTGAAGCTTCCACCTAATCTCTCTCAAGTTCACGATGTGTTCCATGTATCTCTCCTGAGAAAGTACATACCTGATCCTTCACATGTACTCAGCTTAGAAGTTGTACCACTGAAACAAGATCTTTCTTATGAAGAACAACCGATAGAGATTCTCGATCGTAGTGAAAAAGTCCTACGGAACAAGACCACTCTCTTGGTGAAAGTTTAATGGTGGAACCACCAATTAGAATAAGCTACATGGGAGCTTGAGGATATGATGAGGTAGAGGTATCCTCATCTATTTGTTACAAAGTGACGAATTTTGAGTGAGAAATTCATTTTAAGGGGGGTAAAATGTAACACCTGAGACTTTTATGAGACATATTTTGTTTTTATGTTATATAAATCATCAAAGGAATCTTTCACTACACAAAACTCTAGCTTGGCTTTCTTTACACGCAATCGTGACCTTCCTCGATAGCTTGCATCGTACGCAATACTGAGTTTCACTAAACAACGACATGCTATTAAAATATTATTAAAACTAGCCGTTATGAATAGTAATACCCACTTTTTGAAATTTTTTAATTTTTAATTTTCAAAACGGACTTCATTTTTGGATTCGAAATATCGAAATTAGCCTAGGGTGAAATTTTGGTATTTTTCTAAAAACTTTCCATTTTTGATGAATAGTGAAAACACTAGGTTACTATTTAAAAACAAACTTTTTATTTAAATGATTATTTATTTTATTTTAGGTAAAAATTGATACATAATACCTATATAAGTTCAATACAATTCATTGGAGTCATTTTATAATAATTTTAGATATATAAAAATTTTATTGAACTTTTCACCGTCTTTTACCCACCTCCTTGGAGAATTTTCAAATTCACATAAAACTTAATTTTACCGCTTCTGTGAGTGGAATTTCGAAAATCTGAGAGACACGGTTAATATCAGGGTCTAAAATGTGGTTCAATGAGATGAAAATAATTTTTGGTGAATTGTAACTTTTTACTTTTTTTTACCACGGTTAAAAGTAAATAGGGTAATTAAGGGTAAAAATGATATTATTATTACCCTAATACATGTCCTAATTATATTGGATAAATGTAATTCGACCAAAAACAACCTTAGGAATAAAATATGACCATTGAGGCCCACCTGTATTAGATTAGGACATTTATTATTAATTTATTTAAAGAAGGGTTAAAATAGATAAAATCAAAGTTTAATAACTAAATCATTTTTAATATAGAGTTATACATAAGATAAATTCAACTATAAATATTAATTATAAATATAAAACGATTTCATACATAATGGTATTTTATTTGTAATTTTTAGACTTAAAATACTTTAATTTATTTATGACACAATGATGGTGTAGTAATTATCTTATTAATGAAATATTGACATAATTGATGTTATAAATACCCAAATAAATGTAATTTGAGACTTTTTATGAATTAAAATAATTTTCTATGTTAATATTACATGTTAGTATTGATTTAATTAACTTTTTTCGAACTAATCATTCTGTTATGATTTTCACAAAAATCAATTACCAAATAGTGTCAAACTTGACATAAAATGGTTTTAAAAAAAATATTATATTATTAATTGTTATTATATTTCTAAAAATCTAAGGTTCGGCCAAGATACTTATATCATGATATTTGTATCATTAATGGACCACTTGAGGGTCTCTTGGATATATATGGTAAGTTTATTAACTATATAATATAAAAATACAAAGTGACATGGTAAATGTCAATCTAATTAACTAAGAGTTAAAACTAAAAGATAAGGTTAATATAATGACCTAAACTTGTCTAAATTATATTGGATGAGATTACTTAGACCCATACCCTCCTTAGCTTCGAAATAAATCAATTTGGAGCTATTAAAAACTGAATATGACTTTATAAAAAAATAATATTTTTAGTTTTTCCAAAGGTACCCCTGTCCTCCCTTATAAAAGGGAACCTCCTCCCTCTCTTCCTCACACCACTTTGAGCCTTCAATCTCGGCCAAACCCTGCCAAATTCTTTTCTCCACTTCCCTATAAACATCCTAGAGGTCCTGTTATTATTCAAAGACCAATTTTAGTGCCCTAAAAGGAGGTCTCAAAGAGGTGCTGCAAAGAAGAGGTAATGTCCGTTACCGATTCTTTCAACTTTATTTCTTCTTCCACTTCTTCTTCTTTATTTGTTTCATTATGAAGTAATAAAATAAGTATCACTCATATACTGAATTGTTTTTATAAGTATGAAACAACCCTATTTCACCATCTATCCATCCTACGGAAAATAAAATCACCGCGCGTGCGTACGTACGGAATACCGTCTCCACGCCGTGGTGTAATCTATTTTCCACCACCACCTTACTTGGATGGGTATAATGGTGTAAAGAATAACTATATATGATTATATTAAAGTAATATTGTTTCTGAAATATTATAAATAAACTCTAATACAATTCCACGATCATGGGAACGATATCATCGCTCGTGCGTACGTATGGAATACCGTCTCCACGATGTGATGCGACTCGTTCTACATGATCTTCATTGAATAATGATTATATAAATGAATTGACTGAATGAATATGATATATATTACACTAATACCATTCTGGAAATGAGGTATATATAACCTAAAAAGAAGAATAATAATTTATTCGACAAAACACGCATAAGAACAAAAAAGCAATAAACACCCGAATAACAAGTAACAATGAAATATTACTAATAAGAAGCTAAGAATATGACCATATATGATATCATAAAAATATTTATGATTCTGTAATAAGTCAATGAAATTATTTAAATCATTATACAGGAGGTTCAGACACTTGCGAAGAAAAGCGGACCTAAGGTAAGGGAAAATCTTGCAATCTCATTTTTATCCGAGATTGTTTATACTTCAGAATTTACTGGGGAATATTTATCATCCACATACATGTTTCCTCAATATGTAATATTTATATCCTTATAAAATTGGTTAAATCCAATTTTACCCTTCAGTGAGTTTTTAGTAAAAGATATGAAAGGAATCTTTTGTCGTTTTTCGTATGAGGTACTTTTTGACTTTTCCGACATAAGTACGAGAAGAATATTTTTTTAACTTATACGGAATGAATGGATTTTTAAAACATTAATTCCAAGAAACTTCCTTTACAAGTTTTCAAGTTTATGTTTAATCAACTTATTTTAGTTTAAAATTGAATGACATGTTAAGAAAGGAAAAATGTTTTTGAAGTAGAAATGATATTTTCCTCAAGAATAGAGTTCAAGTGTTGTATAAAAATTATTTTCCATTTAAGATAATATAGGGTTCTATTTCTATCCCTATTATTACATTGATTTGATTATGTTGTGATGGAATTATTTTTATGAATTCCTTTGTCTTATATGAATTGTTTTATTATGTCACGATGTTTAAGAATCCCATTTTTATTACATGGGTTATGCAATGAGGTATGATTTATGATTTTGTGGCACACATAATAATGGTATCATTATGAGATGGGTGGGACCTATATCTCCCTCCAATGCATTGGGTAAAGATTTATATCTCATGAGATAGACATGGCTGGAACGAAAGGTTAAACCAGTTCAGTGAAACAGGACTGAAATTAGGAGTGAACTCTGTTTAGAAATGGACATTGTCCACTAAGATAATATTGGCAATGAGCCTTGACTACTAAGAAATTATTTTCTATGATTATGTGTGTATTTCACAAAGCTTCATGTTTTAAGTTATGATTATTGGGATTACATTTCACTACTATGATTTATCCCATGTTATGAAATTATGATCTCTTTTGAAGGTTAAGATTTCCAAAATGTTATGTTCTTATGAATATGATGTGATTGATATTTCTTTTGTTTACCCTTACTGAGCATTTGAGATCACCCTTTTGTATGTTTTCTTTCCCCAGGTCAGGAATAAGGTTATTAAGTAAGATATGCCAAAAAGGGACTCTAGATATGATGAAATAAATGAGAGACAATGTAGATTCTTTATGAACCAGTTGTTTATGTTTCCCAGTTTCTAAAGACACTATACCTATACGGTCCTTTCATGGTTTTGTTATATGTTGTAATAAGTGTACTTAAATTTTGAAGTATTAACAATGTATGTAATGTTTGGGTCATTATATTAGCATACCTAAGTACATTCCTACAAATGACCCTACTACTGATGTGTTGGTGGTCCTCCCTCGGTATGAGTTCGTTCCACCTAAGGACTTCGAGGAATACAGCTTAGGAATTTATGAGAAAAAATGAGTCATTTTATGAAAGTCATAGGGGAGCATGTATAATTTCATCACTCACACTCTACTAGATTACCTGCAAAATTGGGTGAGATCTCTGAACTATTGGTTTTTCAGTCTGGAGATTTCTGGGGTGGATTATAGTGGCCTCCATGCATTATCTTGGGACTTTTTGATTTAATAAGAACATGTCTGGTGTCATGAGTGTGGCTTTTCTTGGCACAAGAAAAAGGATGTGGGAACTCAGTAACTCTAGGAAGATGATGAGGATATCAATCACCTAGAAGAGTAGGTGTGAAAACATGTAGCTATCGGCACTTTTTAAGCAAAGATAATTAGAAAATTGAGGGCTCAGTTGGTAGAAGTTGAGGATAAGGCATCAGAGGAAACTTATTTGGTGGATGTGTTCTAGGTCGAATAGAATCAGGTGTGAATTAAGGACAAAAAAGTTTTACCTACTATTGAGGAGGAGGCAGCTAATGTAGTGGAGTAAGAGTGGGATTTTGAGGCTAATCAACATAGACTAGATGCGTTCGAATGATCAATCACTAGGGCTGAGATTTAGGGAGTTTTATCTTATCCTAAAATAAAGGAGAGGATCCAACATGTGGATGGCCCTCTAAAATTTTTAGAAAGGTTTTTTTAAATTCTCCATGTTCCTAGATTTTTTTACTGCATCTCAATCACATCAAAAAGGGAACCAACAACGAATCCCTAAATCCCTTTTTTCATGATTTTTATGGGATATAAGGGAGAACTAAAATATTTTTTTCTTATATGAGAATGCCATAAAAGGACCAACCACTTAGGGTCTAAACTTGTTTATTAATCTTCGGGATGTGTCTTAACCTTGAAATGTTTTTCTGGCGCATGAAACTATGAAAAACTATTTTTTTAATGTGCATCATTGCATAAATGGGGTTATTATAGGGATATTTATTTCCACTTGAACCAAGGGAATTGAAATGTGTGAATTAGAATTCTCAAGATCTAGATCACAAATGGTGTGTTATAACAATGGATGATGAATGCTGACCATATTTGAAACAAAAATTCCATTATCATTTTTCCAAGGATGGGGATGTAAAAATGAGGGTTGACTGATGACGATGTTTGAAATATTGGGCTATCAAAATGATGTCAGAAGTATTTTAGAGTGTGTGTATGAGATAGTAAGTGAGATGGTGCAGCGAAGAACCATTGTTGTTAAGGGCCCCATTCAGACATGAAATATGATGGGGATCTAAATCTAGGGCTATGTGAAGTGTGGTAAATGAATTGGTGGAATGTTAGGATAAAGTTCATCACTCTTGAAAGTACGCCATCGGGTCTTTGAGCACATTTGGTAAGAAAGTTTGTCTGAATAAAGGTTAGAATCATATTCCAAGGTGAGAATCATCTTGGGTTTCAAGCAATGGTTAAATAACTCAAATGGTGTGGTAGGTGAGAGGCACCATAAGGGGAAGTTGGAATATTAGGTGAATACCTAAAATGTTTCTTAGTTTAATGTCATTCTATGAGGAGAAGTGTGCATTTTAACATAATATGAAAAGGATGTTAAACACATAGTTCAAATGTTTTACAATGATGAAAATGTATCACAAATTTTAATTCCATGCGATTAGGATGTTCATATCACAATTTATCATCTTATGACTAGGGTGTGTGAACCGTCATGAATAAATCCTATCTAGTCAATGTAGTTGGATACACATACTAGAAAGGAATGGGTGTCCGTCATAGAGGAGCTAATGATGAAGAGGGATATGAGATTTGGATATAAATTTTTACTAAACAGATGGGTTCAGTGGGCACATCCAAGTTCTTGTTGGGGCCCAAGGTGGGTCTTTCTAGTTTTACACCTCTTTATTTAATCCCTTTCTTTTTTACAGGTCATTGAAACGACCTGGTGGGTGGGAGTCTTAAGTTTTATTAGGTTTCCCTTATGAATATTCAACATGAAAAATGTATTTTCTTCTTTCCTTGGGACATTTATGGTCATAAAAGTTTGACTAAGATGTCACAAATAGTTTTAGGTCATAATTCTTGGACTATAAGTTAAAAATAATTTAAGGTCATAATACATGGACCATGAGTTGAAAATAATTTAATGTCACAAAACTTGGACCAAAGGTTTCAAATAGTTTAAGGTCAAATTTCTTGGATGATGGAGGTGTATCTCTAGGGACTGTGCATGGCATGGATGTGAAGAAAACTAACATGTATAAGGATCCAAGGAGTACCTACAACATAGAACATCCCTGATAAAACTTTCACATAGTTTATAGTCACGATGCTTGGACCTATACTCCTACTTCATGGTTATAGATTTTATACCATGGTCCACTTGTGTGTCCCAAAAATTCTTAGAGAAATTACTCCCCAACTCTTAATCCCACATGATCCATGCTTGATGTGACAAAGAAGGAGTGGAATAGAGGTCCCATTGTTTGTAGGGGGTTTACATGATAAGGGTCAGAAGTTACTGACCGAGGGAAACCCCTTGAGGGTAGATCATGACTTATATGTATTGGATAGTAAAAGGGGAATGACCATTGGGAAGAAAAAATTTATTGACCTTATTTGAAACAATGTTTTCACACCTGCACTAGTCAAGGATTAAGTAAATAGATGTGGCATCAACCCTTTTCTGAGTTCGAAACACAGGAACAATCATATTTTACCAAGTATCATTCAAGGTGTGAGCCCACGATAGTATGTGAGCTAGTGTGGATAGAAACCATTTTTGTCAGGGAACGTATTCAGATTGGGAGGATGATGATTATCCAAGTTGAAGAAATAAAAATGTGTGGACATGTAAGTAGGGAATATCCTAGAGTGTAAGTCGAGTTCATTTGGAGATATCTCAGCACATTCTAAGATGCACTAGATGAGAATAAGGGTAGGAAAGGATCAATATTGGACCAGTGGGGGAAGACCCTAAAATGTGTTGGTGGTAGGTATGGACCTAGGATAAGAGATCCGAGCATCACTACATATCCCATGGGAATCAGAATCAATCAATAAATAGTTTTGTAATGCGGCATGGTAGATGAACAACGTAAAAAATGTAACATCCTCTCTATCATGGAAATTGAATCATCCAATATTTTTCATATGAGGCATCCGATTTTAATTTCATAGGGTAAGGATATAGTTTAACATTGGGTTATGAGGTTGTTGGTTTGGTTAACATCATATTTTTCATATGAGGAATCCTATTTTATTACATAGGGTAAGTCTATAGTTTTAAATTGTGTACTGAGGATACTGGTTTTTGTTCATCTCATATTTTTTTATGAGGCATTTCGGTTTTTACAGGGTAAGGCTACAATTAAACATCATGTTCTAAAGATGTTGGTTTCTGTTTATCTCATATTTTTCATATTTGGTATCCTGATTTTATACAGGGTAAGGCTACAGTTTAATGTTATGTTCTAAGTATGTTGGGATTTATATTTTAGATTCATACAGCTAAGACTATGGATTCTAATAGATAATGTCACAGATCTTAGACTATAAAGTGTGTTTGTATTAAAGAGTATTGTGTGGAAAGTAAGAGTGATAACCTAATGAAAAATGAGGGATAATGAGACCCTTTGTCACAAAAACATCCAAGATGAACTGCACACAAGTTGAAAGCATGATGCCGAGGGATGAAAGACCCAAAAATGAGTTGATGATGGGGGATGAATCCAGGATATGAAATTTATGAATTTCTATGTATCCCATCAGTCATGATATTGAAGCCATACACAGTTCTAGAATATAGAGCAGTGGGAGACAAATTCTAGTAGGGTATTTCCTCTTGAGTAAGGATGAGATGATAAAGATATTAGGGTATTTTATTACTAAAACACTAGGTATAAAGTAAACCATGTGAATGAGGGGGGGGGGGGGGGGGGTACACAATGGGCCAACTACTAGCCTGCACAACATTGTTCATTCAATGAGGGAATTTATCATATTAAAATTTATATTATCTCAAACATCTAAAACTACACTATTTATAAAGGCATAACATAGTGGATGTGTGGGATCAAAACCATAAGAAAAATCCAGATGGATGGAAACCAAGCAGTTAAAACCTTATAGTAGTATTCCTCACAAACTCTTGTATGGTTGGTTTAATTAAGACTCAAGTAGTTTGGTTTTTAATTCATATGAAAAAAGGGATTAGGGTCAATTTCAGGGATTATGAAAATGATAAATCTAAATATAGATAGGCATTGTCCTATGACTTAGGCTAATAAGTGGATCAAAGGTCAGCAATTAGTTTTGGTCCAACCAATTGGGTCTATATAAGATAGAAACTAATATTCGGTATAGAGGTAGTCAATAACATAGATTTATATGGCTTAGCTTCAGGGAACAAAGCATCAAAGTCTATTGCTCATAGCCTACTCAACACTAATAAGTTCAGTGTATTTCGATTATTGTTCCCTAGATTAAGGTCATTCAAGAAAATGGGATTAGAATTTTTTTTATCCTCATTACTATACAACATATTAACCATGTTTTTATTTTGAGATTTTAAGGTTTAAATCCATCATTAATGTTAACACCTAACCATAATAGGATTAGTCGTGCATAGTCATGATGGTATTAAACATCAGTAAAATAGGTTCTATGCTCGACATAATAAATAAAAAATTAAAATAAATTAAATCCAAATTTAAAAAATGTAAAATCAATCAAATAATAACTTTAATGAATGGATGATGAAAAATGAAACCACAAATAAAGTTTAATGGAAATTAGAATTGAAACTCAAATGTTGGAGAGTAAACAAGAATTAATAAATCCCAAGATGGTACAAAACAACAATGTATTAATAAAATGTCAAATGAAAGAAATAAAAAAAAGTTTAAAAGAATGTAGAGAAGAAACAAAGCAGAAATGAGCAAGTTGGGCTAGAGTTTGAATCCTCTGTTTGCATCAGGGGTGCTCGCATGTTTATAAGCCCGAGTAGTTCATGACTTGTAAATGATTCACATCATGGGAATTTTTTATGTGACTTATATTTTTATGCTTAAACAATGTGTAAGTGGATTTCACATCATGTACTTCAGATCCAGAAAGGTCTCTGAATATTTTAAATCTCCCAAATTTTAGGGCTTGTATCTTTAGCATGATTCAAATTCCCATCTTTTCACATCATGTAAATAGTTCACATTGTGTATCTTCATCGGGTTTCAGATTTCAAAGTTTTCATGTCATGTAATATATTCACAACATGTATTAGGTTTACATATTTTAATTTTATTCATGTCTTGTAAATTTTATAAAAGTAGTTCTGTTTGAGGAATACATGTCATGAATCTATTTCATGGCATGCAATGACCGAATTTACTATTTTTCTTGCACGTCCTCCTTTGAGACATGAGTTTCTATTACCCTCAATAATAACCCAAAACTCTATGTGCGATCAAATGAAGTATGGTTAGTTTTTAAATAAATGCATACAGAAGATTTATATGAATTAGGATTATCAAATTCCCCCACACTTGAACAATTTCTTGTCCTCAATATAAAATAATCTCAAAAGGGATTCCAAATAAAATAATTTTTTAAATAATAAATGTTAATTACAACTAGTCAAATACATCTAAGTTATAATAGAACAAGAAATCCTTATAGAATAACTCCTGTAGAGAAAACCAGTCATGCCACATTGTTATGTTCTTTATTTAGATTATTTCTTCATTTAATTACAATTTATCAATTTTTCCATAGAATCTATACTCATATTGCAATTTACTTAAAAATGAAATTTCTCTCATCACTCAAATTAAATGAAACAAGAGTTATTTTATAACTTGAATACATTCTCTTAGCCATAGGATTTCATGGGTTTTATCTTCTTCACTCTATAAAGATAAACACATAATTAATCATGAGGGCTTCAACAATAAGGTTCAAATGAAAATATAGCTAAATCTAGGAAGATAAATGATAAAATTTAAGATCAAAAAGTAAGTTAAACTCTCAAGTATAATACACTATCATTAGGAGTAATTCAATGAAAAATATCCTCCATAAAGCAGTATCTTTTCACTTCCATAAGCTCAGGGAAGGTCCATGGATGTGTCATAATAGTATAATGAAAGTATCCTATGTTTGTCCATTTTTTTGAATGTAATTTCTAGGTCAGATCTCACATCTATCACCTAACCACATATGATACACAATAATATTCATCAATCTGGTAGTGTTTATTTTTCACCATCCTAATACAACCCCATATAGTTTTTATTATTTTTTATAAATATATATATTATTTTTATTTTAACAAGATAATCATTAGTGGTACAAAAAAACCATGGACCACTTCCTAAGAATCATTTGAAATAATCACCGTACAGATCCTCAGTAGTAAACATCCCATTTCCATCAGTAATGACCATCTCCACAACACTTATTCAACTGAAAATCATGCAATTATATAATGATTAGTGTAGGAAGAGATAAAAAAAGTTTTTACCATGGCTCAATCCTAACAAGATAATTCATGGATTCTATAGTATTAAGAAGGATAAATGTATAGGTGGGTTTCTAGATAAATGGATTAAAAAAATCATCGCAATCATTTTAAAAGTTTATTTATTTAGGAATAGCCTCAATAAAATTCCAATTCAAATTCCAATAAATCTATATTCCTAGGAATCTCTCAAGAAATATGATAAGATAATTATATGAAAATATAGGTCTAGAACCCGATCAAGAATAGTAATATAAAATAGGTAAATCTATCAAGGCATAGTATCCGGTAATAAGTCAATCAAAATAAATTTACAGAATCTAGAATTAGAATTAAATTACCCAACTCAAAAATCATGCTAAAATTATAAATAGTAATAAAAATGGATTTCAAAAATCTCCAACCAAAATTTGTCTTTTATTTAAATCAGTGTGATGATATTACATGTTAAAGAATTATTTTAATGAAAACTGTCTCCCAGACTAATAAAAATAACAGATAATCCTTGTTTCCAGACAATAAATCTTAATAATGAATCCCCCACACTTAAAAATGAAACAATATACGCACTATTTTAGAAAGATATGTAGGAGAGATAGTAATAAAATCATAGGCATATTGGAGATGGAAATTGTGAATTTAAAATTGAAAATCAAGATCTCCCTATAATGAATTTCATGCAAGGGGGTAAATGATGGATGATAATGTGAAACAAGACACCTATAAAAACTGTTAGAAAGAAAATACCTACACTAGATAAACCATTAGTACATTGGAGATAAACAATATGTAATTATAAAAAATGGGTAGGTTTACACTATTAGTAGTAGGAGAAAGTTGCTAAGATAAATGAATGAATCAACCATAATGGGGTATTGAAAAAACTATGAATTGAAAGTTATAGAAGAAGAAAAAATGGTTCTAAAAAACTCAACAAAATCCTAGAAAAAATGGGGTTCCTCCTATAAAGCACTAATAATGACGCCTTCATCCATATAGATGAACATAATATCAGTTGGTTCCATTTATCATCTTAGAAGTCCTCTGCCTCTCGTAGGAACTAGTAGTTGTGTCATCATACTATGTTGGTCACTTCGTAGGGTTAACCACCTTAGTGATGGGTCAAAAAAATTCTCATGTGGTAGATGTAGGATATGTGTAGGCCATGGAGGGGACTCCAATACAGTATGTAGATGGAGCTCCTAAAGATAGCTCTATATGTCAATCAAGTGATGATATATCTCATGTAGGAGGCTATATAGTGTCATGAAATACTCATCAATAACCATTTAAGATTAAGTAGAGTGAGACATAACTAAATTAATGTATAAGTAAAAATGATAATATGAAAGTCATGTAATAAAAATTCATGTCCCTTATAATATATAATAAGGAAAATAAACTCAGGAGAGGGAATAAATTAAAGAATTAAAATAAAAACCTCAATATAGAGTATAGATGGGGAGAAGTATATATGGACAACACTAAATAGTGTATGACATATCACCACAATCAACATCATATGTACCCCCCCAGACAATGGGTGTTTAAATCTACTTCTCTATGTCTATAGAAACTATGGAGGCAGGGATAGGTGGATTGAGCTCCATAGAAGGTGATGTGGTACTGGAAGCTAGCTCGTCCATCATAAGAGAAGGTAGGATGACCTGTGCGGGAGGTGTGGTGGGATTGGAGGATGAAGTGGGGTCTATGATAGAAGATGGTGAGCCGGTATATTTAGGGGATGATGGTGGGGTGGGGGTGATGAAATGTGATGGATCAGTGAATGGGATGCCATAGTGGTGGAAATGTTTTATCAGGATCTCTATAATACACTAGATAAATATCCAAATATCATATGTAAATGCTGGATTAGGTGCATTGGTGGTAGGGGTGGTGCAGTGGTTGTAAGTGGTGAATCTGGAGTAGTAGAGTAAGGTGTGTTAGAGGTGAAGGTAAGGGATAAGGTTGGGTCAGTATGGGTAGGGACCTCATAAATGTGGTAAGGGTCTAAGGTAAGGTGAGTTGGGGCCTTAGCAGCATCCTCTACATACTTAGGGTCCCATTGGCAGTTCCCATATAACTTCTTTAGAAGTCCCATCTTATAAAGCATGAGAATATATATGGAATCCATATTCTTCATAGAGGAATGAGGATGAGAGGCATCAAAGATTCCAAGTTTATTGGTAAGGTGGATGATGATGATTCATCCCATAAGGGTACCATGATCTTGCAACACCTGGGTCTCATAATATAATGCAATATGGAGGTCCATGTTGAGAGGAGAGCCTCCCATTGATGAGAAAAGGATGATAACCTCGATCTATATGATTCTCCCATGAGAATCTCTTCTATATATCCAAGAATGAGATATATCCTAGTGTAGAATTTGTAAAGTGACACCCCACAACTGGGTGTTATTCTCTCTATGAGGATTGTGAATGCTCTGGAGATCCTAGGCGATCAATTACCAAATAGTCACCATATATGACTTTCTTTGGTCCATATGAATGGAATCATAGGCTAAGTAAGTGATGAAATAAGATATTTAAATACCTAACCAAATAGAAAAGTCTCCCAGAGTAAGATTACGAGTCCTTCCACAAAGTCAAATAGTGACGTGCACAATGTCGAGCTCTAAAGTTGGTAAGAACTTCAAGAACACCTCCCTACACATTTTCTCACATAACGTGATGACGATAAATAAGTTTATCCATCCAAAAATAACAAGGACCTCCTCATTAATGTGTATATTCTTGATAATTTCTAGGTAGAGGGTTTTTTTGGTCCTTATAGGCCTAGATTATAGATAGACAACCCATACCTAATGCCTGGGGGTGAAAAGGTGGAGGTAGGGATGTATGTGTGAATGTGTGGTATCAACCTAGGAAAAGATGGATGAGTAATATGACTGGTTTGAGGTATATGGAGTGAAAAACCCAAACTCGATAGATGATGGGGACAAATCATCAGGCGTCAGTGAAGGTGAAAGAATCAGTTTCTTGGGTGGAGGTGAGGGGTCTTCTTGTTGGGTGGAATGATTTACGGTCTTTGTTAGCACCATGGAAAAGAGAAGTAAAAAATAAAGAAAATGATGGTTGTGGGAGGATGACAAAGAATTATAGGAGAGGAGGGGAGGAGGGAGGCCAACGGTCAACTATCAAAAGATATGGAGGTGACAGCTGGGAGGAGGGTAGAGCATGAGCAGTGTGGAGGGGAGGAATGTCAGTCATTAACCCTAACTCACATCTTTTATAGTTTTCCCATTTGTTTCTCATCATGCATATTACTCATGATGTGTAAAACATGAGAATTATTTTTTCATAGGTCCCAACATTTCCACATTGTGTAATTAATAAAAGATGATATTTTTTCCATTTATTCTTTTTTTAACAAAAACCACTAACCCACCTCCAGAATTATAGAACCTTACCAAACATTATAAAATATACTCTTACCTATTTATACTATATTGGGTTCCCTCCCATCCAGTTCTTAGTTTATCATTGATATCTTGATATAGGATTCTAATCATATGAATTTTAAAGAATGGACACGACATCATGGAATGGTTATTGATATTTTTTAGTCTTTTTTACATTAAACTTAATGGTTGGTCCTTCCCATCATTGAATTTTTTATTTTCTAATAGGGGAACACTTTGAAAACATTAAAGTGACCCAACCATTGTGATTTTAGATTCCCGGGGAATATTTTTAGTTGGGAATTAATAAGTAGAACATTATCCCTTCGTGTAAAAATTCATCACTCAATGTGTTGGTCATTCTAATTCTTTATTTTTTCTTTATAAATATGTGAATTTTCATAAGAATCCCTTATGATCTCTTCCTGATAATTGATATTTATCATTATATGTTCCCCAACTTTTTGAATATCCAAGTTTAGTTTCTTAATTGATCAATAAGAGTTATGCTCTAATTCAAACGACAAGTGACATGACTTCCCATTAACAAGATATAATGGATTATTGATGATAGAAATTTTATAAACATTAAAATAGGACCAAGGTGCATTATATAATTTGAGACTCCAGTCCTTTCTACTTGAATCCAATGCCTTTTCTATAATTTGTTTAATCTCTATACTAGACAATTAAACTTGCATGCTTGTCTTCAGGAGGTAGAGAGTATCAATATTGTAATGCATTCCATATTTTTTTTGCAATACTTTCACGCAATTATTTTGAAAGTGAGTTACCTGATCACTAAGGACAAATAGGGGAAATCCAAATCTAGAAAATATGGTTTTCTTCATGACCAGCATAGTCGTGTCATGGGTGGTGGATTCAACTTCGACCCACTTCAAAACATAGTCCATATTAACAAGGATATTAAATTTCCACTAATAGTTATGTAATGGTCCCATATAATAAATTACCCATACATAGAAGATCTTAGATTAATGAATAGGGTTATAGTGTATTTTGTTTTGTTTTCCAATGATGTTTGTTCACTGGAACCGATCATAACTTTTAATGAATATCCTCACATTGTGATGGAGTGTGGGATAGAATAGTATGATTTGTAGTATCTTAGACATAGTGCATTAATGCCCAGGATTTCCTCCAACTGGAAAACTGTGACACATCTCAAGTACACATTTAAATTATTTTTCTTGGATTAAACTCTACATAAATTGATTAGAATAGTGCTTAAAAAGTTGTGGCTCATCCTAGTAATAGTGTGAGTCCTCAACCAATAATTTATTCCTTTATTGGTAGGAGATGTGGGGGTAAAGTGTTCCCATGGAAAGATAGTTTGAAATATCATAAAACCCAAATTGTGCTTTTATATTTATATTAGAAATAATTTCATCAGTAAATTCCTCCTCAATGCATATATTTTCATCATCTTCAATTGTTAATAGTGGAAGTATAGAAAAGTTACTAGTGATGAATTTTTTCCCATTTTGTGTCCTTAAAGACTATGTAAAATTATTTGAGCATTTGGATCCACCAAATTTTCTGCAGTTTGGATTCCTTTTTACTCAAAAGGTATTTCAATATTGCATGATCTGTATAGACCACTACTTTAGAGAGAACAAGGTATAAGGAAAATATTTCAAAAGCATAAAAAAATGCCAACAAATATTTCTATGTGGTCATGTAATTGACATAATATTCATTCATTATATGATTTATTTAATACATGGGTTGGGAGATATTGTCAAATTACTTCCCTAAAATTATTCCCATAGAAATATCACTAGAATCATACATTAATTTGAAATAATTATCTCATTCATGTGATATTATGATAGGAGTGGTCACAAAGATATTTTATAGATTGTTGAACACCCACCAACACTATTAAATGAAGTTAAAAGGAATTTCCTTTGTCAAAAGGTGTGCTAGTAGGCACACTATTTTTTCAATGTCTTGGATAAAGTAGTGATAAAATAACACGTGTCCCAAAAAACTCCTCATACCTTTCACCGTCATGGGTTCGGGTAACTCTTTAATTACCTTGATATTTTTAGGATCAAATTCAATGCCTTGCTTTGATATCTAGTTTTCATGAACTATTCCTCATTAGAATAAAAAGTGTCACTATTCCTAGTTTAGTACTAGTAAATTCTCATCAAAAAACTGTATAACTAGGTCTATATTTCTTATTAAGACTTTGAAAGATCATTGATATATGGAGAAATTTTCCCTGAAGATCTCTAGAAACCCCTCCTTCATACCATGAAAAATACTTTTCATGCACCATTGAACTATATCTAGTGTGTTTAACATTCCAAATTACTTCTTTTTATGGGATATTGTTCCAAAAGGACATGTGAATATGGTTTTGGAGTAATTTTCTGGGTGACTACAATTTGATTGTATCCATAATATCCATCCCTAAAACATTATAATTAATTCCTAACTAATATCTCCAACATATGATCTATTAAGGGTAGCGAAAAATGGTACTTTTGAGTTGATTTATTTATGTTACTATAATCAACATATGATCACCATCCAGTAAGGGTTCAATTTGAGATTATCTTATCTTTATTATTTTAAACAATAATCAAGATAAATTTATTTGGGATGACTTGAAGCAGACTCACCCATCTTCTCTCAGTGATAAAAAATATTATACCAGCATCAAGAATATTTACTACTTATTTTTTGACTACCTCTTTCTTTGGTGGAGTGAGTCTCCTATGGGGATGCTTTTTTAGTTTAGCACCTTATTACAAAACTATCTTATGGGTGCATATCATGGAGAAAATTTATTTGATATTAGCCACACACTAGTAAATTGAGTTTTCTTTATTTCCAGAGCATCAATTAGTTTGTCCTAATGTACTTGATTCAGCTCCAAAATGATGATAACTACCAGTGCAGCTATAAATTTTAAGTATGAGTACTTAAATATGTTTGGTAGTGGTTTCAATCCTAATAGAGGTGGCTTGCGGAATGAGGTTATGAACAGTGGAATGGTATCCCTTATCAAAGGTTCAATGTAATCCAAGTACTCATAATCAATGCAATCATCTTCATCAGCAGAAAGGGTCTCTCTATAATCCCCAATTGTTTTTAATCATCTTCCTAATTAGTGTGAAATATGTCCTATCAATCAAATGAATCAACACGTTGTCTGGTAGATTTCACTAAGTCAAACACAACTAGTTTTTCACTGACTATAAAAATAAAACTTCCTTGGTTAACATCAGTAAATAACTTCCTAATGGTGAGAAATGGTCTCCCTATAATAATGGGGAAATATCCTTTATCCTCCATATCCAAGATAAGGAAATAAGTAGGAAAGATAAACTTACCAACCTAAATAATTCCTCTAGGGTACTTGATTGAGCGGTCATCCAGTTGAAGTGAAACTATCACTGGTTTCAAATCTTTGAGCCCTAATTTCTTAAATACACTCATAATCCTAATATTTATACTTATTTCAAGGTATAAAAAGGATTTACCAAATTCATAAATCCCTATAGTGTGGGGAATCTAGAAGCTTATATGGTATCACAAATTTGGTCAGAGATTATGCTGGACTACTATATAACACTATTTGTTCATGGAGATGAATCTTAGGTCTTCCATTTTATTTTTATCGGTGAGATACTCTTTTAGTAACTTAGTATAAGAAGGAATCCAAACAATGACCTATGAAAAGGGGATGTTGATGTGTAATTTCTTAAAGATTAATAGAACTTCTTTTTACTATCCCACTCTTTTGTATTGAATCATCTTCTCTGGAAAGGGGTAGAGGGGGATTTTATGGTGGAAATTCCACACAGACATATTCCTTTTTTGTCTTATCTTGTATATGATCCTTTTTAGTTGGTTTTTATTCCATATTTTTTCTTGAATAGCATTGTGTGTGCTATCATCACTATCGTTTTTAGTGATTGAACCACGTGTTTCAGGTTCTTTTAGTCTCTTTTCCTCACCTATACATGGTTTTTGAAAATTCAGATATTTTCCTCGTCAAAAGAACATAACCTTAACCTACTATCTCAAATTTTTCTCAGTATTACTAGGAAACATAACTGATAATCCATCCAATAGAGTCTTGGAGAAGTGTACTACATAATTATTAAGATTAAGTAAGGAATCCATTTAGGTTTTCATCTTAGTTTCTTAGGTATTCATCCTCTAATCCAATCTCTAAATTAATGTAGTAAGAATATTTTCAAGATTTTATTTTTAGGGTAGGACTTTTAATTGTTTCCTTGGAAGAGAATTATGGAATTTTTGTTACTGAGTGGGTGTAAATTGCTGAGATCTAGTGGGAAAATGTTGTTGCTGAAATTTTTGTTCCATTCAAGGAGATGGATTTAGTGGTGGGTACTCAGGTGGTCCATGATTTCATGGTGACTCTTGACCACTCATCTATTGTTAGTAACATTGGTTTTCTTACTATGGATATTGATATGGTATATTTTGATAATACTACAGCTGGTATTTTTAAGGACATTGATTGTAATTTATGTAATTACAACATTAATATTTAGGATCTTCCACACTTTCCCTGTATTATTGATTTGGGTGTAGAAAAATGAACATATCACAAGATTGTATTTAAATAAAAGGGGAAGGAGGATCCTATAGTGGAGTAGGTAGATGAAAACATTATAGCTTTTTTATAAGGGATTTAACCTAGGCTACATGGTGGGTATTCTCTTCCACCTGATGAATTATACATAGTGGTGGTCCTTGACCACTCTATCATAGCCTTTAATTGTAAGAAATCTCATCTAAAATTGATCTTATAACTTACAATGTCTTGATAATGTGTCCCCCATCAACAACAACATCTAATGTAGTCCATGAAGCATGTTTAAGTCCTTGATAAAAGGTTTTCAATATTATCCAAACATGAAGTCCATGATATGGGCACTTTCAAGTTATCTTCTTAAAGTGATCCAATGATTCCCAAGCTGATTCTCCATCTTCCTAGATGTCATTTATGAGCTTCCACATTCATATTGGTGGGAAATATTTGTCCAATAATTTATTGGATAAATTTTACTAAGTCATAATGGAATGTATAACTTGGATTTTGAGGAAATCCTTGGATCCATCCTATAAGAAGAAAGGGAAAACTCGAAGTCTGATAACATCAAACGATAAACCTTGATTTCAAAAGGCATCACAGACTTATAAAAAATTAGATATGTGCTAATGGGGATATTCGATCTGAATTCCACTAAATTTTATCTTTTTTTGTATCATTTGAATGAGTTCATGTTTAATTTAAAATGTATATGCTTTGAGAGGAGGGTGTATGATACTCGGAGAAACACAACTAATAGACAGAAAGCCATAGTCTATAATGGTGTGCTTCTACAACAAAGTTCACTTTATTTGTTTTTTAGGTGAAACAAATTGAGAATTTTGATTATTAGGTGGAATGCGGTTATGATGATCAGCCATGACAAAAAATGACACGAAGAAATAGATCTTTTGATTTTAAAATTGAAATGTGGAACTTCTTGAGCATTTATGATCCTAGAATGAGTTAGAGGAACCTAACATATGCACTAGTTTATTGATTCGGGATTCAAGTGACAGTCCTTGTGAAAAAATTAAAAAGAAAATTGGAAAAATAAAAGTGTGTGTGTGTGTGGGGGGGGTAATCTTAAGTTGACACTGAAGATTACTATGCCTAGGCGATAACAATCCCCTACAATGGTGCCAAAATTTGACCAGCCCATGAAACGTGGATTATTCTATATTGGTGTTGATTAGATTAGAATATATATTATCCTAAAACAAACTGGATACAAAGGCATATCAAAATGGAATTGCAAGGTAAAACCCATAGGGACAAGCTGGTAGGATGGAAACCAAGCAGTTACTACCTTATAGTTGGATTAATCATGAACTCTTGTATAGTTGGTTTAAATAAGAATTAAGTATATTGTTTTTTAATTCAAATGAAAAATTAGTGATCGAGGTCAATTTTATGTATTATCAAAAAGATAAATCTAAATATATCTTGTTATAGTCCAATGGATTAGGCTGTAATGAAATGAAATGGTCAGAAATTGGTTTTGGTCAAACCAATTGGATCTACCCTTGCTAGAAACTAAGCTTTGTTCAAGAGGTAGTCAACAAACTTATGAATACATATTAGATCATTGGAAGAAATCTTCATAGGCTATTAGTCCTAGCCTATTAAAATAAAAACAAACTTAAGGTATTTTTGTTACATTTTCCTAGATTAGGGTCATGTAATAGAATGGGATTAATAATCATTTTTAACCTAACTACTAGCCAACAAATTAAGCAAGTATTAATTTAGAGATTAATTATATTTAAATATTCTATTACTACTGAACTATAACCCTAAGAGGATTAGCCACGCATGGTCATTATGGTATTAAATAAGAGAAAAATAGGCGACATTATAGAAATAAAAAACAAACAACTCAAATAAAATCAATTCAATTAACAATTTAAATAATGTAAAATCAATAAAATACTAACCTTATTGAATGGACGTTGAAGAATGAAACAAAAAATGAAGTTGAAGGACAATTGAAATTGAAACTCAAATTTTGGAACATGAAATGAGAAATAAATAAAATATTATAATTGTAATAAGTAGTAATATATTGATAAAAACAATAAAGGAAAGAAAAAAAATAAGTTTAGAGGAAAGTAGAGGAGAAACAAAGAATAAATGTGGAATTTCGACTAGAGTTTGAGTCCTCTATCCAGGCCGGGGGTTCTATCATATTTATAAGCCCGAGTAGTTCATGATGTGTAAATGATTCATGTCATGAGAATGTTTTAAGTTACATATATTATGAGAGTTACATGACATGTAATTGGATTTCACATCGTGTAATTCAGATCCTCAAAGGTCGTAAAAGATATTTTATCTCTTAGATTTCATGGCTTGTATTCTCAGTCAGATTTGAATTTCAAACATTTCATGGCATATAAAATGTTAAAATTGTGTACCTTCATCGAGTTTAATATTTTGAATATTTCAAATAGTGTATTAGGTTCATATATTTTAATTTATTTCACATCTTGTAAATTGTTTAGAAGGTGTGTTTCTTGGTGAATACACATCTTGAATCTATTTCAAGGTGTATAATGAATGAATTTATTGTATTTCTAGCACCTCCTCCATTGATAATTCCTATTATATAAAAAACAACCCAAAAAATAATGTATTATCAAATAAATAATGATTAATTCTTATAAAAATGAATCCAGAAGATATATATAAATCTATATAATCATCTGAATGCACATAGTTTAAGGTCATAATTTATGGATTAGGGGTAGGTACTTTAAGGATCTTCAGGTGGTGCCTAAGAGTTAAAAACCAACATGAAATAGGTGACATACATCCCCTTCACCACAATAAGAGATCCTAAAAATAGTTTCATGAAGTCTAAGGTCATGAGTCTTGGACTAAGGGGAGACCCTGAAAAAGGTTGGTGCTAAGTCTAGGCCTGGGATGTTGGATCTAGACATCCATACATATCCCATCAGGCATAAAAATCCGGCAACACGTAGTTTTGGAATATAGCATGGTAGAATACCAATAATGGAATGGAAAATCCTCTCTTAATTGGAAATTTAATAATCTCATATTTTTCATATAAGGAATCATATGTTCATTACATAGGGTAAGGCTATAGTTTAATTTCAAGTGATGAGGATGTTGGTTTGGTCCATCTCATATTTGTTATATGAGGCTTCCTATTAATATTTCATAGGTTAAGGCCACAGTTTAACAATGTCTGCTGAGGAAATTGTTTTTTTCATCTTATATTTATCATATTATGAATCTTGGATTCATGGAGGGTAAGTGATCGCATTGTCTATCATTTCAAATTTGATGTTGAGTTTTAATAGAATTTCTGCAGTATAGAAGGAACCCTAGGTCGTCTCTCGACGGAGCCTTATATCATTAATCCAAAAACAACGTTGTGATTATGAAAATAAAAGGGGAATGAGGTTTTGGAAAACATGGTGTTTGGTGATTTAAGAAGACAAAAGAAAATGGAAATTTATAAAATAAATAATAAATAAACAAAATTAATTATGCAAGAAAACTTGGGTAATTTTCATGATACTCATCCTTCATTGCTTCAAGAGAAAGTTTATAAATATTTTATTATTTGTTTTTTAACACCTAAAATCAAAATTTTATTGAGTTTATACTAGGATACCTCCTAGGGTTTAGTTGGAAACACACAATGATTCACCAAATAACGTCGAAAATTGGGTGATTTGTGTTCAACATCATAACCAAAACTCACCAAGGAAACACATTAAAAACTGGATGTGATGTCTAGATTTGTATTTTATTTCATTTTTTACCAAAAAATCAATGTAAATGGCCATGGTAGAGTTTATGAGAGTTCAATTTACAAATATGAACCTCAAAAACACCACAATTAAAATAGGGAAGAAGAAGTGGTGAATTGTGTGTGAAACATCACATTAATGAGTACCCACAAACATGATAATATGAGTTGAGTACATAATAAAAATTCATAAATCAATAAAATAATAATATAAGATGAATAAAATAAACATAAAACTTGTAGTTAAAAATATTATTCAATTATTACAAACTTAAAGCTTGAGATTTACATCATGTTCCTCCCCGGGTGATAACAAGGAGTTCAGAACTCCATGGAATGGGAGGAAGCCATAGATATTGAAGTAGAACTTTCAATAGCCTAAATAACAACTAGGAATGAATAAAGGAATCATTTGGGGCTCCAAAATGGTAGAACCATTCCTCTTGGTCTAACTTCCAAGTTGGGTGCCCAAGGTATCATTTTATAGGCAAAGTGGATGATGGTTTTGAGCACCCAGATTTCATAAAACCACTTGGAACATGGTTTTAGGCCACTATAAAGTCTTATATAGTTTTTTAAAAATACTAAAAAAATGTCCACCCAACTCTTTAATATATACACTGAAAATTTTGTATCATTTGGAGACCCAAATATCTAGATATATCTGACATATAGAACACAAATTTTGACTTTTCCCAGATTCGATTCCCTGGATAGACCTATTCATATGGGACACATAATTAACTAATTGATATTGGGGGGTTTTTAAAAAGAGTTATAGAAAACTAAATTTTGGATCATCCCATAAAATATCATTCTAATTTGATGCAATTTATAGTTCTATTTTCTGTTTGAGTCCACTAGTGTGCTTGGAATCATGAACAGTTTGGACCATTTTTCTTCAACTTCAACTCAAACCCTACAAATAACCTCCACCTACAATGAAATTATCCAAAAAAGTAAAATTACCCTTTTCATCAGTGATTAAAATAAAATAATTTAATCAAACATGAATTTAAATTTGTTATAAAATTTGTAATTTATGATACAAAATCAATTTAAAATAGCGATGTAAGTGTGAAATAAAACATTGAATCATGGTGCAATCACACCCCCACACCTAAAAATTTTCACTCGTGGGAAAAGTCAAATTTCCAAAAATTAAGCATAGATATATTCCAAAATTAATGAATATTTAACATTAAATGAAAATTCAATCCCTAATAACAATGTGATTAAAGAAAAAATCAAAACAAGGAGTTATTCTTAGTGATCATAGGAAATGATGTCTCATAAATTGTATTAGAATGAAATTATAAGAGATTCATGATACCAATATGAAAAACAAAATCTAGAAGTTAACCATGTCACTAATTATCCATGTGTGTTTGTGAACGGAATTTCATGATATTCTTTCCACTTTTTATCCATTAATTAGAGGTTATTTTAAATTTTTTCTACTTAAATGATTATATCCACCGAACCTACCCTAAATAATTTTCAATCATATTTCAAGACCCAATCACTTAAGAATTATTATAAGTCAAACCTTAAGATCCTGACCTAGATATCCCCAATATGTCTTAGATTTAATCACTCCCCGCATTTATTATTTGTTTGATTTTAAAATAAAATCTCAACTTGGAACAAATCTTACACTCATCACTCAACCCCTGTTTGATCTCCTCATGACACTAATTGTAATAGTTATTTTAGGGTCCTGAAAATTATGGCAAGGGAATAAAATACCCCCACAATCACTTTCTAGGAGTAATCATGTACTCTTACATGTATGGAAAGGTGAATGGACTCAAATTGAGTTGAAAATTTTAGAATCAACTTAAAGGAATTCAAGTTTACAAAGGATTCTGAATGGACCACGTACCATCATCGGGAAGGGTCCACTAACTGCCTGGATCGTGAATCACTAGGTACATGGAATGATCCATGAGGCACAGATATGTGGAGAGATGGTTAGAGAACATAGAAGAACACAAACTACATCACCAAAGGAATCATGCACATGAAGTCCATCCGCGTACCATCTCATGAACTCATCAGTTCAAAAATGCAGAATACCAACTGGGTTCCACACACCATTATTGCGAACCGTAGCCTCCCCAAACCCCAGTTGACCAATACTTACATGACTCTGGATATCTCCTCATGGGCCTCCACAAATGGTGTCACATTCCCATAGATACGATTGCCTTGATGCTCTATAAAAGGAAGATAGAATTAATTGAGAAAGGACGAATGCCGAAAGCTTGAAGGGGACTCAGAAGTTGGATGTAAGAACTCAGAGAAGATTTTAGCTTCAGTATTGATTCATCGACGAATCTCGAATTTCAAACCACACTATCCACAAGTAGATCCAACCATGAAAAATAAAACGGGGTAAATTAATAATAAAAAGAGAACCGAAAACCTAAATGGTGAAACCGTGAATCATATACTTCTTACGGATGAACTTCCCACAAACGATAATTCCCTAGACCCTCCTTCAATGTGGTGCTCTGCATAGTGTACTGCTACGCAGACTGAACCTGACATCATGTACTACATCATTACATGGATGGAACCCAAAACGACATGATGGGTCGCGTACCACTATGTTACATGGTGGTCTATACCCATGTCTGCATACCATATCCATACGCAGATGACCCCTCTGCCTGCATACGACTACGGTATGCAGAGCCCCCTATCCTGCATAAGAAATCAATATGCGGAATGGGGTGTTTTAAGGTATTATTTCCTCCAGTTCCA
Source organism: Viscum album (assembly GCA_963277665.1). Lineage (NCBI taxonomy): Eukaryota > Viridiplantae > Streptophyta > Magnoliopsida > Santalales > Viscaceae > Viscum > Viscum album. Next base: position 1,238,165,572 of record OY728140.1, on the reverse strand, counting down.
ACCTCACTCCTCCATTACCTTCTAGTCCTCCATAATCCCTCAACAATCCAGTCCTCTGACATCAGGCCAAAGCCTCATCTTAATCCACTATACATGTATGATTAGATAACTGGGTGCATCCACATACATCTTTTAGTCTACATACCCATGGTAAGCGGAGTCACGAAGGCTCTCCCCACAACGGTTTAGGCTTGAGGAATGTATGTGGGTCTACATTTCCATGGTAACCTAGAGCCCAACCTTGGGATGCCGACATGAACCTCTCCATTCTGGGGATTAAGGGTGATCTCTTACTTTTTCATTCAATGTGGAATAGTGATTAGTTGAAGGAGTTATGTTCGCTTCTCATTCGACAAGGAAAAAATACCTACCCTTTTCTAGAATGTATTCTCAGGCCCTCCCACTGTGGTAAGTCCCCAATCTTTTGAGGATGAGCTGCATGACCATTAATGTCATTTCACATTGAAAGGATCATCGCTCCACACCATCTCCCACCATCGCCCGAGCCTCTTTCACTGCAGGCTCTCCCTCTCCCACCAATAAGAGACAAAGCATGTGGTTGGTTAGATCTCTCACATCATCTTGTTTCTCACCCCGAGAATGACTCATGTGGCCTTAGAGGTTTGTGATGATTACAACTTCCACACATTATGAACTACAAGAACTCTAATTCCTGACCAAATCAGGATACGTAGGATGCCTACCTAGAGGCCCGAGCTCAAAATGGTGCCCAACCAATAGGGTCCACCCAATCTTGTCTATCAAATGGGAAGCTTCCATTCATAATCCTCAACCCATATGAACTACGAGAACTCTAATTCTTGATAAAACCAGGATATGTAGGACGCCGACTCAAAGGCCTGAGCTCAAAAGGGTGCCCTCCCATAAAAGGTCTACCCAATCATTTCTCCTTAAATGGGTAGCCTCTATGTATAAGCCCCACATAATTCTAAACTACATGGGTTATGATTCCTCTCCCAAAGATACAAAGGAAGCCCATATTATGGGTCTGATCCCAACATCAAATCACCTTTTCCCCCCTAGATGAAGATAATTTCTAGATACCCTTATTGTATGGCTCAAGTGAGCAGTACTTCCATAGCATCAAATATATGCATGCCTACGACGATCTTGGAAATTAAGGGTATACCATGGACACACTCTTTGGGAATTAACCATGCATTTAGGAACATACGAACATGAATTAAATCTATAAGAGAGTCCCTGAACAGACTACAATTATCTCTAGAAGGGTGCAGTGAGCCTGACTTCCCATCCACTCGACTAATGGAGTCCTCAAGTGTCGTTGGCTGAATCATAAACCAACGAGCATCTGTCATTAGAAATTAGGTCTATGAATCATGGATAACATGGTTGTTGGGTGATTCTGGCTACATGAATAAACCCTTTGGAGACCATATGAGGATGTTTTATCTGAGGATGACTAATTTCACAAGTACTTAACCCCACGCAATTGCCCTCTGTGACCGATTGACTGTGGCACCTTCTTCACAATGTGGAAGGGGTGAATTACCTAGTCCCCACAGGTTTAATCAAACATTATTTTAAAGGATAATGATGGAAAATGGGTCAAAACAAACGAAATGGTGAATTTGACAGGAAGCCATATCCGATGAAAGGGATGGGTGATGATCCTGGTTTGACTATTTCACCATCACCTAAAACATGCCACCTCAGAGGCGGAACAAAAATGTTGAACCTGACATGAATCCATAACCAAGGTGGCGTTTCTACCCCAATGATAAAAGAAAAAAGGACATTTCACATCTGCCCATTTTGTTCTCCCTAGTACGTGTGAAATGTGCCACCTTAGAGGCTGACCAAAAATGGTGAACCTGTAGAGAATCCTTAACCAAGGTGGCAGTTCTACCCCAATGATAAAAGACAAAAGGACATTTCCCATTGGCCCATTTTGTTCACGCCGGTACATGCGAAACATTCCACCTCAGAGGTAGAAGAAAAATGGTGAACCCGACGTTAATCCTTAACCAAGGTGGTGATTCTACCCCAATGATAAAAGAAAAAAGTACATTGCACATCAGCTAATTTTGTTTGCCCCGGTACGCACGAAACGCGCCACCTCGGAGGTGGAATAAAGATGGTGAACACAACGTGACTCCTCAACCAAGGTGGCGGTCTTATCCAACTCAAGCCCCTTCAACCTACAACAAAAAAAGGAACGGGGAAGGGGTCCAAGTTGAATCATTAGATATGAATGTGTTTAATGGAATACTACTTTGACGAGGTATTGTGGTTTATATGTCATATAAGTATGTTGTAAGTTCCCGAAGAGAAACCTTCGATCCAAATGACATCCCTAAGACCTATGTAGACACATAAATCAGTGATCCTATAGGTGTCTAGGGACCCAATGAAGAGAAGGGCCCCCTCGCCTACCCAGAATCTTCAACACTGGGTATCCAACATGCTGATCAAAGAGTACCACTGAAATGGTACTCTCCCCTTGCAGAAGGCCGTGAGACAAACCCTCAAGTCTGCAATGGTCCACCACCTGCCTCCTCAGTCGTTACTGGCACCCCCACACAAAGTGACCCCGATGGTCCTCTCAAATCGTTTCGGTAGCCTGTCCCCATAACATGATAACGATTACCTCCCTTATCTTAGGGAGGCATATGAAGTCAATGCTGAAAAATTCATCTCAATTACAGAGGGGTCCTACTTTTGGGACTCTGCCATAGAACATCAACACTGACACCAGATGACCAAGCCTTGTTATGTTGAAGAGGACCTTATGCTGAGGGCACCTGCTGAAGTCTCGGAGACCCGGGGCCACTCAGGCTTCCCACCAAAGGCGGTGAATATATAATCTGGAACACGCTATCACCCTAGTTCAGGAGGAGAAACTATGTCGTACTAATGTGGTGGCATTCAATGAGTAGATTTACGACTCTTCCCCCTCCAATCAATCCCACATCAGAAATAAGGTGGCAAAATACAAGAACATGCACGTTCCTACTAGTACTCTCCATTACAACTTTGAAGACAGAGCAACAAACTGCAAGAAAATGCAAATATTTACCGATGCACAACAAGCCTGTCAACTAAAGAGGGTGGAAACTAGCTATATGCAGACACAAATACTTGCTGATGCATTTCAATCCCATCAACCAAATAGGGCGGTAACAAGCGATACACAGGTACACATACCTGCAAATGCATTTCACACCTTTCAACCAAATAAGTTTGAAACAAAATACAGGTAGCCACAAATACCTACTGACACATATTAAGCCCGCCATCCAAATAGGGTGGCTTGAAAATATGAGTAGAGTCAAATTCCTACGGATGCATCTAAATACCATGAGGAAAATACAGTGGTAAGGGAGTATATAAAAATCCCCGCTCATGAATATGAATACCACCAGTCAAATATAGTGTAAAATAGATAAGACAACCAATGGAAAACTCATTCCTCTATCATGGAACATGAGAACTGTCAGTATTTATTGGTAACCTAAGGAGAACCAGAGTAGGCACAAACCCTTGCTCTGACATTGGAATGGGCCTTCATACCTATTCCATCTAAAGATGTATCTCAGCATATATTGGATAAGATGGAATATCAAACGTCAATCCCAGATCATATCATCCAAACACGCAAATACATTATTTCATCGGTGGAAAAGGCGAGAAATCGGGCCCATGACCCAATTTCCTCAAACGGAATGACTCACTCACAAAATGAGTTAGTCACTTCAGAGTAGTTTGGCATCCCTACTCCAATCTAGGAGGGTCGACGACAATATACTGTGATATATGGACATCCGAATTGGGGAAAAAATACCCATTCCAAATGGGGGATTCCAGTCCCACCTGGTGGCCTCTCTAGGGAAGGCATATATCCCTGCCAAAACTCAAGATGCCCATCGGAGTATCCTGATGACATCATGGGACCCAACAAGACATGGAATCATATATGAAGGTCATTACCAATAGCAGAAAACCCCTATTACCTGCAAGAGAGAACTCAAACATGAAATGTGCCGAAGGAAACTGTAAAATGAAGAGCACATACATGATCCTACTCTACTGGAATCTAGGCTTCTTGACACCCTAAAACATATATAAATAAATGCACAAGACCCTTTCTATACATTACCAAATTATGGAAGTGGATGTAGCAGTTGTGAAGGTCCTCCCTAAAAATCGCTACTAGAAGCTCTGAAGTTCCTCCCTAGAGCACCCACGAGGGTTCACTCCATGGGCCAAGAATGATCAATCAAGAGAGACTATCTCCTGATGCGCATCAGGTTCACCCTCTCCTTGACCTGAAGATCAGGCAGCAATAATTTCTTCCTCTTTCTGTTGTCCTCCCTGATTTTCCTCTCTAGGGTATAGTCTTCAAATATACTTCTCCCTATAGTCAGAAATTAAGTCATGATGGTAGTCCCAACCATGATGACAGTCATTGTGAAGGCCCTCCCCATAATTAAAGTTGCTGTGAAGGCCCTCCCCATAGTAATGTCAAGCAACGAGAAGGTCCTACCCTCATTGTAGTATATCCAGAAGGCCCTCCCCAAGATGTGCACTGCATAAATTCTTCTAGAAACTAGGTATCAAGCCGTGATATTAGTCCTCTCCATCAAAAGAGTCATTGATAAGGTCCTATCCTCAGTGACATCAAGTAGCAAGAATATCCTCCCCTCGTTGTATCCCACCCTGAATGCCCTCCCTAGGGTATATGCTATAAAAACATTTCCCATAGTTGGGCATCAAGTTGAAATAGTATCCCTCGCCATTGCAGCACCAATTGTGAAGGTCCTACCCACAACCAAAATTCATACCGGAAAGAAGTTACTCTCCTTGCTGGAAAAAATTTGAGAAATCCCTCCTATGCTGAGGTGCTTAGAAAGATAGAGTCAGACACATTGTCCACTCTGTCTACAGCGAGTGATATTTTTTCTCAACCAGAGGATGGCTCGGGGCCATGCTCATATTTGGATCCACCTTTCACCCTTCGTATATAAATGAGACTCCCACCAGATCGGTTTCTTGTATGTAAATTATTAAGAAGAAGTCGAGGTGGGCATATCAAGTAGAGGATCCCCCAGAAGAACAACAACAATACATATTTCTTGTGAGAAGACAAATATATAAGGATAATATACCAGTGATGTATTGATCTATGACCACTTCTCACATAAACATACTAGGAGAGTTGTCTGAGGAATGTATACACAACATTCACCTCAATATATGGAAAAATATTCATCAGCTAAATGAAAAATTCCTACCCTATGAGGGGTATGAATACCATGTAAACATGATATGGGAGATTCACTGTCTAATTGACTTGGATTCTCTCCCATCCACATGGTATCCATAATCAGAAAGGTGAAAGAAAAACCTTGAAATGGCTTGCCTCTATGCACTGCATTAGTTGTGTTGCCTCATTGGTGATTCCCCGACTGGAGTTCACATTCAGGGATGGGGAGAACATAGATCTCTACACTTCACCCCTTGTCCTGTCTAACAGGCCCCATTGGTAATGACATCGAGAAATTTCATCGCCAAAAGGCAGCAATAAAGTGAAACCCCTACTCAAGAAAGATGGTATACTCTAAAAAAACTAGCCCGTAGTATGTCTCAAAAGCATCTGGACCAAAGAGATCAAGCTATCAAAAAGATTATGAGTTAGTAAACCAAGAACATCCAGCAGGCTTCCCGCCTAAGGGAATCCAACCAAAAAGTAGTCCTCATGTCTCTAAAAGACCATGGCCTCCATGTAGGACCAATTACACACTTGGATCATTCCCACATGAGAGTGCGTGAAATCGAAAATGTGGCAACAGCGGCGGCTACCGCTGCGATGCGGGAACAACCCCATCTCATAGGGTTGGAGAAATTTTTATATCAAAGTGACCCTGTAAGACCAACAAATCCAAGCCATAGCGCATCAATAGAAGAATGGGAACAACCCCATACCAAAGGGATGGGGGGAATTTTTACCTCAAGTCCCCACATAGTGGACATCTGTCTTCCTCTATCTAAGAAGAACGATGGATAGGGGAGTCACTCGTTCCACCCCTTCCTGTGATTTTCACCCTCTGAGACAAAGGCATGTTACGAGGTCAGACCAGGGCTCCCTTCAGATCAATATTTTCCATGAAAACTGAAGAATACTGCAGAATGGAAGGATAAAATCCTATAATGGACACAAAAAAACCTTCCTACCATTCGACACTGGGTACACCACCCCCAATGTGGTATGTCTCAGTGAACATGGTGAATGTAAACCCCACGGATTTCATCGGAAATGATGAAATGGGAGAGGACGTGAAGGAATATGGTTCCCTCCTAGAGGCATCCCCCACCGATCATGATGGTGTGAATACCTAGAACCAGAGAGCGGTCCTAAATATGGGTTCCCCCTCAGTTAATATGACATTACCACCCACGCAAAACCCCAACAAGGAGAAGAATAAATCCAAGGTTGTCTATGACCCGACTTCTCCTACCCCTATAAACACGTCCCTCACTCTCAAGGAAAGGTTCTCTAATAAGAAGGAAGAAATGAAAGAGATCGTGTGAATTAATGTTGAGCTACATCAAGGGATATATCTCACTGGATGGGTTCCCCTTGCAGAACGTTAGTAGGTTCTACCAAAAGAGGTTCCCTTGACACAGACACTCATCCCATCAAATGAATCCAATCTCGGAGGACCATCTAATCCATCATCGGGACTGGAATCCTACTAAAACCTGACCATGTAAGGACATATATACTTCCCACCACTAAGAAGGAAGCCATAATATATTCAGGTAAACTCAAAATTGATTCCTCTGACTGGGTATCAACCCCAAATTCCAGTAGCACAGGAACACCCAGTTTTGGCCACTACTGCACCAGCCCAAACATAATGCGATAGGATATGCATCATGGGTTCTTGAACACTGTTGAGCAATTAACATCACAACTAGAAGCCATGTAGCGACAATGAACTCTGATATAGCTACGGTGAAAACCCTACCCTGATTGGGTAAGGAATGTTCTTCCACCTCCAAATGTTGGAAACCCCATATTGCTAGTATTCAATGGCTCAGGGGACTTGGAACAACATCTATTGCACTATGCCTCTTACTATGACCTCATGATGGGAACTCCGGAGTAGCAGGAAGCATAAAATCTCATGTGCTTCATACGAACCCTGCATGGCTTGGTTTTAATATGGTATAGTAGTTTTCCAGCCAATTCAATCATAGGTAGGGAGGACCTCCAGTGAAAGTTTCTCTTCAAGTTCAGTTCAACAATGCCTAAGACGACGTTCAGTGACCTCATGAACTACAAGCAGTGAGAGAACAAAAGAGTCTCATACTTCATTACAATATGGAAATGACTAACATATTCCTAGAACCTGCTGCTACCCTAGGATGAAATGCTATCTATGTGCATTGGTAACCTCAGTGATGTGTTGCAAAAACCGCTCATCCTGGTAAAGTAAACTATTGGGTTTAGAGATTTCTCTTTTATTTCCCAAATGGCATAATACTCTTTGAAATGGACCTATCTTATGTCTCTAGTGGCCTCGTTAGCCCCTTCGAAAATAAAGGGAAAAGCTGAAGTGACTTATTTCAAGCTTAAGCCACCATCAACACCAGCTCCAGTTGCGAGCCCCCCCACCAAACCACGAAGGACCCCCTGGATTCCAACAGCCACCCCCACCTTAGAAAGATGAGCAACAAGGTTCTATATAAAATTAGTTCGAAGAACGAATAAATAATGTTTAATAATTCCAAGACAAACAGGTCCACATTTATTTCATATCCACCATGAATTACAAATTGCTCATACTACCAGAGCCGAAGGAAGCTGATGAAGTGCATCTTGAGTACTGTCCAAATTATTTTTCCTATCACCAGATACTGGGACATACCATCCATGAATTATTCATTTTCATGGATCTCCTACAAAAATATGGTGGATTCATGGCATTTCATGTAAGTCATTAGACCATCAAAAGTGTTGTATGTTTTCACCTCAAACCCAATAGAGGAATATTAATGGAAAACAATTTCTAGTAATAAAAAGAAAAAGTCTGATAATTGTATGACCTAGAAGACCATCAACTGAGCCCATGGAAACCTCCAGGAAGAGTTGAAACAACCAACTATGTCCCAAAAATCTTATAATACAACACATCCATCCTCCTCAACCCTGAAGTCCTCTAAAGTCTATAAGTGCATAAAGAAAGATAAATTAGATGTGATGACACAAAAGACAAAGTTAGTGTTGATACTTTCAGAATTCATGCCAATAGACTTGGTACAATGGGCACCATACCACCAAACAACACCATCAGAAGGAGACCGTCAGAAAAAAATAGTATCAAATTAGGAACTTATCTTCGACTCCATTAATGTCATTCACTTGATAGGCGCCTTCTCGGATGAAGACTATGGCCATGAACCCAAATTCCCCTCACCCAACTGAAGAGTTGGAGGAAGAGGCTATAGAGGCCTGAGTTTTCTTGGAAGGCATGATCATGGAAGAATTCATATTTCCAGACACACCATAAGTCAAACCGTTAACATCACGGAAAATATTGGAAGGAATCTCCAACAGACACAACAAGAACCAGAATTCTCATCCGCCCCCATGGGAAGAAATCCAATCCCAATTATCCTCATGTATCCATTGGAGGAAGAAAAAATATCAAATTACCTAAGAAATACAGGTAGACCAATTCGTCCAAACATGGAATGGACTACAAGACCACCAGACCCAGTCACATAGGCCGAACCCTCTACGTCTAAATCCCAAGACCCTAAAGTGTGTATGAAAGAGTAAACCCTAGTCAGGAAGCACCAACCTTTAGATAATAAATATGATATTCTAAAGTAGCTGGCTTAATTAATATAAAATATGTCAATCGTAGATACGTTAAGTCTGTCCATATATCTTAGGGAGGTACTCATCGAAGCCTTACTAATTATTCAAGAGTTTGAGGCTGGAGTAGCAACAACTGAAGTCTATCAGATGGAGGCCAATCCTAAAGAATTTCACACCATCATCTCCTTCACAAACAGGGATGAAGACACCATCGTTCAAGGGAACATAAAACCCTTATACGTTTCTAGAAATATAAATGGAATTGACGTCTAGAGTATTTTCATTGACAACGGCTATAGAGTCAACATCATCCCACTACGAACACTTTGTTTACTAGGCTTTGTTGAAGAAAAATTGACACCCTACACCTCAACTCTGATGGGATATGAAAACAATGAGCAGAAACCGTTGGGATGAATCAATATTAAAACTTGGCTTAGAGACCTCATGTCAGGTTCTGAGTTCCTGGTAGTATGAAAAAGCATGACCTTCAACGTCCTGTTAGGGAGGCCTTGGCTACATCAGCACGCTGAAATTCTGCCATCATACCCTCAGTGCGTCAAATATTTCACTAATGGGAAAAATAAGACATTGCAAGCCAATAAACCCCCATTCGAGTCTTATGAGTCACATTATATTGATGTAGGGTTATATGAATCAGTAGAAAAACATCTTTCAGCCAACGAAATTGATTGGATTACTACCCCGAATGGATTGGAAACAGCTCCCACCGACCCCCTCCAACAGCTTAGGGAAGAGTATGTATTACCCATCAACCAAGTTGAATGCATAAGTGAAAGTACGGATGCACATTCAATTGTATGCATGATCTCCACCGTGGCCACCAAGTCCAAAGACACGAAAGAGCGGGATGACTCCCATAATTTCAGGAAAATCCCTATCAAAGATACTCCAGAACCATCCATGGGACCCCAAACTACCCCCGCCTCACTCAATAAGGCAAAATATGATTTATCTCCCGACATTGGAGAGTTCTTCTCAAAAATCCTCTCTCCATAATATGAGAAATAAGATGAAGATTACGAGGATGAAGTAGATGAAAAAGAAGAAGAAGAAGACCTTAAAGATTCCCCTCCTTCATTCGAAGATGGTGTCTCCATCATAATCAATGAACATAAGGAGATAAACCTGGGAACTGAAGAAGACCTTCAACCCACTCAGATTAGTGTGGCTATTACCATCGAGGAGCAGGAGACATATACCTCTTTCTTAAAGAATAATTGAGATGTGTTTACCTGGGATTATACAGAAATGATGGGCCTTGATCCTAAGATTTCCAATAATCATATAGGCTTACCAAATGACAATCGAGGCAATAAAAAGGCAGCCAAAAGTACCCACCTGACACATGATGCCAAAATAGAGGCTAAAGGTGACAATGTAATCAAAGACAACTTCATACGGGAGGTCCAATATCCGATCTGGCTGGCAAATATAGTCCCTGTCAAAAAGTTGAATGGACAGATTAGAATATACATGGACATCAGGGACCTTAATTGGCATTTCCCAAAATATGATTTCCCGGTCCTGGTCATAGAATTGTTGATCGAGAAAATCGCCAGATATGAGGCTCTCTCTTTCAGGGATAGATTTTCAGGACACAACCAGATCAGGACGGCCCATGGGGATGAAAAATCTAACGCTTTAGGGCCCCTCAGGGAGTGTTCAGTTATAAATTGATGCCCTTTGATCTAAATAATGTCGGCACCACATATCAACAATCCATGAATCATATCTTCAAGACCTTCATGGGAAAATGAATTGAGTGTTATATCAAAAATCCAGTGGTTAAATCATGAAAGCACTCGAACCACCTAGCTGATCTTGAAACTTTCTTTAAAAAATTGTGGCAACACAATTTAAAGATGAATTTCATAAAGTTATCTCTTGGATTTACCTCTATAATGTTCCTTGGATTCATCATATTTCATCACGCCATGGAAGTCAACCCTGAGAAGACAAAATCAGTCATTGGCATGTTCCCCCTTCACAACCTCACCAATTTGAGAGGTCTCCAGGAGAACCTCGCCTACATACGACACTTCATATCCAACATAGCAGGTAAATTCTTACCTTTCACTAGGCTCATAAAGAAAGGAGTTACGTATGAGTGAGATAATTATTTCTAAGAAGCGTTCGAGAATCTCACAATATATCTCCTAAGCCCGTTGGTGCTGATGCCACCTGTTGAGAGGAGGCCACGAATTTTGTATGTAAACACCTTGGAATAGTCATTAGGTTCCTTACTCATGCAAAAAAATGATGCCAAAATCGATAATAACATCTATTACCTCAGTCGAACAATGATTGATGCTGAAAATTAGTATTCAAAAATCAAAAATAACTACCTAACCATAATCTTTGCAGTTCAGAAACTCAGTAATTACCTACAGCACCATGAGGTCTAACTGGTCTGCCACTACAACCCTCTCAAATATATCCTAAACCATCCCATTCTAAATGGTCACCTATAAAGATGGGAGATCATCCTAAAATACTTTGACATACGGTACGTACCCCAAAAGGCCATCAAAGGCCAGGTGTTAGCAGACATCCTGGAGGATCCCCCCTCATAAGAAACAACACCATTGGTTGATAAACTACTGGATGAAGAAGTGTTCTCCATTTGGGAGGACGCCCAGACATGGGAAATGTACTTCGATGGTGCTTCCCAAATCCCAACAGGGAAAAAGATAAAGGATTATAAGCTGGAACAAAGTGGGGCTGGGAGTTATACTTGTATTCCCCAGAAAATACATATTTCCTTTCACATTCCTACTTTTGAAAGGGTGTATAAATAATGAAGAATAATATCAAGACCTCATTGCAGGCCTAGAACTGAAACTTCATGTGCAAGCCAAACAATTAAAAATAAAAGGTAATTCAGAGATAGTGATCAACAGGTCAGTGGTGACTACGCCATTAAGAATGAAGTATCGGCACCCTTTATGGACCATTTTCGAGAACTGATGGAAGAATTTCCCTCAGAACCAACATTGATTTATATCTCCTGATCACAAAATTCCTAATCTCACACATTAGAAAATGCAGCCACAATATTTGGTCGATCCAGACTGTGATGAAACGGTTATCAACATTTCCCACCTCCGGATGGTTTTTCCATTTATCCAGAGAGATACAGAAGATATTGAGGAAATTAGTCCCATTTCTGAGCCTTATCATCACACCACCAGCTGGATAACTCGCATTGTAAATTAGCTTCATAAGGGAAAACTCCCACCAGATAGGGCTGGAAGGGAACATATCCAAAGATGGGAAGTTAATTTTCCCTTTTACAATGGGGTAAACAAAGAAAATGTTCTCTACAAACTAGGCCTTAATGGAGTCCTTATCTGGTGTATTGATGGATAATTGACTACTACTGTCATGAAATAAGTGCATGCTGATGCTTGTGGAGCACATTAATCAGTAACCAAACTCTCTCAACAAATCCAAATGCTTGGGTATTACAGGCCCACTATGATATAGGATTGTGTCGTATTCACTAAGAAGTAACATTCCTACCAAGTTCATGCTAATTTCATACACCAAACCCCAGAGTTACTTCATACAAATAAGTAATCATGGACATTCATTGCCAGTGGGATGGATGTTGAGGGACCATATCCTCCTGCTATACCTAGACAATTCAAGTTCATACTCACAGTGACCGACATATTTTTCAAATGGGCCAAATCCATACCCCTTAAAGAATTCAGGGTGAAAAACATCATTAGCTTTGGGAAGGCCCTCATCATTACCATATTTGGTGTCCTCTATACGATACTAACAGACAATGACACAAACTTCTATTCTAATGAGTTGGACAAGCTATACCAGGAGTATGGAATCAATGCAAACTGGTGATCCCTCTACCACAAAGAGGCCGATGGGAAGATAGAGTCTTTAAACAAGACATTTTCCAAAATACTAAAAAAGATGGTTGATAAGGATAAGAAATTATGGCCAGACAAGATCCTTCATGCTTTGTGGGCTTACTAGACCCTGACTTGCACCACCACCTAGGAAACCCTATACTCACTAGTATATGAGGCAGAGGCGGATTTTCCTATATAAATACAAATTCCATCACTTCGTGTGTCCATTGGATATCAACAATCCATTGAAAATCAATCATAGAGATGGTTTTATGAGTTAGAGAAGCAAGAAAGAAAAGGCTTCACACTTTACACCATTTGGAAATCTACCAGAACCGGATTGCATAATCCTTTAACAAAAAGGTCTGCCGTCGATATTTCCTCAAAGTAGAAATGGTGTTAGTCCTCGGAACCATGATGATACTCGAAAAGAATCCCCTAAAGCTTGAACCAAAGTTGGAAAGACCATATGTCATACATAGGGTCAATTTCAATGGAGAATACTCCCTGATATCAATGGACGAACAACTCATCATGACCCCCACAAATGAAAAGTTCCTAAATAATTAATTCATGTGATAGCAACACCCAGTCATGGTCTAAGCTCTATGGCCCTAAACTATAAGTTATAATACCCCCATGTCATGGTCCAAACTCTAAGACCCTAAACTATGAATTGTTTTCTTAACAAACATAACGATAAAATGAATGGTATTAGCCCCATGGTCCAAACTCTAAGACCTTAAACCATGATTAGAAATATTGTGAAGCCATGGTACATACTCTATGACCTTAAACTATGAGTCAATGTACTTTCTATATGACATTAAACTATAAGGAACTCAAACCTGAAACATGACGTTAAACTATGACTCAGGTCCTCATTGTAAGATGTTAAACTACATGGCATAGAGAGTCCTAATTTTATGACAATAAACTGCATGATCTCCCATAGAACTATGTAAAACTTGATTCCTTGCTTCAAAGGATACGTAGCAATGCATCGATCCATGATCTTGTCCCAGACTCCCCCACCAAATAAATGCCTCCATCATATCCTCTACCTCCCCACACTTGCGAAGGAAACCCTATGTCAATTACTTATTTCTAACATCGAGTATAACTCACATGAGGTTAAGATCAGTGGTAAGGAATATATTACACAAACAAGTTATAGGGAAGTATGGTAGACTCGACACCCATAGAAAATGAAAAAAACATTCCCACACTCATGTTCGAGCCAGATCAGTTAAGGGAACTTTCAGAACTACCTATGGCTTGATTCCTGCCCATGCTGGGTATATAGTGACACCTAGATTTGGCATCCCGACCCAGCCATCATAAAAAAAATCCCTTACATATCCTTACACATGGATTGATCCAAATAGGTATAGGGAACTTTCAAAACTACATAGGCTTGGTTCCTTCCCATGTAGGATACGCAGTGACGCCCAGATTTGGCATCTTAGCCCAACCATCATAAAAAATGACCTCACTTGTCCTTATGCATGGTCTGAGCCAAATCGGTATAGGGAATGTTCTGAACTATGTCCGACTTGATTCTTTATATTGTAGGATACGTAGTGATGATCTGATTTGGCATCCCAGGCCAACCACAAAAAATTTCCCCTTTCCCAGTGTGTAGGTCAGACATGTACAAGGAGTCCATTAAAGGTCCTAATCACATGATGATAAACTGCGAAATTCATCAAGAGTTATGTGTGGACCTATTCTCAGTTTCGCAAGATCCTGCACATTCCCCTCACTCATCAAAAGTCAAAATATATTGCTTCCCCCTATATGTATGAGTCAGAACTATGTGGAAGCTCCAATAGTTCACAATTAATCATGATCTTGGCATTCTTTATGTTCCCAAGAACATATTTCCCATATATAAATCTCTATAACCCATGAAAAATTTGATTCCCATAATCATTCAAGTCCATCTGAGAAGGAATGACATTGTCTAGAAGACACATTTTTTTTGACTATGCACATCATTCATCGATGGCTCTGCATATGATTCCCACAAAACAGCAGTCAATAAAAGGAAAATTCGTCCCCAAGAGAGTCCTCTCCCATTTCAGTACACCCAATGGATTCCAAGACTCAGGTCATTCCTCCTGTTTCAATTTGTCCTTGGGACTATGGTTTACACCTTCTATCATCACTCACGTCTATGGAACACTAGAACATACAGATTATGATTAACTCAAAACAATTAAAGATCTTTATGAAAGCATAATTGTCCTCACTGAATGACACTAAACTGCATAGCATCATGTCCTCACCGAACGACATTAAAATATAAGGAAAAAATCATCCTTACTGTAAGAAATTAAATTTCATAGCATCGGCTTCAGCCTAAACTGCCCTCTAATATTGATTTTCCACCAGAAATCCTTGTAATCCCTTATTTCTCACACCGATCATAGCTCACCTAAGCTTAATGATTTTAACGAGACATCAACCATGACATTATGGGAAAACAACCCACGAATTTGGTCCTAGAAGAATGACCCTAAATGGCATGCCACCATTCTCATCCCTAAGAGGAACCCCACATCATGGCCATGTGACATTAAATGACCCGGTACCCCAAAGATGAGATGAATGCTTCATCCTGCGTATGAGTCATATCTATGTAAGGGACACCGAATTCCATGAGTAAATTTCATAAAAAATGTCCCTAATATGTTCAGATATAATCCTTTCATACACAAATCTCTTTGATCTGAGTGATCTTGAATCCCCAAAACCCTCCATGGCAATTTGAGAAGGAAGGACAATGTCCTACAAACACCTTTGTTTGACTATGCACATCATTCCCCAGAGGCTCTGCATATGTTTTCTACAAAAACAACTATCAATCAAAGGAAATTTCACCCATAAGAGAGTCCTATTATATCTCAGTATGCCCAATGGATTCCAAGCCTCATTCTATCCCTCATGATTCAAGGACCTTCAAAGTAATGGTTTACATTTTCCTTCATACACACATCCTGGATATATCAGAACATGCGGGCCCGATTCATCTCTGGTCCCCTATGAGGTTTCTAAAGATACCTTATCCATATTCGTGGAGTAGATATGTATACAAAAGAAGAATATCCCCACTCATCTGTGGGTTTCCCAAATAATTTTAGTTAAAATTCTCTTTTTTTTTTGTGTTCAGGTGCACCCCTTGTCAATGGTCACATACGATATTCAGAAAGATCCCAATCTCCACAATCCTTCATAGCCATCAGAGATAGAAGGCCGGTGTCCTATGGAAACATTTTTTTGACTATTCACATCATGACCTAGAGGCTTTGCAAATACCAACTACAAAATGATAGTGAATCAAAGGAAAATTTGTTCTCAGGAGAGTCCTTTCCAATTTTTGTACGCTTGGACGACATTCATGTCATGTCACCCCCCCAGATATGGAAATATTCTAGATAAAGGATTACATACCTTATTCTTTCCAAATTTCCCACACATAAAAAAGACTTTTAACAGAACTGACCATTCAACAGCTCTTCCTCACAAAAGTAAGAACCGTATTGGAACAATTGCCTACTCAAAGATGACATGAATGTATCCAATATTTTCAGACACTGCTACTTAGGACAACAACCCACTGTGGCTCCCAACATTAAAATAAATTCAAAATGTTACATAACCCTACCTAGACATTGTAGATGGAAGGCTAGTGTCCCATAGAAACATTTGATTGACTATGCGCATCATACCCTGGTGGATCAACATATGTCTCCTATAGAAAGACTGTCAATAAAAGGCTAATTTGACACCAAGAGTGTCCTTTACTACCTCTATATGCTTAAAATGACTCCCTAACCTTTTTAATGTCCAAAATTCAAAAATTAAGGGTAACGAAAAATCCCTAATCCATGTATGAAGGATATTAGAACATTCTCAGATGACCAATCCAAAGTTAGGGCCCATGCTCCATTATGTTTTTTCAAAGATGTTCAACCTAAAAAATTAGTAATGAATTTGATTGGAATAACTGTGAACTGCTAGAGAAAGAAAAATACACTATATTTTCCAGAGGGGAAATCCGTAGAAGTCACCTCTGGGTAAAATTCAAGTATTTGTTCGTAAAAAACATTGAGCTATCAAAAAAGGCATAAAGTTTGTTAGGCCAAAAACCCACAATTTTTTTTAAAAGGTTGGGGCCGAAGCCTCAATTTATTATTTGAAAGCAAAGACCTCTTTAGACTGGGTAGAGGGAGACCCATTATATAGCCCGAAGGCCCAAGGCCAAGTGGCCTGAATACAAGGCTTGAAAGCCCATTTTTTGGCCCAAAGGACCCCTCGGTGAACTGTACTGCTACAATACCCATGCTGCTACAGTACCTGCTACAGTACTGCCACCACTACAGTATCTGCTACAGTCCCTCCACCGCTACAGTGCTGCCGCTGCTACAGTACCGCCGCTGCAACAGTACCTGCTACAGTACTGCTACAGTACCTGAGAAATTCGCCCCTGCCCGGATTTGATCCTGGGTCTTTTGGATGCCAAGCAGGAGCCTGTACCACTAGGGTACAGGCTCGTTGGCAGGCCAAAAACCCACAATGGACGACCTAGGAAAAAGTCAAGTTATGCCTGCTAAGCCCGTTCCAAGAAGGCTTAAAAAAATTAGGGTAATAATGAAAAAACATTAAAGTTAATGAGTTTTTACATAAAACCTCAACAATATTACAACTACCCTCACTGAGTCCTGTGATTCAGGCAAAAATTAGAGCACCATTTGATTATTTCAATTTACTGGTTTCAAATAATTGATTAAAATTAATACTATACTGAAATGATGTTTATATGATTGATCAATTGAAATGACAGAAAAAGAAAATGAACAAGCATTCAAAGTAAAATTGGTTTCATCATATTTTATAAAAATGTATGGTGGAGATCCACAACCTGGAGCCTCTCCTTGTAATAATGAAAATACCTTTACAAGATACGTTCGATAAAGTCGTAGAGTTGCATAAAATATTGGTACGAATCCTTAATGGCTTGGTGAAGCTTCAATAAATTCTCAGTCTTGGACTTTGCACTCGCTCGCAGTGCCTCTGTGTACCACATAGCTTAGAGGCCGATATTTTCTCCGTCTTACATTTTCCATCACCCCTCCTCAACAGCGACTGTGGACCAGGTGCAATCCTGTTCAATCCACTCAAGATTCTAGATTTTTTTCTCCAATTACTATTCGAGTTATTCTACAAAATACTCTTGCTTCATGAGCTTTTTATACCACCTTGAAAACGTTCCTGCATGAGTGGAAGCTTCATCAATAAGAATTTTCCATTTAGCAACAAGATAAGTCATCGACTCTACCTTGGAAAGTTGAGATTCGAGCATACCGGTTGCTTCCTGAGCAGTGAAAACCTGCCTTAATATATCATAAATACCATGATAGTAAAATCCACCAAAGGCCGGGACTTCAAACTAGCAATGAAACTTTTGAAATTTCATTGGCATCTCATCCAATGTAGTCTGAGAAATTAATCTCCAAATGTTCCCCCATTCCTTTTGCCAAATAGGATGTAGATCGACCAGGATTTCTTTATCGGTCTCTGAATCACTCCCTAATGATAAAATTTAGTCAAGAATGAACATTATCAGAGAGGGACTTGATTCAGTAGCTACAACGTGGCTCGACCCTGCAACTGCCTCGTCTCTGGTAATTGCTGTGGAGGAAAGAGTGAGGACATCTGCTACTATTACTAAGGATTGTGGTTCTGATTCTAAGGATAGGGATGAGACGAAAGTACCTCCCACCCCCGCAGCAGTACCGCTATCTAAAACAGGAAGTGATACATCTTCAATCACCAGTTTCTCTCTATGGTACTCGAGAATACTGAATTCTCAGGGCCATGCTCGACCAAAATAGGATCCCCCATGGTATCCCTCAAAAGGTTGATGGTTAATATAATTCTTGTGGTGATATTCATTCTAGATAAGGATATGGGACTCAAAATCATGGGGACAACAAATATAACCCCTCTTAGAACTAGAAAAAAGGTCATGATAGCCCGCTCCAAATTTTTTGGGGATGGAACATCAGCCTCCCCGATTGTGACTTCCCTAGAGTCACCATGAGGAAGAAGAATATCAGTTTCTTGAAGTGACTCGTTCTATAGGGGAAAAATCCACTTGATCAAGATTGATTGCATCCTTGATATTCGAAGCCCCTCCAAGATCCATTAAGGGTTGGGGTGTGCCATTGGACTCGACCCCTTCTATAATGACCACCTTGTCTCTCTTTTTGAGATTTGTCTCAACACGGTCAAGTGAGCCCTCAACTTCTATATATACTTCCATTATTGGGGTAGATATTGTTCGAGCGAGACTAGGCACACATAAAAGATCAATAGTACCCCTGGTCTCTTCAAATTCCCATGTTTCCCTGTTTCTGTCAAACACAAAAGATGGCGACCCATCCTCTACCATAAAAGGGACTGGTGCTGTAGATGCCTGAGTGGTCGTCGTTTGGTTACCGATAGGTGACAGGTCAAAGTACACATATATAATAGTGAGTTGACAAGATAAGGTTACTTGGATCAATCACCAGGTGAAGAGACAATTACTTGTGATTCCCCTTCGAATACGCTTTGATAGTTGGGAGGCTTTCTTGAGTTTGTTTGACAGTTGGGGGGATGAATCATGTATAAGATCACCAAGAGGATATGAAGGAGGAAATTCCCTAGAAGGGTCTAAAATAACTACTTCAATATGTTCTTGGGCTCTAGGGGATCCTTCTATAGTACACCCTACCGTTGATAGGGCGCAGTCCCCAGCTGCAGTACCTCTAGAAGAATAAATCGAGGAAAAATCTATTTTCTAAGATCCTGTAGGCCCTTGAAAAATAAAAATTGGAGGGGGGGGGGGTCCTTTAGAATCTTCATATTGAAATAATTTAAGGCTAGAGTTTTTAGTTAAAACCTCTCCCATCAGCTGCGGGTGTACTGCCATCAACACAATGAGATCTGACCAATAATGTCTGTTTGTAGGAGCATTGAGACATTTGTCCATCTCATTGAAATAAGAAGTCACCTCCTCAGGATATTCATCAGATAAAATACCAGTAGGATAAATGGCTCCCCCAAAGCCCAAAAGGTCAAAGAATCCATCTTGATGAAGCCTAAATATATGTTTATTTGAGGAGATAACCCTCAATTCATCCGAGACACTCCAAGTATCTAGAAATGAAACCGTAATTGGGATGGATAGTGCTGGGGGATTGATGAAATCTAGAATATTGGGTATTAACAAACGAAAAAAAATCTTGGTTTTACCTGAAAACTTATGACATTAAGAATGGGAACATTTGTGAGATGATGGGAGAAATTAAGAAACTTTTTTCGTGTCAGCCGTAGTAGGTGATCCAATGACATCGTCGTCCTCATCAATGGTTTCAGGTCACAACATGGAAATTACCTGATGCATGTACTTGTAGAGACCACTATGGGAGTGAATGAGGGTATCAAGGTCTTAGAGGTAACGAACCACCGTATCTGGATCCTCATCGAAAGAAATGTCAGCATGTGCTGACACATAGCCAATTCATGTAAGAGAAACTTCACTAGTTCGGAGGAACATCCATAATTCAGCAGGGGACCATCTATGAGTAGATGGATGACCATTCAGGAGATCTCATTGCCTACAGGACACTGGAAAATTGACCTTAGGGGGAATGGATGGTGAACTTCTGGTAGTAGCTTCAAAAACTTTTTCATCCACCCATGAGGTCACAATCCCATATTTCACATCTTTATTTGGGGGGACCAATAGGCCTTCATAAGACTTTTCCTGGTTGAGAGTGTTCATAAAATCCCTTTTTCTTCTCCTTTACCTTCACCTTGTATGCCTTGGAAGTTGCCACAATAGGCACCAGGTCTACTAATAGGACATTGATATATGATTTGACCTAGGCCTCAACATAGTTCTTGGTAAGGAAGGCACAAAATCCCAAAGATATAGATGTCTGGACTATCTTGGGGTGTCCTCCCATGTAAAAATTATCCATAGTTGATGGGCTATAATCATTGTTTCTCCAAATTAGAATTTTTGGGATCAGGAGGGCACACATTTTGGGCATGGATGAATTGAAGACTAAACCTACAGAGTGAATAGCCCTAAAAAAATATGTTTCCCTCCGATACGGGCAACCAGGATGCCTTCTCTCAAAGAAAATAAGTATCTTCATTTGAAAAAGTATTCAGATTCACTACTTGTAATAGTACCTGTAGGGGAATCATAAGGGTTATAAGAGAAACATTCATAAATGTTGAGATAATCCATTAAGTCCTACTTGTTATTTTCAGTTTTCCCCTCTTTCTTATCATGTAAAGCCCAAATTGCTGGAAGGACCCCACTAGAACTCTGAAGGTATGGTCAAAGGATGGAATGCAGAATTGGTAAGGAATTTATGAAAGAATAACCTCTTATGTTGGACCCCATCCTGCGAAAAATAATTTGTAAGGGCCTAGTCATCTGATAAGGTGGCCCCCTCTCTAATTCGACCCAGTAGGGGGTGAATCTTTGCCAACACTGGGATAGCTAAATTGATACATTTTCTAGTGGCCAACTGATCAGCCATGATAAAAGTTGAGGCTCTTAAACCACTAGATTCCTGCACTATTAGAAGCCACCTGCTAAAAAACATGGCCAAGAAAGCCACCATTCAAAATAATCGATCCATGTCAGGGATGATCCCCCATCCCCATTTTAGAAAATTCCCTTCTTCTAGTGTGGGATAGTAAGTACTTACTCTCCTTGGGGTGGTTTTGGTAGGACAACCCATGGGTCTCCATGGATCGGGATCTAGACCATTATGCTTAACAAAAGGGATGGAATAGACATCAAAAGAAACATCCTGCTTTGGATGGGGATATCATTCCTTAAAAAGTGAATTCAGTTATACAATGAGTTTCTTGGTTGGTGGGTTCCTTCCTCATCATCCTAAGTAGAGGAGGGAGGAAGAAATTCATCACATGTGTCCCCGATGATAGGGACTCCTAAAATTATCCGGATGTCCCAAAGACTAATGTCGACCTCCCCGTGGGTCAAGGGGAAGGTATTGGTGTCTGGAATCTACCTTCTAAAGAGCTATGAAATAAGGGAAGTATGATGATGGGTGTATGCCTGAGAAATCCAAGCAGCCTCGTATAATCCCATAGTATGTAGCTTGGTTCGGAATTTTTCGCAACTCTTGAGAACCCAAAAAGGCCACCCCCAGTCCAAGCCAAACGAGCCTCTAGAGTGAATATCTCGCTGAGATGACCAACCCTGCTACTCATTCAATAAATCTTTATAAACTCTTCTATAGTAAAAGTGGGCCATTTGGTTTGGATTCAAGTGTACTCCCTCTAAAGTTCGAGGTGCATAGTTCAGCAGGGACACTAAGGTAGTATATCTTTGAAGGTACTTTCCCTTAGAAGAAATAAATTAATTTAAAATAGTGGTATTAATTATCCAGGTATTAGGAAAATCAGTCGAATTTGGTGCTAGGATTGCTGTGTCACCCAATAGACCAAACCCATAAGAGAGAAGCCTATCTGAAGCTGGGTACTCCCGTTAGCTTGCCGTAAGCAGATTCTCCAGATATTGATGATATGGAACGAACACAATTTTTTCTTCAACCAAAGCTTCCACATTCTTTGATCCTTTATCAGCAATAGAAAGAGGGGTTGTAATATTAACCTTCGAAGAAGTAGTGACAACGACAATAGCATGTGAAGTATCCATTTTAGCCTACATAGGAAGATCCAAAAGCTGATAAAAAGTTAGTCCAATAAAAATTGTTGGATAAAGGATATGAAATAATGGATAATGGGCTTAAAATATGTCCATATAAGGCTCCTCTTACTATTTCTAAAAATGGTACATGGTAGGAACATTCTGCATACTGCATGATGTGCGGAAGCAACTGTCACATATTGTTATGGTACACATATGCATTTCACCACGTACAACCATGGAACGCAAACCATCCGTGAGGCATAGGCCCACATATCATTGTAAGGTGAACATAAAGGTTCATGAAAGGTTGATACTACAAACCTATGCCTCGATTAAGTTCATGTTCAACAGTTTTATATTCATGTTTAAGTTCAAATTAATAATTCTTAGAGTTTGGTTCACTGGATCCAGTTCGACAGGAAAACACACAAGCGGCGTAGTGTTCTGCTATGTGGAATCTAGATTTTAATTTTAAAGTTCCACAATTATATTTGAAAATTCTAAAATGTGGTTCATAGATAGAGAAATTGTGTAAAGTTTGGTTCGTGGCACGTACGAAGTGGTTTGCAAAATAATTTTTCACAAGAAGCATGATACAAAAATATAGAGGAAGCCGAGGGAGTAAAGAGCACTTTTCTCCATGAGAAACGTTAAAAGAAAAATGACATGGGCCCCTATATATAAGTGGGGTCCCCACCTACTAGGAAAATCTGTTCAACTGCGAACCATTTCAGTTTAGGACCGGTTCTACATCAGAATAGTTCCATTTTCATTTCGAACGGACCCCATTCTGATGGGAGGCATTTTTAGGGTCCTGAAAATTCATTCAAGGGATAAAAATACCCCCAAAATAACTTTTCAGAAGGAATAATGTATTCCTACAAGTCCGGAAAGTTTAATGGACTCAAATTGAGTTTCAAATTTCATAAGAAACTTGAAGGAATTCATGTTTTCAAAGGATTTTGAATGTCTCGTGTACCATCACCAGGAAGGGTCTGCAAATCATCTGGATTGCGAACCACTAGGTATGAGGAATGATCCACGAGGCATTGGTATGCAGAGTGATGTGAAATGAACATGGTGGACCACAAACCACATCACCGAAGGAATCGTGCGCACGAAGTCCACCCGCGTACCTTCCCACAAACTCATCAGTTATATAATGAAGCAAACAGACCAGGTCCATGAACCATTATCTCGAAACTTAGCCTCCGTAAACCTTGGTTGACAGAGTCTTTCGTGGTTCATGATATCTCTTCATGGGCCTCCACAAATTGCACCGCATACCCATTGATATGATTTCCTTGATTCCCTATAAAACGAAGATAGAATGAATTGAGAAAGGATGGACAACGAAATCCTAAATGTGACTTAGAGGTTGGGGTAAGAACTCATAGAAGATTCCGGCTTCAGTCATGATTCATCGATGAAGCCCAAATTACGAACCATACTTTCTACAGGTACAGCAGGTCATGAACCATAAAACCTGGGAACATAATAATAAAAATAGAATTGAGAACCTAAATGGTGAAACTGTGAATCATATACTTCTCGCAGATGAACTTCTTGTGAACGATAATCCCCTTAGATCCTCCTTCAATATGGCGCTCCGCATAGTGTAACACTACACGGACTAAACCTGATGCCGCATACTGCATCGGTACGTGGATGGAACCCAAAGAGACATGATGGGATGAGTACCACTATGGTACTTGGTGGTCTATACCCATGCTCGCGTACCACATAGAAACATGGACGACCCATCTGCCCACATACCACTACGGTATAAGAAACCTCCCCTATTCAGCATAAGAAATCAGTACACAGAGTGGGGTGTTTTCAAGTATTAGTTCCTCTAGTTCCAACCTCACCCCTCCATTACCATCTAGTACTCGATAATACCTCTACGAACCAATCCTTTGACATTAGGAAAAAGCCTTCTCCAAATCCACCAAACCCATATGATCAGAATATCAGGTGCATCAGCACACTCTTTTGAGTCTACATACCCATGGTATGTGGAGTCACGAAGGCTCTCCCCACAATAGTTTAGGCTTTGGGAATTTTTGCGGGTCTACATTCCCATGGTAACCGAGAGTCCAAACTTGGGATGTCGACATGAACCTCCCCATTCTAGGGATTAAGCGTGATCACTTGATTTTCTATTAAATGAGTAATAGTGATTAGTTTGATGGAGTTATGTTCGCTTCTCCTTTGACGAGGATGAAACGCCTCCCCTTTCCTAGAACGTATTCTGGGGCCCTCCCACTGAGGTAAGTATCCAATCATTTGAGGCTAAGTTGCATGATCTTTAATATCATTTCACTTTGAAAGGTTCATCGCTCAAATCCCTCACCCACTGTCGCCACGACCTCTTCCAATGTAGGCTCCCCTTTCCCACCAATAGGATAGGTAGCATGTGGTTGGTTGGATCTTTCGTATCATCTTGTTTCTCACATCGGGCAAGACTCACGTGGGCTTAGAGGTTTAGGATGATTAAAACATCCACAAAATTTGAACTACGAGAACATTGATTCCTGTCTAAATCAGGATATGTAGGACTCCCACCTGAAGGCCCAAGCTCAAAAGGGTTCCCATAAAATAGGGTCCACCTAATCATGTCTATCAAATGGGTAGCTTCCATGCGTAAGACCCAACCCATCTGAACTACAAGAACTATGATTCCTAATAAAACCTGGATGTGTAGGATGCCTACTTAAAGGACCAAACTCAAAATGGTGCCCTCCCATGAAGGGTCCACTCAATCTTGTCTCCTTAAATGGGCATCCTCCACGCATAAGCCCTGCATAATTCCAAACTATGTGGGTTCTAATTACTCTCCTTAGGATATGTAGGAAGCCCATCTTATGGGTTCGATCCCAAAATCAACTCACCTTCCACCCCCTTGGATGATGATAAACTACATAGGGAATTATTGTATGGATCAAGTCAGTAATACCTATATAGCATCAAATATATGCATGCCTATGAAGATATTGAAAACCAAGAGTATTTCGTAGAAATACTCTTCGAGAATGAATCAAGTATTCATGAACATATGAACACAACTTAAATCTATAAGGGATTCTCAGAACAGGAAGTAATCCTCCCCTAGAAGGGTGCATGGATCCTAACTTCCCATACTCCCAACCAATGGAGTTCTCAAGTGTCGTTGGATTAATCATCAATCAATGAGCGCCTAAATTTGGAATGCAGGCCCAAGAATCATGGATACTGGGTCCATTGGGTGTTTCTGGATCCATGAATAAACCCATTGGAGACCGTCCAAGGAAATTATATTATAGGAGGTCCGATTTGATAAGTACTTGACCCCATGTAATCGCCCACTGGAACCGATTGACTATGGAACCTACTTCACAATGTGAAAGGGGTTAATTGACCTATCTCCACAGGGTTAATCCAGCCTTCTTTTAAAGGATAATGATGAAGAATGGGTCGAAACAAAAGAAAAGGTGAATTTTATCGGAAACTATCTCCAGAAAAAGGGATCGGTAATTATCCTTGTCAGACCATTTCACTATCACCCAAAATGCACCACCTTAGAGGTGGAATAGTTATAACAAGATCAATGGTATATGAGGAATGCTTTTTTATCTACCCAAGGAAAAATCATATTTTTGTGTTTTTCATAATTTTTTTTATTCGAAATTATTTTGAGGGAATAAAATAGTTGGATAACAGGTACACACACATAGGTAAATCTTGTATAGTAATGAAAGATGATCATATAAGGAATGAAAATTATGGAAAATCATTTTGTAAAGTAAATAATTACTAACCTAACATATATTTACCTTCTATTAAGTAATAAATATTCTTAATTCTTGATTGGGTGCAAAGATGTGTGGAGATATTAAGTGACACAATTTTCTCATAAACTACTCACACAGAGGGTACCATTATTCTCAAAGGTTCCAAAGTTATAAAACCATTTATATCATCGAAAAAAACCAATTTTAATGAAATTCTCACCACAATATTGAATTCATACTAAAACACACATTCCATCATTGAAATATTTTTTAATATTAAAACAACATGAAAAAAGGAAATTACTCATGCATTTTAAATAACTTTCATGATTAAGTTGAAATAATTTCGATGATAAAGTGGGAATTAAAATTAACATTCTGGAACAAAAGTGAGGGGGGGGGGGTAAGGTAACAATAATATCTAGAAATCCAAAAAGAGAAAAATAATAACAATGATGAAAATTCCTCCCTTTCCATGGAGTATGTTGTAATAATTGAATGATAATTTTAATTATAGGATTTAATGTTAATTTTTATTCATATTCCATTATTATTTTATTGAGTTACAAGGAAGTCCTAAAAATATTGAAAAATCAAATCTTCCCCATAGACTTCTACATTCTGGAGAAGGGAGATAGTTGAACCCAAGGACATGGCCCTCTCATACATGGGAGGCCATTCCTAAAAAAACAAAGAAAATCATCAAAATTCATAATGGTACATTGTCCATGGATTTCAGTGGAGAAAAGTTATGTTTTAATATTGTTGATTCCATGAAATACCCCCATTGAAGAGATATTCATTCTTCTTGTATATTCGATGGAAGTGATCTCTAATGAAACACCCACAAAATTCTCTCATTGGCCAATTCTCTGAATCATTTTCCTCTTCTTCACCCTTAGTTGATTTTAGTTTTGATTCATTTTTTGAGTGTTGTGAGGGTTCAAAAAAGTGTAAATTTTGTGATTTAGTTGATGAGTGTGTTCATTATGTGGTATACATGACCGCCGATGATTATGCAAATCTCATTTCCATTGATTCTCATTCCTTAGATAATAAACATGATTATATAGATAGTTTCATGGAACTCACTTCCTATAAATCCTCTCCCCCAATAAAAAAACCATTGGTTTTGTAATTAAAACCACTTCTATCTAATTTAAAATATGTCTATGTTGAGGGTATTGGCTAATTTCCTATCATTATTTCCAATAACCGCTCTCCACATTAGAATCAAAACTGCTCAACCTTTTTAGAGTGTGTAAACAGGTGATAAGATGGATATTGGAATATATTCCAAATATTATACCATATATTTTTAAGAACCATATACTTTTATATTATGTGGAAAAACCTATAAGGCAAGATCAACTATTGTTAAATCCCAGTCTCCTTAAAGTGGTAAAATTGGAATTCAGTAAATTACTTACTTCTGGGATCATAAATCCTATATCTGATAGTATATGGGCTAGCTAAGTACAAATTGTGCCTAAAAAAACTGGAATAACAGTAGTGTCAAATGAACGGAATGAATTGGTGCCAACCCATGTCCAAAACAGTTGGCGAGTTTGTATTGACTACCATTGACTGAATCATGAATCGTGAAAGGACCACTTTACTCTACCTTTCACGGACCAAATTTTAGAAATATTGGCTAGTAAGTACTATTATTGTTTTTTTGATGGATATTAAGGTTATTTCCATGTCCATATATCCCTTAAGGATCAAGAAAAGAAAACATTTACCTATCCATTCTGCACATTTTCAAAAAGAAGGGTACCTTTTGGTCTATGTAATCCTCCTGTTACTTTTCAGTGATGTATGTTGAGTATTTTTTTCTGAGTACCTTGATAATTGTATATAAGTATTTATGGAAGATTTCGTGGTTCATGGATCATACTTTGATTATTATTTTCTAACTTTAGGTTATATCCTATGCCATTTCATTGAAAAAGATCTTATATTAAATAATGAGAAATTCAATTTCATGGTTGAGTGGGGGATAGTTATTGGGCATGCTATTTAAAATAAGGGAATTAAAGTGGATAATTCCAAAATTAAATTAATTTCATCCCCTTTATATCCAAAATGTGTGCGTGAGGTTTGGTATTTATTGGGTAATGTAGGTTTTCATCGCCAATTCATTAAAGACTTTAGTTAGATTTCACTTACATTATCTCATATATTACAAAAACACTCCCAGTTTTTTTTTGATAAAAATTGTGAGGATGCATTGAATTCACTAAAAATGAATCTCACATTACCTCCCATGATCCAACAACCAAGGAATGATCTCCCCTTAAAACTTATGTGTAATTCCTCTAACATTGTAGTTGGGGAAGTTTTATCACAAAGGGATAAGAAGGATCCTCATGTCATTGTGTATGCATCATGCACCATTGACCCTACCCAGGTAAACTACACAACCTCTAAAAACTATATCCTATATATTGTGTTTTACTTTGAATAATTTCATTAATATATTCTTGGATCAAAATTCATTGTGTTTTCTGACCATGCAGCCCTTTTATTTCTCCTTAAGAAATCCTAAAGAAATCCCTACCTCATATGGTGGATGCTTATCCTCGAGGAGTTTAAACATGATATTAGAGATAAGATAAGAGTGGAAAATGTGGTAGATGACCACATTAGCATTATTTACCCACCATTGGACCACTATGTTAACTCATCCTTCCCCATTGGAGAATTATTTCCTCATGATAACCTTTATGATATTGGGGAACGTACCCATGGTATGAAGACATTATAAATTTTCAAGAAACATATAGGGTCCCCATTGATTTCATCACTTTAAAATGCTAATGTCTTAAGCATGATTATTGATGGTACATTTGGGATGACCCAAATTTTTTGACAATTTTTAGTGACCATGTTGTTCGTAGGTGTATCCCTAACCATGAGTTCACCTCAATTTTGAGCTTCGACCACTCTTTAGCTTATTAGGGCCACTTTGGATCTCAACATATAGCTTAGAAGGTCCTTAAATTAGGAATTTATTAGATAAATTCTTATGGATATGCCCATCATTTTTTTAAATCATGTACTCGATGTCAATTCATAGGGAATATCTCTACGAGGAATGAAATTCCCCAACAGACCATGTTATTTTGTGACATCGTCGATGCTTGGGGAATTCACTTCTTGGGTACTTTTACAAATTAATTTGGCTTCATGTACATATTAATAGATATTAATTAATTATCTAAATGGGTGAAATAAAAGGCTTCTAGGACTAATGAATCTTAAGTGGTTATTGATTTTTTATAGTCCCATATTTTCAGTAGGTTTGGTTTTCCAAGAATCATCATTAGTGATCAAGGTTTACATTTTTGAAATCACAACATGAAGAAATTAATTTGTAAGTATGGGGTTGTTCATAAAGTCTCCACTGTATATCAACCCCGAACTAATGGAAAAAATGAAATCTCAAATCATTAAGCTAAGATAATCTTGGAAAATATGGTACAACCCAATAGGAAAGATTGGAGTTTGTGCTTCGATGATTCAATTTGGGCATACTGTACAACTTTTAAAACATTGATCAAAATGTTACCGTATATGATTGTGTTTGGAAATGATTTTAATCTCCTAATGGAGGTAGATAACTGTGCATATTGGTATGTTAAATAATGTAATATGAATCTCTCAGATGTTGGTGAGCATAAGAAGCTACATATTTAGGAGTTAGAAGAAATTCAGTATGATGCCTATGAGAACTCCATAATCTATAAAGATAAGACGAAGTCTATCCTTGACGCGATTATTCAGCAGAAAAAGTTTCATATCGGTGAGAAGGTACTCATGTACAATTCTAGGCTAAATCTATATTGAGGCAACCTTCATTTTCTGATGGCTCGGTCCATAACCTATTACTAATGTTTACCATTTTGGTGCAATAGAGGCTTTTCATGAGTAGAGTGGCCAAAGTATTATTAATAACTGTAACATACTTAAAAACTTTTATGTGGATTTCCTAAAACATTCAATAAAGGAAATCCACCATCATGAAGAAACATACGAGTAACTCCCACAAGGTTTTATCCTTCCTTCCCCACATTCTCTTATTACAGTGAGGATACTGCATACTCTAGGTGTGGGGGGAGGGGTATATTTATGGGTTAGTTAGGAGTTTTCATTATCTTTATTATTTTTCTCTTTTTGTCTTGCTGGATAGTATTGTTACCACCACCTCCCACTTCACTTTTATGTGGAAATGATAATTTTTTATGCACACTTTATCATTGAAAATGATTCCCACTTAATATGAAATTTATTGAAAATTCATGAGTAATTTTCAATTTTCATATTGTTTTAACATTATTCAAAAAAATGATATGATATAAGTATGTTATTAATAATTATGAGGATTAAATTAAATTAATTATATTTTATATAATATGTCCTTCATTAAAATGAATTTTTTTTGTAACATTAGTGATGATATGATATTTTAATAACATTAATAAATATATTTAATTAGTGTTAAATATTAATATTAAAGTTAAAAATGTAATATTAAAAAAAATACAATTAGATTAAAAATAGATAGAATATTTATATGATAAAATTATTAATAAAAGAAAAAAATTTATGAAATGTGAGAATAATAAGAAATATGATGAAAATTCCTATCTAGCCCAAGAATATTGCCATCCTCCTTACACCTAGAGTATGCAGTGTCTTCACTATAATAGAAGAATGCGTGGAATTAAGGATAAAACATAGTGGGTTTCACTGGTATGTTCATTTATGAAGGTGTATTTACACTACCTACTACTTTGTAAAATCCTCATAAAAGTGTTTAATTATCTTCCAATTAATGATAATACTTTGTCCACTATGCTCAAAAAAATGTTCATTGCACCAAGAGGGTAAACATTAATAACTGTGTCAGGACCGAGATATTAGGAATGAATCATACCATGGTAGGGATTTATCCTAGAATTTCACATCAATACCTTATCACCAATATGAAACTTTACTGATGAATCATACTCTCATGTATAGCCTTTGTATTCTTTTTATAGATTCATGACTTCTCATATGCAACATACTGAATTTATTCCAACTCCTGAATCTAAAACTTTCTATGATCTCCTGCATCATAGAGATTCATATTAAATCTTTTAATATCCCAATATTCATGGTTCTCTACCTCCAATGGGAAGAGAAAAACATTTCCAAACACAATCCTATATGGTGACATTCTGATTAGGGTTTTCAAAGTTGTACAGTA
The DNA here is from genome assembly GCA_963277665.1 of Viscum album. NCBI lineage: Eukaryota > Viridiplantae > Streptophyta > Magnoliopsida > Santalales > Viscaceae > Viscum > Viscum album. Next base: position 1,238,134,020 of record OY728140.1, on the reverse strand, counting down.
TTTCCAAAGTGAATCATCCAAGTGAAAACTCTAATCTTTCCTATTGGGTTGTACCATTTTCCAAGATTCTCTTAACTTCATGATTTCACATTTCATATTATCCATTAGTTTTGGGGTGATATGCAGTGGAGACTTTATAAACAACCCTATACTTAGGTAGAAAGTTTTCATGTTGTAATTTTAAAAAATGAGAACCCTAATAAATATTGATGAATCTAAGAAAACCAAACCAACTAAAAATTTGGGACCTCACAAAATCATCAACCACATAAGAGTCATCGGTCCTGATATACTTTTATTCCACTCATTTATAGATGTATTTAATGGATAGTAAGATGTACATGAATCCAAAATAATTTGGAAAATGCCCCATAAATTCAATTCCCCATGCATCAAATATTTCAAAAAATAACATGGGTTGTTGGGTAATTTCATTCCTCTTGGAGATACTATTTGTGAATTAACATCAAGTACATGAATTAAAAAACTGATGGGAATCTCTATATAATGTTGTCCAATGAATTACTGAGTCATAGACCTTTTGAGATGAATATAGATAGCAAAAGTGTCCCCCATAAGGAAAATTGTGGAAAAATCTCAAAACTGAGGTGAACTCATGGTCAGGGACACACCTATGAAAAACATGGTCACTACAAATTATTAACAACTACGAGTCATCCCAAATGTACCATCAAGAATCATTCTTAAGTCTTTGAGATTTTGAAGTGCTAAAATCAGTGGGGACCCTAGATATTTCTTGAAAATTAACAATGTGTTCATACGAGGGGGTAAGTTCCACAACATCACAAAGGTTATCATGAGAAAATAATTCTCTAATGGGGAGGGATGAGTTAACTGGTCTTTCTTATCATTGAATGAAGTTATATGCGTCCCAAATTAATTACCTGTTCTTAGAACTTTAGTATAGCATATGTTCGGGGTCGATCTACAGGGAACTATGGCGTGCATGAATTCAACTGAGTTAATACTTAATTAGGTGAAGTATGATGAATTTAGAGTTGATTGGTTTGATTTTGGTTTTGAATTAAAACTAAATTGTTTTACGTTGAAGAAATGATTAACAGTTTTAAAGAAAACAACGGGTGAATTTAAAGAGTTTAAAACAGGAAGAAAAGACGTGTCGGGGCTGTGGTGATTGAGGAGTTCTTGTGCAGATTGTTTAAATGGTTGTGTTGTTCATGATAATTCAATCAAATTGGATTTCATTTTATTAAAAGATTTCATTGGTACGGTTCCTCTTGTTTGGAATTAGAGGAGTTGACTCCTTGGTCCGGTAGTCAATGTTCTTAATTATTTATTAAGTTCAGACCATTATTGAATCAGTGAAATCTTTCCAATGGTCATGGACTTTTTCACCGTTACTTTTCTTTTGTATCACTGAGAATTCTTCCCTTGGTCCGGCTCAAAATTCTCAGTTATATTTGACAGTGAATTAAGAAGAGTAATAAGAATTACAACGAGCAAACACAACTATATAAAACAACACACAAATTACGATCCCTTCATCTACAGTTCCAACACGAGGGGTTTAGTTACACATATAAAGCAGAAGAGAAATGTCACATGTGATACCTGATAGATTCATCGTGTAAGCATTGAGGTAGGGTGTCGAAAGCTGAAATGGTGGAATGACGGCACCTCGGTGGCTTTGTAATGGAAGAAAAATGTCTCCTCTCCCCAAATGGTTTTCTCCCTCTAAAATCTGAAGGACAATACCTCTTTTTGTAGAAAAATAAAGTACACAACGTGTATAGAAAGTACATGCCGTGTACTTTTCGTCAACGCGCTTTCGCGCTAATTTCTCCATGGGTAGGCGGCCTAACACGCCGTCTTTGACTTTTGAACATGGCACCACCTGGTGGTTGAGTGTACACAGCATGTAGCGCTACTATACATAGCGTGTAGTGTCAAAATTTGGAAACCAACTCCTTCTAGAATATCAGACACGACGTGTAGAAATGGAACACGTCGTGTCTCCTTCAACGACCACATGGGTGTGTAGAACCTTCTTGGAAACAACTGCTTTTGGAATGTAGTACACAACGTGTAGCGCTGCCATACACAGCGTGTATATTCTTCTTGGTGACATGGGTGTGTACTCCCTCCTTCGGTCCGTGTCCCTATCTGGATGTACACGACGTGTATAAAAGTACACGCCGTGTAGTTTCAAAATTTGTACACACTTCCCTTAATTCATGTATTTAGCCAGAAAGCTCCTGAAGGTAAACAGAATCACCAAAATCAAAGAATATGTTCATGAAACAACTGATATTTTCTGAAAACATGTTTTTATCTTCAATTATATATATGGAAATGTAAACACAAATTGGGTGCATCAAATTCCCCCACACTTAGTCATTTTCTTTCCCTCAAGCAAAATATCAACATCTAATTAAGAGAGCCTATACTTTTAAACAGAAGGCATTCAATTAATCAAATGTATAAATGATAGAGTTACTGAGGAAAAATTATAAAAGGAACAAAAAATTCAATTCATAAGATATTAAAATCATGCCTCATATATAATTCAAGTAACTATTCTCATCCTCTTTCAACACATTCTTCAACCTTTCAAAAATAAGCATGCCACTTGATGATTTACCTTACCAGTCAAAATCACACTCCACACTCAAGATATTTTTATTTAAAGTTATGCTCAATCTAAGGTATATACACTATATCCATAGGTTTTCAAGATATCTTGTTCTCTACTTAAGAAAAATTGAATTAAAAAAATCATGAGGGCATTAACAATAAGGTTCAGATGTCTCTGTGGCTAAGGGTTGGTAGGTTTAGATGAAAAATAAATTCGGAGGCTTGAAAAAAAAGGCTAATTCCTTTAAACAACATTGCATGATATTCAAAGTAAAGCTCACTGAAAAATGATTCCTTCACAATCTCAGTCAAATGCTTTTGTAATCGTCACCATCTTCTCCCTTAGTCATGTAGGGTTCATGAGAAAATAAGCATAAGGTCCCTTTTTTTAATTAAGAAGGGAAACACTTATGAATACAATGAATAAATATTTGGAAACCTTTCTGCCCCAAATAATCAAGAGGTACTCCCCCACACTTCATTTCATGAATGTGGACAAAAATATGCCATGTATTTCCAACTCCCTCTTTAAATCTCAAAAGAATAATCATGCAGATTTTGAAAAGAGTTAGGGTAGGAAGGGAAATAGGCTTGTAATGTGGCTTCATATAAAGGATGTTCATGGATTCTATGGGCTTAGCGAATATTAAATGTTGGATAGGTCTCAAGATAAAGGGTTTGAAACAATATAATGCCTCAATCATGTTAAAGTAATTCAAAAATATCTTCATGTTTCAAAAAGAAAAACTTGAAAATTCTGGTAGTGATGCATATCATAAGAATATCTCAAGAAAGAGGGTATTAGAAAAGAAATACGAAAAAGGGTTTAGAATACCTATCAGGAGTGAAAAAATAATAAAGGGACAATCAGGTCATGACATGCATATAAATGATTATCCTAATCAATGTAATTTAATCAAGGATGAAAAGTTGCAATTGAAACTATATCAGCAATCATTTTAAAATACATAAAAACTAAAACAGGCATGCAACCTTTCCAAAAGTTTCTACTGATAACTCTAGCATTTATAAGAATGATTAACCAAAATTTATTTACATTTTCAAATATAGAATCTAATAATGATGTCTCCTAGATTAGTTTAAGGGAAAAGACTAAGGTGAAAAAGATAGATGCTCCCCCACACTTAATACTGCACATGGTCCTCCAAGTGAAATACCAAGGTAAAGGGTGGGAAAGGGTGAGATATGGGGGACAAAATGAGGGAAAGCAGTGGAAGAATTAAATCCAAAAAGAAAGAAAATAAAAATGAAAAAAAATACTCCCCTCGTGAAAAGTGATTCCTAAGGCGCTCCATGAGACCTATGACTGTTGAGAAAACAGAAAACTGCAAACAAGCATAACATCACAACACAAAAAATGAAAAAAGAGAGATATAAGATAAAGAAAAATGTCACTATCATGGGGTCGCCTCAGGGGACAGCATAGCCAGTATAGAATCGGCCGGTAAAGATGGTGCAGGAGGCATGGAAGTGGGAGGCTCTGACTCTGCATCGGGAAGGGGAGCCGAAGAAGTAGGAGCCGCATGTGCTGGACTCGAGGTAGGAAGCTCATTAGCAGGCTCAGGACCGGCAGAAGTGGTAGTAGCAGGGCTCACCGTAG